>OY992877.1:43717809-43790794 GCA_963921405.1 Cepaea hortensis
CATGAACAATAACACAGAGCTACTGGTGTGGTTATCTTCCGGTCCCTGCCCGTCATTAAGCATTGTCGGAAGTTTTATCTGTTGTGCCAGGTGAGTCACTCAGCGTGATCCTTTGCAACTGTATCCCTGGCGCTATGATCCCACCTGCATTTTAATTTTTCACATGTTTTAAAACCAGACATTTTACAGTTGCATGCAAAGAGTCACAGCTGATTGGGCGTTGTTCACAAAAGATGACAGAGCTCTGCTAATCTCTTCTTCTGTTGCCCTTTATCCCTGATTGGAGTTTAAGCCCTCAGTTAACTCATGTTAATCTTACTTCGCTTCTCCATGTCTTATTAGATCTCTCTCTCTAAAACAATGTACTTGAATGAGAACATGGTCAACACAATCCATTATTGTTTAAACAGAATAACAGTTATACAAGACATGCAGTAAACGAACAAGCTATGCTAGTGGATTCAGGAAGACACAGAAAGTTTACACACAACGCAAATACTAAACACTATGAATCATTCACAACAAACAAATAGCACAACAAACTATAGGATATCAATTTACTGTGCAGATAAACTGAGTTTTAAAATACATAAAATCTGTACGTTATTTTAAAACATCGGAGTTGGTTTGTTGATAACTGCTATTATATGTTCTTGAATATCACAACGCAGGTCTGCATGGCCGAATGGATAAGGACATGTGTTCTTAAACATCCGGTAAGCTGATGCCGAGGTAAGGGGTTCAACCCCTACACTGGACAGTTAGACTACAATGTTGACCTATTGTCCTTGACTTGGGGACATAAATTACAACTTGTAATATATGTCCCCAAGTCAAGGACCTCTGAAGTCAAGAGTAGGTTCGCCCGATGGCGAGGGGCACTGTTAACAGGGAAAGCTAATCCACACGCAAAATTCAGTCCAGCATTACTAGAAGTGGTGTGTATGAACTTCATGAGTTCAAAGCGAGCGAGGGCACAAAAAAATAATACAACAGAATTATAGAGATGTTTGCAACTTTCAAGCAAGCTAAGCAACTTACATGATTAAATGCTAATTTAGATATAGGGTTATGTTCTCTATTTGATCATAATGCCAGAATATTACTCCTTGTAATTCAAGCAACTCAGTAGCAAATGTTTCTGGTTACACATGAGACACCCTCATCACAACAATGAAGATTATGACTTGACTTACATCAGTGGAGTCTTGGCTCACACTGGCACAGACCACGGTCTACATGCAGGCCTCTAATGATGACAGATCACCTGTAAGAACAATCTTACAGGAACATGATTAAACAAGAGAAGGATGGTGAGGGCAGAAGATACAATCAGGCAGGTTACTTAGTCAGGCAAGTATGCCAGACGCAAGAATGGAATGACAGTGGCATAAACGGGTGCAACTTCCATCAAGTCATCATTACATTAGGTAGAAAGTAGTTTAGCGGGTTGGCAGAATTGGAGAGTCAACAAATGTTGGATGAACATGTCAACAGAAAACATGCAACAGTATTCATTGATGATTCTGTGTATCATGGACAGAAATCAAGTTGGGGATTCTCATTTACAGTCAGGGATTAGGCTGCTTTTGAACAGAATGGACAAATACAATCTCAAGTATGGAAATGGAGGCTGCTGTGATAATTGCACCTTCGAGGTGACCAGCATGTATTCAAATTACCACAGAAAAAATTGTGACTGATTCTTAATCTGTACCGTATAGATTTCAGGGTGGATGTGGCACAAAAGGGTACCAAGCATAGACACTTCTCTTACAAAGACTTATATGGATACTGTCCAGACACCTTTGAGTGTGAGGAAGCAAATGGATCTGTCAGGAATTTTCATCCCACATTGATTTTACAGTATGCAGGGCATGATTGTGTATGCTCCATCTGTCTCAGAAGATGTTGAAGATTATGAACATTTATATAGTTCTAGTGGCTGGCCAGTTGGTTGCACACAGATAATCTTTTACCATGATCATTCCTGCTAGAGATAAATTGGATGTCAGCAGTCGCAGTTGCACGTAGTAATTGATTTATGTTTCCTCGTGCAACAGCCAATCATTTGTAGACAGTATGAATCTCAGTGTTTCTCATGTAGGCCAACCAATCGATCCCTACATCTCCATAAAGGGCTGTTTCTTGCAACACAACTAAGCTGTGCCATCCAATGTCAGGTAATTGTCTACAAGACCAGTTCAGTTCTCATAGTGAGATGACCCCATGTGTGCACGAGTGTGTGAGTGAGAGAGAGAGAGAGAGAGAGAGAGAGAGAGAGAGAGAGAGAGAGAGAGAGAGAGAGAGAGAGAGAGAGAGAGAGAGAGAGAGAGAGAGAGAGAGAGCCATTCATGCCATAGATATCTAGCCGGAATCTTCCTGAACATTGACTGATATGATAGTCAATTATGATGACTGCTTTACTGAAAGGAGTCTCAGAAAACAATCTCAGAGCTGCAGTGACTACCTCTACTTCCACTCTCATGCTGGATGTTGCCTGTGAATAAGCTCCACTCTGCTCTGCTCCTTCATCTGGTTGTGAAGTAACATCCTGGTCTCTCACCTCACTGCACCGATCCATCGGTACATACTATTAAATCATCCTCCCGAACGATATCCTCCATCAGCTGTCTTATTTCCAACTCTGATCTCCCAGTGGATCTGTTAGTTTCAAGAGAACCAGCCAGTGTAACACCCAGATCAACAAGGTGGATAGTTTGAACACCAGAGCTAGTGAGTGAAGACACAGTCACAGGCAAAACTCTGTTTAAGGATGGTTGGGTCTGGATTTAGTGTAGTTTCTGCAACTATAAGGGGGATGAATCCAGTGTTTATGTTAATTTTAATATATGTGTGGTAATAGAATGATAGAAAGTATTCTTTGCAATATTTGATAATGGAGGTGGTGCATCTAAGGTTTTGCCTGGAGTGCTTTGATGTTGATTCTGTACTAACCATGTCAAGTAAGCGGTCTACACTCACTCTACATGAAGAAAACCAACACATGTGTATGGGCATTGTATATCATTCTAGACCAGTGGTTCTCAACTGGTGGGGAATTCATCTTTGTGAGCAGTTAAGAATGTAAGCTAGCTATGTTGCTGAAAAAGACTTAACATTTCTCAACATGCTTTGGTTTGTAGAGAGTTAACACTAATATGTTTTAGTGTGGAACAGTCAGACAGTTCACATCAATATATTTTGTGTGGAACAGTCAGAGAGTTAACATCAATATGTTTTGTGTGGAACAGCTAGAGAGTTAACATCAGTGTGTTTTAGTGTGGAACAGCCAGAGATTTAACATCAATATGTGTGGAACAGTCAGAGAGTTAACATCAATATGTTTTTTGTGGAACAGCCAGAGACTTGACATCAACATGTTTTGTGGGGAACAGTCAGAGAGTTAACATCAACATGTTTTAATGTGGAACAGTCAGAGAGTTAACATCAATATGTTTTAGTGTGGAACAGTCAGAGTTAATATCAATATGCTTTTGTGTGGAACAGTCAGAGAGTTAACATCAATACAGTTTAGTGTGGAATAGCCAGAGACTTAACATCAATATGTTTTAGTGTGGAACATTCAGGGAGTTAACATCAATATGTTTTAGTGTGGAACAATCAGGGAGTTAACATCAATATGTTTTAGTGTGGAACAGTCAGGGAGTTAACACCAATATGTTTTAGTATGGAACAGTCAGAGAGTTAACATCAATATGTTTTAGTGTGGAACAGTCAGAGAGTTAACATCAATATGTTTTAGTGTGGAACAGTCAGAGAGTTAACATCAATATGTTTTAGTGTGGAACAGTCAGAGAGTTAACATCAATATGTTTTGGTGTGGAACAGTCAGGGAGTTAACAAACTTCTTTATAAAAAAAACATTGAGTTTCTACTTCATCTTCTTGCCATTGAACACACTTAATTGTACAAATGTTACCTAATGAGAACCCACTTTTTCACTTGAACTATGTAAACACATTTACTAAAACAAAGCCCCAATAAAAGAAATACCCAGTGTGACAATGCCATACTTTGAAAGCTAACTGCCTGTTCTATTACTTATATTACTTATACATGGGAGAATTATGATGTGTTCAGCCACAATAAAAAATTAAATTTCATTAACATTTTGAGGAAGTTCATATCCTCTTCATCACATGTTCATAAACACCAGGTAGGAACTTCCCTGAAGCACTGCTAAAATTTAGAACTTCGCTGTAATTAAATAAACCAAAATTCTCCCATATAAACAATGTAATATTTTATTAGAACATGCTTATTTGTTGAGGTACTTTCATCCGTTCATTATCTACACTGGCCAGCTGGACTCAAAGACTGCTTCTCAGGCTGAAAGTAATGGCAAACTACTGAATGTAACATTGCCTAGAAAATCACCCTGGGGTGGATATATATATATATATAAAACATTCATAAGGAACTGTAAGTTACAGGACATCAGACCATTAATATAGTCCACATAAATATCAAATACTGTTCAAATGTTTAAAATGTAATTAAAGAGAACACTGAAGGGAAACTGGACACACAGAATAAAGGAAGTCAAAAGCGGCTGACAGCCTTGTTAAAGAAATGGTTGGGCCCTCACGAAAAATACAATGAAAAAATTATATCTACATGACAGATGAGAAAGACATAAAGTTACTGATTACACAAGGAATGAAATGTAGCAAAATTAGCAAGAAAATAGCCAAAGCCACATTTTCAGATAACAGTTAGATAAAGGAATATAATGACACTTTCATTATAAAACGTACACAATTTTATGGTAATTTAAGAATAATTAACATACCAATTTAGGTTCATACCCACCGAACTTCATTAATGCAAACATTTGCACAACTTCCAATGACACTGTTTACAATCTGTCTGTACTAAAAACACAGGAAGTGGTTAAATACAGTTGAATAGACACATGCTTATTCAAACAAGATTTGCTTAACTCTGATTATAATTATAACTTTCATGAAATTCTAGTGTTAATATTTGTATGTGAATAGGACAAACAATATACTGCACAATTTTTAACACCATTTAATTGAATCTGGACATGTTGCAGACAAAGAAAATTTCAGTGTGCTTTTCACTACAAATAACCAAAGGTTACTCAGATGCTAAGCAGTCCGCTATTTACTCAGGTTAACCACAATTATGACAGCAAAAAGACATGATAGTCTCTTTAAAACTACCAAGATGATATTGAAACAAACAATAAGTTTTGTTTATTACAGTTGAAAGGATTCATTTTGCTGCTTCTTTTTACGTTGATCTATTTTGTTCTATAGTATGCACCTGATGAGATACAGTGAAATATGCCAGGCAATAAATTGTGCAATATATTGTTTGTGTCTTCATTACTTAAATTCACAACAGGAAAACGTTATGAATATCTGAATGATCACTTACAAGACACACCAAGAACATTCTGGACCCTTAGATCGTTAAAGATACATACACTTCTGGCAGAAATTTAACTTCTCATGCAGTCCTTTACTGTGGATTGCAACAGAAAATATCCGCATGTTGCTGCACTTTGGGTGGAAACCTACTGTCACACGGACACTCATCTGTCTACAGAATGCATCAAAGACAAACCTGTTCTCAATCTGATGGTCTATTATCAAATTTGAATGTTTCTAACGACGCTTTGCTGGTCTCCGTGGCCTAGGGTTAATGTCTTCATTCGTAATCCTGTATATTCTCATGAGTAATGTAACATGTGCAAGAATCGGTAGCGATTCTCGCCGCGTTTGTAACTTACGGGGTATGTGAGCCAGTCACTCAAAAAGCAATGGCAAACTACTGAGCATAATTTTTCCTAGTACATCAACAGCGGGTGAAAAATACTGATGTTGACTGCAACGTCCTGTAAAGGATATGCACCCCCCAAAAATGACGTTTTAGTCAGTTCTGTGAAGTACATTTACTTTGTTCACAAGAAGGCAGTATCCTATTTATTGAAAATGATCAGTAGTCAGCTGCCAATGATGACTTAATCCTGATTCACGGAAAATATTTTTCAGTACTTATAATAATAATAGTAATATAAAACTCTTCAAGGTAATGTATTACATGCTCGACTCTAGCATGTTCACATCACTATTAAAAACACTTTGTTCTGACAAACAAATATTTTCATTCACATTCTGAAAACATGTGCAAACAAATGAAAATACGCATTTTAAAATATGAAAAGAAACAAAACTTGTATGTGAAGTTGAAATATTTATAACTACACATTCAATTATTCAATATGTTATATAACTTATAAACATATATCTGAAATAAAACTGTTGATGGCCGAGTGGCTAGAATGCCAGACTATCATTCGGGAGACCCGGGTTCGATCTCTTGGTAAGGTTTGGGATTTTTTTCTGTCGGGGGCAAAAAGAAAATCCTAACCTGCACAGTTCGCGGCAACTGCACTAGCCAGGTGGCCTTAATTCCTCAGGCTCAAAGACCCCTCTGCCATACATCGCAAGGTACTATATTGGCAGTAAATGACAGTTAAATGACAGGTGGTCACATCTTTCGAAACAGTTGAGTTTTACTAAAATCATTGAATGAAAATGAAATCAAAATTTCATTCATTAATGCATTTTCCTTTCCAGTCCTGACAAGATTTATATCATATATTTGTTTAAGAAAGGCATGCAGCTTGTAGCTGAGTTATTATCTTAGATTGTTATTGCCTCTCTACACACCAACAAATGGTAACATATTATCAATAGTTGGACATTCCAAAACATGGTAACATATTATCAATAGTTGGACATTCCAACCCATGGTAACATATTATCGATAGTTGGACATTCCAATAAATGGTAACATATTATCAATAGTTGGGCATTTATACAAACGGTAATGGTCTCCGTGGCTAAGGGCTTGCGGACACGCTTCGTAAGCCCGCTTACTCGAGTTGGAAACACAACTGTGACCAATTTGGCAACAGACCGTGTTGGTATGGGAGCCGGTCGTTCAGAAAGCAATGGAAAACACTGAACGTAAACTTGCCAAGACATCAACAGCAGCAGAAAAATGCTGGTGTTGACTGCAAACATCCTGTAAAGGATATGTAACTTTAAAAAAAACATAATCAATAGTTGGACATTCCAACCCATGGTAACATAGTATCAATAGTTGGACACTCCAATAAATGTTAACATATTATAATAGTTGGACATTCCAATAAATAGTAACATATTATCAATAGTTGGATATTACAACAAATGATAACATATTATCAATAGTTGGACATTCCAATAAATGTTAACATATTATCAATAGTTGGACATTCCAACAAATGGTAACATATTATCAATAGTTGAACATCTGAGGCACGTAATAGCTGTAATCTATATAAATCCTCTTTAGGCTGTTTTCATTGGCAGTACCATATCATCACCCACTCCACATCTTATATCTATCCATCAATACCCACCCAGACACACACACCCCATTCACACATCCACTGTAGTGCATATTTTATTCTGTGATGTCTACGATTGTTGCATGGGATGTTTGCTAGTTTCATTATAGGTCATTTACACCTCATGAAGCAAAACAACCTATAAGAAAACAAACAGCACTATACTACTGTCAATGAACGTAACACTGATGGAAACAATAACATTAATTCACTATATGTTAATCACATATATAAACATGCATCAGGTTAGGGGTATAGCATATTTAAAATTAAAACCTCATACATCATTGCAAACAAATGGTTACAGCTGAAGCAGTTTAATACCATGTCCATGCTGGCCCATGCAGTCTTATATTCATGCTGTTTTATGTACGCCCCTTGAATTATTGCATGCAGATATGCTTTAGAACATCTTGGTCTTCAAAAGTCAAGGTAATATTCTATCGTAGAACTTAAAACTGCTTTCGCATTCTCTGGGGAAGAACACTCTCTTGGGCAGACTTGAGAAATGACAGCAGCCCAAATTTCTTCTTATTCTTCCTGAAGTAATTGCTCACCACGTCACTGTCATCTGAAAAAGAAATTGTCCATGATTTACACACAAAGTGTCACACATCAGAAATAGTACGGTGAAAACAAGTATTTGTCAGCAACATAATTTCCAGAAAAATGTACAAAATATTTTAACATTTACCAAATACTGGTTGTGATATACAGAGGACGAGCCAGACAGAAATTAAATCCAATGAACACAGTAATGACATTGGAGAAAATAGGCAACTTGAAAAAATATCCCAACAAGTTGGATATCTTGGCTTGGTCATAATATAAGTCCCCATAGTCTACAACGTGGTCTAAATGGCGAAATGGCTTTGTCATCTGCCTCGCACTCTGAATGTCATGGGTTTGTTCCCTAGACTCCATCCTTCAGACCACTATGTTTCCATAGACTCCTGGGGGTTATCTCTGGAGCTAGAGTTTATGCTTCATGGGATGCTCTCGGCAAGATGGGATACAACCTGATGCAATGAATTCAGCCCTCTTGACTTCAGTACTTTAGTCTACTATTGGAATTACTGGAGGGAAGAATCCACAAGTAAAGAAACAACTACAGCACACAAGCATGCAAGGTAACAGGAGTTCAGACTGAGGCTGAGCTGTGGAGAGTTGCTGAGAACAGGGGACAGCGGGGTGGCATATCTGATTACATCAGCACCAGTCTGACTAACCTGATGATGATGATATGACATAAATAACGTACATAACAAATATATCACAAATAAACTTAATCATACTTAACATAAGCCTATAATTACAATCTAGTTTGAAAAGTAAAAATAGTCCAGTATTTAACTTTACTAAGTTTCTAGTAAATACAAAACTCCGCCAGTCTGTCTTAAAACATGGATTAACTGTTAGCAAATTATTCACATTTTAGACATTTTACATAGTTTTAAACAATTCTGCTAAACTGTCTTGTTGGTACATTAACAGCTCATTAAAACAACAATACCGTTGATAACATATTCAACATGAACTAGAAAACTATAACACTACAAATATATATTAAGGCAATTAGGAGCATGATTATCTATATAATTGCTTGAAAGACAAAACTAAACACATACAATACATTTTTCTAAAATAGATCTGATATAAATCCAAGGATATAATAATACCAGCTGCCCAAAGTGTAGCTCCATGAGGGTAGGAAAAAAGGAACATGGCAGCAATAACGAGCACTGGAGCATCTCGAAGCACCGGCGCAGAGATGACAGAAGCAATGGTCAAGGAAGAAGCTGGCTTCCCATGGCCATAGGTGCTAGGATTTATGTGAAGACACAAGGTACCGGGTGCACAAGACTCTCCTCCCCGAGGGAGGGGTGGCTTAGAAGCATGCATTTTTGCAGGTATGGGACAAACATGGAAACAACACAAGGACACCGCAAAGAACGAATGTCTCGAAACATGGTTCGAAGGCACGGCAGGGGAAAGACAACCAGGGTAATGACCCTGGTGGGCCCGCCCTCAGATAGTGTCACAAAGGTACTGGGTCGAAACATTCTGAGGAGGACAACATCTGATGATCAGAAACCTCCAGCCGTGCCTGCACCACTGCGATATTTTTATTACATACCAGGGATGTAATGATAAATCATAGGATATAATGACAATACTACAGATATGGTGAAAACACTCTCCTTGGACACTACTGACAATGAAATGTCTACTATTTGTGGAGGAACATTAACAACCTAGGCCTAATCCCAGCCAGTCCATACATGATGTACTCATTCTTGGCCTGGTTAATCTTAATATATCTTTTGATCTTTTTATAACCAGTGTTAACCGATCATATCACCCATTTAAATTCCAAAATTTTCACTTCTTTGGTTACCTATTGTTTTTCAAATTACACGTAAAATACCATAGTAATAATTAGTATGAATCAGTCATTTGGTAATAATTTTTGCACAATTATGACATGTTTTTCATATGTACATAATGTATATATCGCTGTTGTAGATTACGCTTACCCTAAAAAAGAGATAAACGAATGAAAATATGTAAAAAGGAGAGGTATAAGAATGGCAGAATGTTACACGGGTCTGTGTGTCCACTTCTTAACCCTTTGAAAATACATTTGTTTGTTTCTAAAGAAGGTAATTTAAAGCTAGCCACAAACAACCGTGCTCTCTCACTTATAAGTGATGCTAGTAGAATCCTTTTGTGAATTATCATGGAGAGGATTTAAAATAAGTCAGAACAAGAAGTACAGGCAGGAGTCAGACAAGGCAGAGTATGTAATAGAATGAGGCCTTCGTCTGTTTTCAACACTAGAAATTGTGGAGTTCCGGCACCTGTCTTGCGCACCCAGAAAGTTTCTGAGCCGTGAGAGGAGAAGAAAAGCCTTGCTGCACAATCCCAGGTGAGATGCTATTTAAGTACTGGGCCAGAAGAACAGTCGCAACACCAACCTCATGTCACTAGACGTCAACTCTTCTCTGGGATCAAACGACATAAACGCCACTGCAATCTGACATAAGATTTAACGTTCAAAGTCTTCCAGATGGTAATCATGACGTTAATTTAATATATCAGGGATGTGATGATAATATTATGAATATGATGGCAATATTAGGGATATAATGATAATACAAATGATATTATAAATCCTGTGATATGATGATAAATGCAGGGGTATGATGATAATACCAAGGTTATGATGATAATACCAAGGTTATGATGATAATACTATAGATATGATGATAATAATGGGAATATTATAATACCAATGATGTGATAACAATTCCATAACTTTAGTATCTATACAGTATACAAGGGGTTATATGATCAATATCATACTAGCTGCCTCTACTTTCAGAGGCCATGTCAACCTCAGACCCACGCTAGTTGGGATCAAAGATATCCAAGACTTGGGACCGAACCAGTATGTCTGTGTCCATAAGCTAGTACACTAATCACTGTACAAATGTAGTTGATCACAAGACATTATAGAATGGCGTGCCTAGCTTAAGAGGTCACAGATTGTGAGAATTGTACGGATTTTCTGCCCTGGTTATGCAGGAGTGCGGGGGACTGAGCAGGCTGATAGGCTGGCATGGAATGCACCTCTCGGTGATAGATTACCCATGGACAAGGGAGAGGTGGTCGAGTGCCTTTGGGACCAGATGGAGAAAGTGGGGGAACAGATTGAGAACCCATATGTGGAGAGAATGATATGGCGGGAGATTGGCAGGGGTTCTGGACCAATTTCAAAACTGAGTGGGAAGACCAGGGAAACTTGTAATCAGATAGCAGTTGGAACGATTAGCAGTATGACTTTTCGCTGGCTGTTGAACAAGGGGACAGAGCTGGTGTGGGAATGTCCTGAATGTGATGTCGGTTCTTAGCTCAACTCAGCTCAACAAGACATTTGCTTGAAGTGCGTGTGACTGAGCTGTGCCATCTGACTGATCATCATCATGTTGCAGGTCCTTGGCAGACAAGCTGCTCGCCTCACGGACCACCAATAAAATCCCCCAATCCTTTGCCACTTCCTCTGCCTCGTGCATGTCCATGCCGAGGTGTCTTAAACATACTGTGTCCTTCTTCATGCTGGTTGACCCTTGTCTCTTCTTCCAGGAACAATGCACTTTTGTTTTCAAACTACGAGGGTAAGTCAAAAAGTAAGTCACAAATTGCTGTAGAAAAATAATTACATATGATAGCAACTTGAAACAAGTTTATTTTTATACATACATTGTCTCTTTATTTCTCAACATAATTTCCACCAACATTGATGCACTTATCCCATTGTTTTATCAGTCCTCCCAAACTGGCTGCATAGAACTGTATGCTCTGTTTTCGAAACGCATGTTTTCACTTCACATTCAACTTCGGCGTCACTCGCAAAATGTCTCCCGCCAAAGTGGATTTTCAGTGGACTTAGCCAGTAGCGATTTCCGTACAGCGATGCATAGTTGGGTAGAAAATGTTATGAGAGTGAGTCAAAAAGTAAGTCACACAGTTCTGTGGGATGGCAGGTAAATGAAAACATAGCATGCGGTTCTATGCAGTCAATTTGGGAGGACTGATAAAACGATTGGATAAGTGCATCAATGTTGGTAGAAATTATGTTGAGAAATAAAGGGACAATGTATGTATAAAAATAAACTGGTTTCAAGTTATCATAGTTAGTTATCTTTCTACAGCCATTTGTGACTTACTTATTAACTTACCCTCGTACCATGGCATTTAATATGGTCAAAGTAATTCAGTTTCACAGACATGATGCTGCTTCTCAGCCAGATTTCTTTGAAGTTCAGATCGTCTAGAAAGTCACTTTTGTTCTTCTTCTTCTTGGGTCACGGTATTCTCTTAATGTTTCTGTAATATTTAAGTTCCAAAAGCCTAACATTGTTCTTCAGTGACTGCTAAATAGTCTATGACTCACATCCACATGCTGCCACAGGAAAGTTGCATGTTCTCAGCAATGTTGCTTTAACTTTGCTGGTGTTGTGCCACAAGCTCTGAATACTGTTTATCCGCTGCACTGCTATGGCCAGTCTACTCTTGACTGCTTTCAAAATGTCCAAGATGTTGCAGATTGTATGGAGCCACAGTGGCGTAACAGTTACACAACCTTCCCCGTGCTCCAAAGGTCATGGGTTCAATTTCAGGCTACGTCATTCGGCTGGAGTGAAATTTTCTCTGAGACTCCTTGGAATCATCGCTAGAGCTACAGAGTTCATCCTATGTGTGCTGCGTACGGTAGGCCATCATGCAGAAAGACAGCAAAAGACAGCGTTCATATTCATGCCTTTCAAGCCATTTTTAATTGGGGCCAAGATATTCAAAGGTTGAGACACTTCCAATGGCTTCCTTGTTCACTGGATTGTGATCTCTGGTTGACACATAGTTTTATCTGTCAACATAAGATTTCTTTTTGTTAATGGTGCCAAGATATTCAAAGGTTGGTGCACTTTCAATGTCTTCCTTGTTCACTGCATTGTGATCTCTGGTTGACATACAGTTTTGTCTGTGAACATAAATTTCTTTTTTTTTTTTTTAAGTTCGGAAAAAGATTTTTATCTTGACTGTCTCTTTTGACAGATATAATTAACTCTTCTAATCCCTTATTAGTACTTGAGAGGAGGACCGTGTCATCTGCATATCTGAGTTCTGGAACCGGATTTCCACCAGTTATGACTGGATCAACATTGTCACTGGCTCTTGTTTTTTAGTTGGTTTGTTTTTGTTCGCTCGGTTTGAACTCAAGCATAGTCAACGATGGACTGATTTTTGTGAGCAGGTTAGCTTTCCCTACTACCAGTGTCCCCTTGCCATCAAGTGAACCCACTCTGACTTCAGAGGTACTCGTAATTTACGTCCTGCAGTTAAGGACAAGAAGTCAACATTTTTGTCCAACTGACTGATGTAGGGATTGAAACCGCTATCTCCCCGGGAAGGTTAACCCGGTCAACAAATGCCCGCAGAAGTCGGATGTGTCGGCCTAACGGCGCAAGAACGCAGCTCTGCTGTAAACAGGCACAACGCAATCACATCCGAAAAAAAAAAAACTCCGGATGAACGAAGAAGAAGAAACCGCTATCTCATCATCATCACACTGTAAGTTTAAGAATGAGTATGCATATCCATTCGACCATGCTGACCGTCATTACATTTTCTGCACAGATGTTGAATATTACTCAATAATTCTACCAAAAATGTCTGTATCTGTCTAAAGATACATGTGAAATATTGTAAACCATGTTTGACTTAAGGACACATAGATAAAAATAAATACACCTTATCATAACAATTACCTGTTTCAGTCATGCCAGGGATTCCAGAAGTTGTTGGCAAGACAAATTCATTAGCAGAGAGAGAAACGAAAAATGCAAATGGCACCAACCATAAACACAAAGTAAAATAAGCAAGCACCTGAAAAGAAGAGAAATGAAAGACATCATTTTCACAGAAGGTTCAACAGAATCTATTCATTCACGGACAACAAATGCTAAGCTGTAAAAGATTGATATATTAACAAATAGTAAGGTACTACATTTATTTTAAGTATATACTTAGGTAACGGCAGGAGCCTGATCGACAATATAACCATAATAAGCATGATTAATGTGTGAACATCCGGTATTTGCCAGCTCTGTGGCGAAGGGGTTATGGAATCAGGTTGATGGTAAACAAAGAAACTTGGATAAATATCGTAAGCAAGGATGATGATACTCAAATGATATATACTGAAAAATCACTGGAAGGAATTTCATGGTTTCTCTTGCCCTCTTATAATATCTATAATTAGCTTGATCAGATGTGATAATGCAGTTTGATTAACCATTTCCATTTCTTTGAAGAAAGGGATTGAAAATGACAGAATAAGAAGCATTCCAGAAATAACAGAGAGGAGTATAAAAAGAATGCCCAATCATACACTGGCAATCAGTGGTCAGTCAGCATTCAGTCAGTCGTGTTGGGGAGATGATATGAACTGATTGATTTTCAGAGATATATTAAGAGATGCGATAGAGACAAATGTGTAGAAATAGACACAAATGGACAGAAGAAGGAACACAAATAGACACTAAAGGATACAGACATGAATGTAGTTAAGAGCTTATAATAATCAAATCGCTTGTCTACAGCGTATTCTTGGGTCGATATTGGCTAGCATTTAGCCATAACCAGTGATATAGATTTCTTGCAGTCATATACAATTGAAGCTTAGATAGAGACTGATCACTTGGCACCACGTGTTTATGTGAATGAAATAATCGATGAAGTATCCATGTTTCTGGTAAATAAATGTTGGAAAGAAATTTTCAAGAGAATATGTGTGTGTGCACGCGTGTGTTAACTAGGTGTGACAGGGGAAACTGAAATTACACGTATGACAAAATGCTAATATTTGTGGTGTCCGTTGGAGGAACATACAAGCATTTTATCCTGTCCCTGTACAACAGCACACTACTGGCTCAATGGGTGGCCTACAGAAATCAAGTCATCAAAAACGAACCTGGGTGAATATTTTCGTGTCTACCAGTTCTGCTGCAATATATAAATAAATACATACACATATTTCAGTTGTCAGTTAAGTACTTTTGTTTTCACCATTTTGTTGAATGAGGCTTCCCTGTTTCAAGTGTCCTTTGTTTTATGAACTCCCAAGTAACATTTTATATTTATTTGACTTAAACAAAAAATAAAGATGTTTATCTTCAACGCTATATAAAACATCTGTCAGCAAACACCAAACAACGATTCACATGAGTTTCAATTTTAATTTAACAGAAATACTTGATAAGTGTTTTAGCTTGAATAAAACTATTACATACCTCAGCAAATGGATACCAGTTAGTTGAAAAATATGAGAAAGCTACATAGTGGTTGAATAACAGGAGCACTGTTGAATGAGAAAATGGGCATAAAATAAAACTTAAATCAAATCACTTACAAATAAATTGGCATTAGAACAAATCAAAAACAATAAACATAAGTTATAGTTGCTGTTTAAAATTAAAACTATTTACAATGTAAAAGTGTAATACTAATGTTAATTTTTTTGGTAAGCTATCTTTACATCTTCTTTTTCTCCTGTGTCGGAGCATAGGCCCTCAACTATTTAACCAGTTCACACCAATCCCTTCTATCTTTGGTCCTCTCCATATTACCCATTGCTGTCTCTAATTCTCCCAACAGTCCCGCCATGTCCTCTCCATATTACCCATTGCTGTCTCTAATTCTCCCAACAGTCCCGCCATGTCCTCCCCATATTACCCATTGCTGTCTCTAATTCTCCCAACAGTCCCGCCATGTCATCTCCATATTACCCTTGCTGTCTCTAATTCTCCCAACAGTCCCGCCATGTCCTCTCCATATTACCCAATGCTGTCTCTAATTCTCCCAACAGTCCCGCCATGTCCTCCCCATATTACCCATTGCTGTCTCTAATTCTCCCAACAGTCCCGCCATGTCCTCCCCATATTACCCATTGCTGTCTCTAATTCTCCCAACAGTCCCGCCATGTCCTCTCCATATTACCCATTGCTGTCTCTAATTCTCCCAACAGTCCCGCCATGTCCTCCCCATATTACCCATTGCCGTCTCTAATTCTCCCAACAGTCCCGCCATGTCATCTCCATATTACCCTTACTGTCTCAAATTCTCCCAACAGTCCCGCCATGTCCTCTCCATATTACCCAATGCTGTCTCTAATTCTCCCAACAGTCCCGCCATGTCCTCCCCATATTACACATTGCTGTCTCTAATTCCCCCAACAGTCCCGCCATGTCCTCTCCATATTACCCATGGCTGTCTCTAATTCTCCCAACAGTCCCGCCATGTCCTCTCCATATCACCCATTGCTGTCTCTAATTCTCCCAACAGTCCTGCCATGTCCTCTCCATATCACCCATTGCTGTCTCTAATTCTCCCAACAGTCCCGCCATGTCCTCTCCATATTACCCATTGCTGTCTCTAATTCTCACAACAGTCCCGCCATGTCCTCTCCATATTACCCATTGCTGTCTCTAATTCTCCCAACAGTCCCGCCATATTACCCATTGCTGTCTCTAAATCTCCCAACAGTCCCGCCATGTCCTCTCCATATTACCCATGGCTGTCTCTAATTCTCCCAACAGTCCCGCCATGTCCTCTCCATATTACCCATTGCTGTCTCTAAATCTCTCAACAGTCCCGCCATGTCATCTCCATATTACCCATTGCTGTCTCTAATTCTCCCAACAGTCCCACCATGTCCTCTCCATATCACCCATTGCTGTCTCTAATTCTCCGAACAGTCCCGCCATGTCCTCTCCATATTACCCATTCCTGTCTCTAATTCTCCCAACAGTCCAGCCATGTCCTCTCCATATCACCCATTGCTGTCTCTAATTCTCCCAACAGTCCAGCCATGTCCTCTCCATATCACCCATTGCTGTCTCTAATTCTCCCAACAGTCCCGCCATGTCCTCTCCATTTTACACATTGCTGTCTCTAATTCTCCCAACAGTCCCGCCATGTCCTCTCCATATCACCCATTGCTGTCTCTAATTCTCCCAACAGTCCCGCCATGTCCTCTCCATATCACCCATTGCTGTCTCTAATTCTCCCAACAGTCCCGCCATGTCCTCCCCATATTACACATTGCTGTCTCTAATTCTCCCAACAGTCCCGCCATGTCCTCTCCATATTACCCATGGCTGTCTCTAATTCTCCCAACAGTCCCGCCATGTCCTCTCCATATCACCAATTGCTGTCTCTAATTCTCCCAACAGTCCTGCCATGTCCTCTCCATATCACCCATTGCTGTCTCTAATTCTCCCAACAGTCCCGCCATGTCCTCTCCATATTACCCATTGCTGTCTCTAATTCTCCCAACAGTCCTGCCATGTCCTCTCCATATTACACACTGCTGTCTCTAATTCTCCCAACAGTCCCGCCATGTCCTCTCCATATTACCCATTGCTGTCTCTAATTCTCCCAACAGTCCAGCCATGTCCTCTCCATATCACCCATTGCTGTCTCTAATTCTCCCAACAGTCCCGCCATGTCCTCTTCATTTTACACATTGCTGTCTCTAATTCTCCCAACAGTCCTGCCATGTCCTCTCCATATCACCCATTGCTGTCTCTAATTCTCCCAACAGTCCCGCCATGTCCTCTCCATATTACCCATTGCTGTCTCTAATTCTCCCAACAGTCCAGCCATGTCCTCTCCAATTCACCCATTGCTGTCTCTAATTCTCCCAACAGTCCCGCCATGTCCTCTTCATTTTACACATTGCTGTCTCTAATTCTCCCAACAGTCCCGCCATGTCCTCTCCATATCACCCATTGCTGTCTCTAATTCTCCCAACAGTCCTGCCATGTCCTCTCCATATCACCCATTGCTGTCTCTAATTCTCCCAACAGTCCCGCCATGTCCTCTCCATATTACCCAATGCTGTCTCTAATTCTCCCAACAGTCCCGCCATGTCCTCCCCATATTAACCATTGCTGTCTCTAATTCTCCCAACAGTCCAGCCATGTCCTCTCCATATTACCCATTGCTGTCTCTAATTCTCCCAACAGTCCTGCCCTGTCCTCTCCATGTTACCCATTGCTGTCTCTAATTCTCCCAACAGTCCCGCCATGTCCTCCCCATATTACACATTGCTGTCTCTAATTCTCCCAACAGTCCCGCCATGTCCTCTCCATATTACCCATGGCTGTCTCTAATTCTCCCAACAGTCCTGCCATGTCCTCTCCATATTACCCATTGCTGTCTCTAATTCTCCCAAAGTCCTGCCATGTCCTCTCCATATTACACATTGCTGTCTCTAATTCTCCCAACAGTCCCGCCATGTCATCTCCATATTACCCATCGCTGTCTCTAATTCTCCCAACAGTCCAGCCATGTCCTCTCCATATCACCCATTGCTGTCTCTAATTCTCCCAACAGTCCCGCCATGTCCTCTTCATTTTACACATTGCTGTCTCTAATTCTCCCAACAGTCCTGCCATGTCCTCTCCATATCACCCATTGCTGTCTCTAATTCTCCCAACAGTTCCGCCATGTCCTCTCCATATTACCCATTGCTGTCTCTAATTCTCCTAACAGTCCAGCCATGTCCTCTCCATATCACCCATTGCTGTCTCTAATTCTCCCAACAGTCCCGCCATGTCCTCTTCATTTTACACATTGCTGTCTCTAATTCTCCCAACAGTCCCGCCATGTCCTCTCCATATCACCCATTGCGGTCTCTAATTCTCCCAACAGTCCCGCCATGTCCTCTCCATATCACCCATTGCTGTCTCTAATTCTCCCAACAGTCCCGCCATGTCCTCTCCATATTACCCAATGCTGTCTCTAATTCTCCCAACAGTCCCGCCATGTCCTCCTCATATTAACCATTGCTGTCTCTAATTCTCCCAACAGTCCCGCCATGTCCTCTCCATATTACCCATTGCTGTCTCTAATTCTCCCAACAGTCCCGCCCTGTCCTCTCCATGTTACCCATTGCTGTATCTAATTCTCCCAACAGTCCCGCCATGTCCTCCCCATATTACACATTGCTGTCTCTAATTCTCCCAACAGTCCTGCCATGTCCTCTCCATATTACACATTGCTGTCTCTAATTCTCCCAACAGTCCCGCCATGTCATCTCCATATTACCCATTGCTGTCTCTAATTCTCCCAACAGTCCAGCCATGTCCTCTCCATATCACCCATTGCTGTCTCTAATTCTCCCAACAGTCCCGCCATGTCCTCTTCATTTTACACATTGCTGTCTCTAATTCTCCCAACAGTCCTGCCATGTCCTCTCCATATCACCCATTGCTGTCTCTAATTCTCCCAACAGTCCCGCCATGTCCTCTCCATATTACCCATTGCTGTCTCTAATTCTCCTAACAGTCCAGCCATGTCCTCTCCATATCACCCATTGCTGTCTCTAATTCTCCCAACAGTCCCGCCATGTCCTCTTCATTTTACACATTGCTGTCTCTAATTCTCCCAACAGTCCCGCCATGTCCTCTCCATATCACCCATTGCGGTCTCTAATTCTCCCAACAGTCCCGCCATGTCCTCTCCATATCACCCATTGCTGTCTCTAATTCTCCCAACAGTCCCGCCATGTCCTCTCCATATTACCCAATGCTGTCTCTAATTCTCCCAACAGTCCCGCCATGTCCTCCTCATATTAACCATTGCTGTCTCTAATTCTCCCAACAGTCCCGCCATGTCCTCTCCATATTACCCATTGCTGTCTCTAATTCTCCCAACAGTCCCGCCCTGTCCTCTCCATGTTACCCATTGCTGTCTCTAATTCTCCCAACAGTCCCGCCATGTCCTCCCCATATTACACATTGCTGTCTCTAATTCTCCCAACAGTCCCGCCATGTCCTCTCCATATTACCCATGGCTGTCTCTAATTCTCCCAACAGTCCTGCCATGTCCTCTCCATATCACCAATTGCTGTCTCTAATTCTCCCAACAGTCCTGCCATGTCCTCTCCATACCACCCATTGCTGTCTCTAATTCTCCCAACAGTCCCGCCATGTCCTCTCCATATTACCCATTGCTGTCTCTAATTCTCCCAACAGTCCCGCTATGTCATCTCCATATTACCCATTGCTGTCTCTAATTCTCCCAACAGTCCCACCATGTCCTCTCCATATCACCCATTGCTGTCTCTAATTCTCCCAACAGTCCCGCCATGTCCTCTCCATATTACCCATTGCTGTCTCTAATTCTCCCAACAGTCCAGCCATGTCCTCTCCATATCACCCATTGCTGTCTCTAATTCTCCCAACAGTCCCGCCATGTCCTCTTCATTTTACACATTGCTGTCTCTAATTCTCCCAACAGTCCCGCCATGTCCTCTCCATATCACCCATTGCTGTCTCTAATTCTCCCAACAGTCCCGCCATGCCCTCTCCATATTACCCATTGCTGTCTCTAATTCTCTTCCCCATGTATTTGTATGTGTCCCTATATTTCCTCAGCCCTGTGGGTTCTAGAAAAGACTCTCTAATTGTACAATTAACAAGTTTTCTCAATGCATGTCACACACCAGCTCTGTGGCGATGGGCTTACGGACACAATTCATGATTTGCATTTGAAACACAGCTCTGGGAGATTTGGCAGCAGACTACCTTGCATTGGTTTCTATACAATAGCAAACTATTGAACATAAATTTGCCAAGAAACCACAAACAGCCAAAATAAAAAAAAGCTGGGGTTGATTAAACGTCGTCCTAAACTCCATTAGCTCTTTATTTGTGATTTAATCAAATAATGTTAGTCCTTCTATGCTAAACAGGCACCAATTAATGAAAGTGTGCAGTTTATGATTAACTGTGTTAGTTGTTTTCCATGTCTCTGATCGCTATAGGAGTCGACATTTCAGAGTCAAATAACTAACCTTGGTAACAGATTTAATTTCTTTTGACTTCGATACATTTCTTAGTTTTATTAAAGACTAGCTGACCCGGCTTCACCCAGGCCCTGGCGGGGATCTATCTATCTGTCTGTCTGACCCGGCCAAGCTTCGCCCAGCTCCTGGTGGGGAGCATCACATTTAATTCATATAAGTAGTCATATAAGCTCCCGTTCCCGACTATCTGTCTGATCCGGCCCGGCTTCGCCCAGCCCCTGATGGGGAGCATCTCATTTAATTCATATAAGTAGTCATATAAGTTCCCGTTCCCGAGTGTCTGTCTGTCTGACAACCCAGCTGTCTGTCTGTCTGCCTGCCCGTCCATCTCTCCCTCCATCTATCCCACCCTCTCTATCTATCTATCTATCCATCTATCTATCTATCTATCTATAGCCAGGGGACTTAACCTAAGATATAGCAATGCTACTAAAAGTTATGTCCCTTTATATAACTTTTCTTATGTTAAGTCATGTAATTACAAAATTAAATTTTAGTTTAAGTAAATAGCTGATTGTACACTACCAAACTATGACAGTTGGTTGCACGGGAATGAAAAGAAAACATGTAGAAAATGTCATCTCTATCGGATGGACCGTTCGCGAACGCATAAAGAACGGACACACATACATACATTGTGTTTTATAGATATATAAGATACCTTTGAATGTAGTATTTTTACTGTAATATCTTTGTCTGCTCAGCTACCTAAATATGTGTTTGATTCCACCACTTGAAGTGAGGTTTTACCATGAGATCAGGTTATCATTTGCTTGATTTATTCTCATTAGCTTTATCTTTCCTCTCTGCATTTTTAGACTAAATCATGTGTGTTTAATCTACCATGCATCTGATTTCATGCATGAAACTGGAGGGTAATGTCATCAGCAAATACAGATCATCAAGTGACTTTGTCAAGAAGACTGTTTGGTAGTAGTTCCAGTTGTCTTCATAACTCCATGTATAATAAATAAGCATAATAAAGGACAAAAGGTATCACTGCCACATTGCTGTTCTTTTCTCAAATACCTGCTAGTTTTCCCCAATGAAGAACTCAGTATTGCATATCTTTAAATGATGCTTCTATTAAGTTAATGATCTTCTGTGAGATCCCACAGTGCCTCAACAATTTCCAAAGCAATCCTCTATCAATGTTGTCAGAGGCCTTCAAAGTCTACAAATGTAATTGAAGTTGTGAATTCATTTCAATACATATTATTCATAATGTGGCTATCTGGTCAGTGCAGGATCTTTTTGATTGGCAGCCTGCAAGGTCATAACATAACTGCTTGTCAACGGCATCTCTTTACCTCCCCAAAATGATCCTGCTAAATATTTTCCCAGGGACTAACAATAATATTATTCCTCTACAATTTTCACATCCAGAAAATCCCTTTTCTTTGGCAGCTTCACCAAGTATCCTTCTCTCCAATCTGCTTATATCTTCTTAGTCCCCCAGACTATGTTAAACTGTGTAGCAATACAACTGACATGTTAATACTGATTTTGATAGTTTATGCTGGGATAACATCTTAACCAGCAGCTTTTCCATCCTTCAGGAGTTTCATAACCTTTTTCATTTCTTCCTTAGATGGTTTTTCACAACACTTTCCTATTTGACTGCTGCAGGTTGGGGTAGATGTGTGTGTAAGGGTTGGGGGTGAGGGTGAGGGAGAAGAGAGGGATGGCTTTCGGGCTGTGCACTCAGAAGTTGATCAAAGCATTCAATCCATCCATTTGTCCACTTGGTTGATTATATTTTCATGCTATTTTTCTAGAGTTGTAAAGGTCTCAGGTTTCCTATCACTACGTCCATGTCTGCCACTCTCCCTAGGCCACCAAATATTCTTTTACTCACCTTTATCTGCTTTCCAACTTCTTTATTAGCTTATGTGTATTTTTCATGGGCTTTGACTTTAGTAGCTCTGGTTGTCTTATGGTTTAAATCTGCTTCTTTTATTTTTTCATTCTTCAATTTTTGTTTAGTTTTTGAAACTATTCATGCTTTACTTTTTCATTTCATTTTCTAAGAGTTCTAAACATAATTCATTTTAAACTGTCGCCATAAGTCTTCCATACTCACCTCATATATTAACTGTTGTGCTAACTGGACATGGTACTTATTACCAGGTACCATAAATTGTTCTTTTATTTCCTGATTTTTGAGATATCCTATAATATATTGATCTCCATGTTTATAAGATATGTAGCTCTTGAGTTACAACTTAAGTTTACTTATCAGTGGAAGGTGATAATCTACATATGCACATTTGAAAATAGTTATACCATATATATATATATATATATATATATATATATATATATATAATATATATATATATATATATA
The DNA here is from genome assembly GCA_963921405.1 of Cepaea hortensis. Taxonomy (NCBI): domain Eukaryota; kingdom Metazoa; phylum Mollusca; class Gastropoda; order Stylommatophora; family Helicidae; genus Cepaea; species Cepaea hortensis. The sequence continues at coordinate 43,741,047 of OY992877.1, forward strand.
TAATAGAGAGAGAGAGAGAGAGAGAGAGAGAGAGAGAGAGAGAGAGAGAGAGAGAGAGAGAGAGAGAGAGAGAGAGAGAGAGAGAGAGAGAGAGAGAGAGAGAGAGAGAGAGAGAGAGAGAGAGAGAGAGAGAGAGAGAGAGAGACAGAGAGAGAGAGAGAGAGAGAGAGAGAGAGAGAGAGAGAGAGAGAGAGAGAGAGAGAGAGAGAGAGAGAGAGAGAGAGAGAGAAGAGAGTGTCAAAATTTCTTTTTAATACAAATCTGATAAATTTCATTTTCTGTATTGTTGTCTGGTGACACTCTAGCTTCTATATGTATTCTATTATATGGATCAGAGTGCCAGCGGAGCAGTCAGACTTCTGCAGAGTTATAATCACATTGCGCCGGGAGTGCAGGGAGTGGCCAGCAGGGGCCACGGAAGTGGAAATCCAGCAACTAATTCAGGATAATGCTCGCCGGGCGATGTGATTATATACACAGATGGTTTGGTGTTGAGAGGCAGGAGAAGTGCCTGGAGGTTCTTAGCAAAAGCTAATGGTCGACGTTTGGTGAAGGAGAGCCTGGCATATGATACCACAACATCTAGCTTAAGAATGGAGGTGGAGGCGGTCATTGCAGCTTTCCGCTGGATGGAGAATACGATATACACACACACATCGTGATTGTAACTGACTCAGAAAGCATGCTGAGTAGGGGTGAGGACAGGCAAGCTTCGTGCAGAGTGGCTTGCTTCGCTTCGGAAGTCACGGGTGACAAGCATCATCTGGATCTTTTCTCCTGGGCATGCTGGTGTGCTGGGGAATGAACAGATGGACAGATTGGCTGGCTCTGCAAAACTTGGTGGAGTATTGATGCATGATAAGGCAGATGTGATTGCGGCCTTGTGGGAGCACGTGTACACCTCGGAGGAGAAAATGGATCACCATAGTCTGGCAAGAATGTGACAGCGAGAGGTGACGAGGGGATCTAGCTGACGATCTACGCTCAGAGGAAAGGTGAGATGGACATATAATCAGATTGCTACTGGTACTATTAGTGTTGGAACTCTTCGCTGGCTGCTGGGGATGGGGACAGAGCGTTTATGGGAATGCCCCGAATGCTGCGATTGTCTGTCCTTAAATCAATCAATTAATCAATCTATTATGTGGAAAAAAACTTCTGTCTATAATTTCATTTACTGTGAAAAAATTGGTGAATAACTCCATTTTCGTTCATTACCATAGTCAGTGTTTCTCCATGATTTCTTGATAACCAATTTTATCCAATTCTATCTTGGCATTAAGATTACCCATGACAATTTTGATACTGCCATTTCTTTGATTAAAATGTTTTGCATATCCTTTACAGGACATCATGGTCAACATCAGCATCTTTCAACTGATTGTTGATTACCTAAATTAATTTGAATTTTCGTGTAAAATTTTTCCTTGACTGATTCATCTGTATTGTTTTTTGAGGGTATTACTGGGTCACATTTATTTTTTCTCTGCTTTGGTTCTAAATTTTGTTAATATTCTAAATTCACTGTTTCCCACTCTGTCATTGTTTTCTCTGCCCCTTTAAATAGCATTGGAGACACTCCTTAATTGTGAGAGTCATTTACCTCTGTATGGCCAGAGAACAGCAGAGTTTAATCTTGCTTAGAAGCTATTTGCCCACTCCTTTCTATCTTGTTTTGTATCCTCCCAAAATGACGATCTTATAATATTTCATTTCTCTGACTACTTGCATTGTTTTACCCATTTGATACATAGTTCTAACATTCCAGCTGCCTACACTAGAGATGTTCCTAGCTGTAAGGAGATAAGTCTGTCTTCTAGTTTCCTAGTTTATGTCTTTCGCCTCATCGTGTCATACTTCTTCTAGAAGATTCTCTCGCCTCATCATGTCATACTTCTTCTAGAAGATTCTCCGTTCATCCTGGTTAATTTTTTATCTTTTGCGCTCACTCGCTTTTGAACACAAAAGTAGTCCACACACACTACTCCCAGTAGTGCTGGACTAACTTTTCATGTGGATTAGCTTTCCCTAACATTGTCCCTCACCATCAGGCAAACCCACTCAGACTTCTGAGGTACTCGTAATTTACGTCCCCAAGTCAAGGACGACAGGTAAACATTTTAGTCCAACTATCCGGTGTAGAAGTTGAACCCCCTACATCGGCATCCGCACACCGGATGTTTAAGAACATGCATTCTTATCCATTCAGCCATGCTGACCTGCACATCTTGGTTATTGGGTTATTTTTCTTTTCTTTGTTGAATTGTTCATGATGGGTTGGATTTTGCACAGGAAATGTTCTATGAAATGGGTATTTTATATTATGCAAGACACATTATGAAAGACATTAGACTTATAAAAAACATATATTGGAAACAACAAGCTGCAATAAGGATTGATAATGAAGTGGGACAGTATCAGCCAATTAAGAGAGGTGTTAGGCAGGGATGTGTGATGTCTCCAGATCTTTTTTCCCTGTACAGTGAAAATATTTTCAGAAATGTAGAGGATATAAATGGAATCAGCATTGGAGGACGAAACATCAATAACATTAGATATGCAGATGATACAGTATTAATTGCAGACAATGCGCAGGACCTGCAACAATTAGTAGATGCGGTTGTTGTACACAGTGAGCAACTGGGGTTAGAATTAAATTGTAAAAAGACTCAGGTTATGGTCGTCAGTAGGAAGGAAGAAGTGCCACAATGTAATATACAAGTAAATGGAAATATTCTTCAACAAGTGAATCGGTACAATTATCTTGGAACAGTTATAACATCTGATGGGAGATGCCTTGAAGAGATTAGAACAAGAATCGCCATGGCGAAAGTAGCCTTTAGCAAGATGAAAAACATTCTGACCAATAAAAAGATGTCAATTGAAATGAGAAAAAGAGTGTTGAGGGGATACATAGAGCCTGTTCTTTTGTATGGATGTGAAACTTGGACAATGAGCAGTCAAGCTGAAAAGCATCTGATGGCTGCAGAAATGTGGTTTCTGAGGAAAATGCAAAGAATACCATGGACAGACAGAAAAACCAATGACCAAGTACTACAGGAGACAAATGAACATCGTAGACTGATTAGAGAAATTAGACGTAGACAGTCAAAATTTTTTGGACATGTTATGAGAAGAAATGGATTGGAGAACTTAGTGACAACTGGCAAGATAGAGGGGAACAGACCAAAAGGAAGACCGAGAGGAAAATACCTGGATGGCTTGGCCACATGGCATGGACAAGACAGGAACACTGAGCTGATCCATGACACTGGTGATCGAGTGAAATGGCGAGTCATGACCGCACACGCTTTCCGGCATGGCACATGATTAATTGATATTATGCATGTTAGGTTACAGTGTTACAAATCTTTGCTTCCCGAGTAGGCCTTGGTCACATGTGGGCATGAAAACATACTCCACTGTTTTTTTTAACCAGGCAGTCTTCGAAGGAGAAGAGAGGTGCCATATTGCAGATATGATACAAACATGTACACATTACTATAGAATGCAAAGTGTTCACAACAGTTGGCAGGGCACCAGATGATGATGAGATGCATGTACTGAGAAAGCAAGGACTAAAGAGTTTGCTTCACCCAAGTAAATCCTCTTCATGTTTTTTACACTTCAGATAATTGTATCATGTCATGTTTTGTAAAGACACTGATAATGCGTGATTTTCTTAAGCTACCTGTAAAATAAAAGTCATGTATGTACAAGACTCAAATACTTACCTACAGCACTAACAAAAGGCGGTGAAGACAGATAAAAGTATGGGAAATGCTGCAGAATGAAGAGATGAGCTGCACAGCTGGCCAGGCCACCAAAGATCATGGTAAGCGTAAACTCCTCAAAAATCAGCATTCCAATGTAAATGCTAATTGTACACTGTTGAGATACAAAATGTACATGATGGATTAACTTTCAATGCCTAGCAGCTGTTATACTAAAGGTGAAGTTATATTATCAAGCTTGATACTTCTTCTTCTTTTTCTGCGTTCATCCGGAGAGTTATTTTGGACGTGATTGCGTTGTGCCTGTTTACAGCAGAGCTGTGTTCTTGCGCCATCAGCCGACACATCCGACTTCTGTGGGCATTTGTTGACCGGGTTAACCTTCCCTGCTGCTTGATACAATAGGTGACAGTCTCAAATGTACGAACCAGAAGAATTTTCCTTAAAAGTGTTGGGGTCATTTAATGACTGACTATAATTGAAGGAATTCAGTAAAAAAAATTTATGTCTAGAGTAACTATAGAACATCTGCTGTATTGCTTAACGCATTTTCTGACAAGAATCTACATTATCATTCTGGAATTGAGTTTTAACTATTGATTTCATTGTTGTTAAATTGACATCTTCACAACATTTTATCTAGATGTATCTGTAATCATTAGTAAAGTTAAATTAAAACTCCCATTTCCATACCATATAGTATGCTGTGATGGTCTACAATTTTAAAACCATCCACACTAGACAGATGATGTGGTTATACTAATAACTGTTTGGAAAAGATGATGTTACATTATTGAGCTTGAAACAATGGGTGACAGCCCAAAATGTATGAACCAGAAGAATTACCCTTGAAAGTGTAGGGTCATTTAATAACTGACAATAACTGAAGGAATTCAGTAAAAAAATTGAGTAACTAAAGAACATCTGCTGTATTGCTTAACGCATTATCTGACAAGAATCTACATTATCATTCTGGAATTCAGTTGCAACTACTGATTTTATTGCATTTAAATTGACATCTTCACAACATTTTATTGACATGTATCTGTAACCATTAGTAAAGTTAAATTAAAACTCCTATTTCCACACCACATAGCATGTTGTGCTAGTCTACAAATGTTAAAACCATCCGCACTCGACAGATGATGTAGTTAGTATAATACTACTGGCTGTCCGTAACTACCCAGAAGATTGTCAGGTTCCCATGTTGTGAGGGCAGCTCCATCTTGATCTATGTGGTTCATCATCATGGGCCCTGTCAAGTGGTCTATACATTCATGTCTCTCTACAGATCTCGGCCCTGGCAAGTGGTCTATACATTCATGTCTCTCTACAGATCTCGGCCCTGGCAAGTGGTCTATACATTCATGTCTCTCTACAGATCTCAGCCCTGTCAAGTGGTCTATACATTCATGTCTCTCTACAGATCTTGGCCCTGTCAAGTGGTCTATACATTCATGTCTCTCTACAGATCTCGGCCCTGGCAAGTGGTCTATACATTCATGTCTCTCTACAGATCTCGGCCCTGGCAAGTGGTCTATACATTCATGTCTCTCTACAGATCTCGGCCCTGTCAAGTGGTCTATACGTACATGTCTCTCTACAGATCTTGGTCCTGTCAAGTGGTCTATACATTCATGTCTCTCTACAGATCTCGGCCCTGTCAAGTGGTCTATACATTCATGTCTCTCTACAGATCTCGGCCCCATCAAGTGGTCTATACATTCATGTCTCTCTACAGATCTTGGCCCTGGGTGTTCTGCATCTATTCTGCTGTTGATATTCCTCCAGGCCATCATCTTAGACCATTAAGGATAATTTTGTTTTACATGCCTCTGCCTCTTCTACAGATTATCTTTTTAGTTGTCACAATGTTCTCCAATGTCTCTTTTCTCATATTACCAAAGAACAGTTTGTCTCTTTCTTATAGTTGTGTGTACTGCTCTAGTTTCATTAGCCTTTTCCAGGCAATTGTTGTAAGTTACTCTGACCATCCAAAATATTAGCAACATTCATCACAGAAAACACAAAACACATCTCTGCTGCCTGACACCCCCCCCCCCCCCCAATAATCCAAGATTCACAGCCATATAGCCGAACAGGTTCAATGTGATATCTCAGTACTCTCTAGTACTCTAAGCAGAAAGAGATGACAGGCCACTCAGTGGAAAGAGACGACAGACCACTCAGCAGAAAGAGACCACAGGCCACTCAGCAGAAAGAGACAAAGTCATAATGACTAACACCCAACATAATGATCCTCTTGCATTTAAAGCCCCTTTAAAACTGGTTTAACATACAATGAAAGTGATTTACTGCATAAGATACTTTTCATCTTCTAAAATGCAGTGTTTGCTTGGCCTATTCTGCACTTAACCTTGTCAGACATCTTCCATCTGATGTTATGATTACCCCATATATTTGGTCAAGTATTTTTTCTGATATCGTTATATACCATTTTGGTGTTATGTAAAACATCCCCACTCGAGAGAGAGAGAGAGAGAGAGAGAGAGAGAGAGAGAGAGAGAGAGAGAGAGATAGAGAGAGAGAGAGAGAGAGAGAGAGAGAGAGAGAGAGAAAGAGACAGACAGAGAAAGAGATAAATATCTCTCTCTCCCCCCTCTCTCTCTCACTTTCTCTCTATTCTAGTCTTATACTTACAATGATATATCCCATAAACTTTACTTGCCTTTTTTCTTTATATTCTTCATTGTTTTTTTTAATTTTTATTTTAATGAGTGAAGTATTAACTTTCACAGCTGCCAGTATCCTGACCCTTGTTTTCTTATCTATACATGATATTCTCAACATCCTTATCAAAACGTACACCTACATTCCCTCCAGCTTCTCCACTAATTCATTATTTTATGTCCAACATTCACACACATTTGGAAGAACACATTCTTTCTTACTAAGCACCTTAAATAGAACAAGTAAAGTAAAACTTACATAAATTAAATACTTAATAATTTTCCCAGTCATGACGGTGTACTCCTCCACCAGCTCGGCCAAGTAGTACAAACCAGCAGCTGTATCAAGCAGGGAAAAAAAAAACATCAAGATTTGTTCATTTTTAAAGGTCACCAACATTTCTATTATAAGTGAAAAGGTAAAGGTAGTTCTATAGCATCAGGGTGTGACACATATTTTAAGTCATGGCATATGACATGGGCTGGCTAGTTCCCTTCCCTATCACATGTCCTGCCTGGGGAAGTCCCAGAAAAATGTTTTAATTTCCTCGTACAGATTTTTATGCGGCTGGCTCGACCCCAGAACCATACTGATCAACACAAAAACATAATCTTGCCTCTGCTGGGGATTGAACCAAGACCATTGTCTTGACAGGCAGATGTACTATGTATATTCTATTATATTTTGTAAAAAATATAAATAGATGCGACATTTCATCCTGCACCAAGCAATGATTTCTTTACCATCATGGAGTATTGTTGTAAGGAAGATACCTGAAAGGAATGAGTGGACGCACCTAAACTAAACAGAATGTATCAACAAGACTAGACCAAATGGAAGTTTAGTGAGGGGAGATTATGTTTATTTTACCCCATAAATTTTAGGTGGAATATTCTTAATTAATGGTAAATTTATTGGTTAAAACTTGGGAGGGGGAATTCCTGTTCAACTCATTATAAACGAATGCAGAAGTAGAATAGGCATCAGTTGTAAAATGTTCTGAGCCAGAAGTGCATGTTGTGAATTCATATTATGGATTAACTTGTGCCAGTCTGGATCATAGGTAAGATATACTTGTCATAATACAATAGTAACAATTAGGACAGTATGGAGGGATTTCTTCTTCTTCGTTCATCCGGAGTTAGTTTTTTTCGGATGTGATTGCGTTGTGCCTGTTTACAGCAGAGCTGCGTTCTTGCGCCGTTAGGCCGACACATCCGACTTCTGCGGGCATTTGTTGACCGGGTTAACCTTCCCGGGGGTTTCTTAGGACGTTTGACTCTCACTGTTGTGGTGTTATCCCCCATCCCAGCTGGTCCATATAGAACAGCCAAAGATCCGGGTCAGCCCTCAAGGGAAGGCAGGGGCAGACCATGGGCATTCCCCGCCATCCAAGGAGGCTTCCATACTTGCAGAGCCGATACATAGCGCTCTGGTACTGGGCTCACCCAAGGAATCGTCACGTCCTGCACATGGCTGCTTAGCCTCACTTCCGTATATTGGGCCTTCCGTTCACCATAGGCTGTTCTTCCGGAAACCAGAAGTATGCAGTCTGCAGACGACATCCACACAGTCAGCTTTCGATTCGGACTTTCCATGTAATGGATTTGCTATCCAAGCAATATTCCATTTCGTGCCACTAGGACACTTTTCCACCTTTTATGAAGTCCACACAGTGGGCTTTTGATTAGGACTTTCCACGTAATGGATTTGCTATCCAAGCAATATTCCATTTCATGCCACTAGGACACTTTTCCACCTTTTATGAAGCCCACACAATGGGCTTTTGATTCAGACTTTCCACGTAATGGATTTGCTATCCAAGCAATATTCCATTTCGTGCCACTAGAACACTTTTCCACCTTTTATGAAGCCCACACAGCAAGCTTTTGATTTGGACTTTCCACATAATGGATTTGCTATCCAAGCAATATTCCATTTCATGCCTCTGGGTCTTCATGCACCTTTAAATGTCAACCTGTATGCAGTTAAAGTAAGCTGCGGTCAACTTGAGCTTGTTGATATCTCCATAGAGCTTGTCCTCGAATGAAGCAGGTGTGGGCCAAAATATCTTTCTCTGTTCTGCATACGTTGGGCAATCCTGCAGCAAATGTTTTGCTGTCATTTTTCCAGTTCTACAATTACATTCATCGGTATCTCCTATCTTTAGTTTATTGAACAAGTGGTATTTCAGCCTGTTATGTCCTGTGCGGAGTCTGAAGATTGCTACTTGTTCTCTTCGGTCGAGTTTGTAATATGCATCATCCTTCTGATGGCCTGGATGCTCTGATTCCCATTTGGTTCTATAAGTGCTTTTTATCAACCTCTTTGCCTCATTATAGGTTATGTCTATGTCAGGCTGTGGTAGTCGTCCGCCCTCTTTTGCCAGTCTGTCAGCCTCTTCGTTTCCAGGTATACTGCAATGTGATGGGATCCACTGTATTACAACTTTTTTGGATTTCTGGCATAGACCATGGAGTGCTGCTCTTAGGTCAGTTAGTTCTGTGCTGTTATTGCTCTTCAGTATTGAGACAGCTGACTTTGCATCTGTGAAGATAGCTATTTGCTTCTCTTTATTTTCCTCCATGAGGAGCATTTCTGCTGCAGTTTTCAAAGCCTCTACCTCCGCTTTGAAGTTACTTGAAAATTTTCCAGTTGCCATTGAATGTGTTTTTTTCACTCCATTTTTTAAATTTAGGAGAATTCCTCCTCCTCCATTCTCTATTGAATTTTTGGCTGATCCATCTGTATATGCATGGGTCCAATTCCTGCTTGGGTAATGTTCTTTTATGTAGTTTAGGGTTATTTCTCTTCTTTCGGTTTCATGCTGAGTGTTCTTTTTCTCAATACCAGGAATGTTTTCTATCATCTCAGGCAGTTGCTGCTGTCTCCAAGCTGGGAACTTGTGTGCATTGTGTATGGGCTTGACTGTTGATATGTTAAGTATAGGATCTGCCCTAATCCTTCGTTTTGCAGTTTCTACAAAGTTGCTACGCTTCAGTCTTCCCTTTCCAAAACCATTAAATCTGTTGTACATAGGGTGGTCTGTCAATCTTCTAAATTTTTCTGCTTGTTGCTGGGCTCTGTTATCTCTTCTATCCTGCATTGGTTGTAAACAAGTGATCTTTTCTAGTTCACTAATAGGCGTTGTCTTCAGGCTTCCAGTTATGATTCGCATTCCTTGGTTTTGGACTCTACTTATATTGTTAAAGTTTGACTTAGCTGCTGTTGCCCAAGCTGCAATGCCATATTCCAGTACTGGCCTCACCCGTACAGTATATAACTTCTTGAGAACTTTCTCATCTGCTCCCCACGTTGTACCAGCAAGCTTTTTCATGATTGCCATTCTCTGCCTTGCTCTTGTTCGATTTTTCTCAACCTGTGTCTTCCATGTCAGGCGACGATCAAAGGTGACTCCTAGATAGTTTGGATTTTCTTCATGGCGCAATATTTTTCCATTCAATACCAGCTTAGGTTGCTGAGTTTTATTTGAGAGGGAGAACACTGTGCATGTTGTTTTCTCCTCACTTATCTTCACTAGCCATGATTTTGACCAGTCCTCTAGCGCTAATAAGGCTTGCTGTATTCTGCTGTTAGCTGTACTAATATATTCTTCAGATGTCCATATGGCTAGGTCATCTGCAAAGGAGGATGTGTGTACTCTGGCTGGAAAATTTTCTGTGATGTCATTTATATATGCTAGGAATAATGTTGGTGAAAGAACTCCTCCTTGGGGGACACCTTGCTCCAGCAGCATCATTTTGCTTGTTTGTCCTTGTACTTTTGTCCTGGCAGTTCTGTTCTCAAGGTAGTGGCTGATCCATTTATACATTTTTCCACAAACATGCATGCTTTGCAGTTTTACTTTCAGTCCTTCCTTCCATACTTTATCAAATGCTTTTTCTAAATCTATCCAGACTGCTAGTGTGTGCTTTTTCTCTTGGAAGGCATCCTCTATTTCCTGAGCTATATAGGTTATTTGATCTTCAGTGGATCTGTACTTTCTGAATCCTGCTTGGTGTGGTGTTAAGAGTTTGTTTTCTTCCAGATGCCATGTTAGCCTGCCATTGATAATGCGTTCCATTAATTTTCCTACACAGCTAAGTAGACTGATAGGTCGATAGCCATTTGGTTCTTCCAGGTCTTTTCCTTTCTTTGGGACTGGTATTAGTATAGCTTCCTTCCATGCCTGTGGGACTATTCCTCTCTTCCAGCTGTTATTTAGGACTGCTAGTAGTTTCTTCTTTGCCTTGTTGCCTAGTCCTATTAGCATTTCATTTGTGATTCCATCCTTTCCTGGTGATTTCTTCTTTTTTAGGGTATTCATTGCCTGTTCCATTTCTTCCATTGTTAGATTTGCCATCATATATTCTGCTGCTGTCTCTGTATTTCTATGATGTATCTGTTTGTCTTTGATTGCTTTCTTCTGTTCGGTTGTAATATCAATGTGGTTTGCATTTGCATAGTGTTCCATTAGTGCATTTGCAGCCTTTTTTCCTGTAAGCAAGGCATTTCCTTGTTTAATTGTTATTTGTTTGTTTCTAGGTCCTTCATTGTTCATGGCTTTCACTAGTTTCCATAGTTTGTTTCCATCCCTGTCAAAATTCAGGTTTTCTGTTTTTTCCCTCCAACAATCTCTTGTTGTTTGATTTACTGTTCTTTTATATTTTGCTGAGATGGCTTTGAGAGAGATATTCGCTTCAATTGTTTGTTCTCTCTCTGCTGTCTTCCTGGCATCTTCAACTTTGTCCTCCAAACTTTGTAGTTCTTCAGTCCAGTATGGTTTGTAATTTTTCCTCGCTCCTCTAGGAATGGACTCAGTGGCTGCCTGTATTATCGCTCTGTTTAGACTTTCCACCATTTGCTTTATGTTGCCATATCGTGTATTTATGTTTTCACAATATTTGTCTGTTAGTATGGCAAATCTGTCCCAATCTGCTCGTTTGTAATTCCAGCGGGGCAAGGGCTTTTGCTCCTGTGGAACATACTCCATATTCATTACAAGCTTGATTGGTCTGTGGTCACTACCTGCTAATTGGTCCAGCACATGGCGATCGATTTTGTGGAGGATGTCTCCTGTGCAGAAAGCTAAGTCTGGAGTAGAAGTGGTAAGCCATCTTCTGGAGTAGAAGCTCGGTGTGTCATCCGCTTTGTTGAGTAGATGGAGATTTGAGTCTATTTCCCAGTCCTCCAATTCATCTCCTCTTTTGTCAGTATCTGGGTATCCCCATCTTTCTGAACGGCTATTAAAGTCTCCGACAATAATGCAGTTTGTGTCAGTTATTTTCATGTTTGAGAGTGTAAGGTCCTTATCTGCTGGGCTATACAGATTGTAGATTCTTATTTTCACGTCCTTTATCATTATATCAACACCTATAATTTCCGTTTGGTTGTCAGAGATCACAGATACTTCGCTGCAAGGTATTGTATTTCGTGTAAGTATTAGAACTCCTCCTTTATGTCCTTCGCGGTCGAAACGTGTGGCCTGATATCCTCTGACTGAAAATTTGCGATTGGCATTGAGGTGTGTCTCTTGAATGCATGCCACATCTATTCTATCTTTATGAAGACGCTGTGTCAGGGATTCTTTCTTGTTATAAACTCCTTCGGCATTCCACTGTAGTATGTTGAGTGTCCTTGGTATTTGGTCAATAGCTCTTAACCTACTCCTCTGTGCCTTGACTCCACAGCACAGGGGAAGGTGACCACCAGTAGTCATGGGTGGACCCCCTCGAGGCAGGGGGCCCGACACTATCACCGCCTGATGGGACTTCACGGGATTAGCACCATAACGATTAATTTTCATCTGTGGCATCATGAAATGATAAAGTTACGTTGCACTTCTTTGTCAAGCTTGTGGCTCAGTACATCCGATTTCGACAAGCACTTTTCGGGATGCTTTCCCTAGCCTTTGACTGTCCCCAGTCTACCTACAAGGCAGCAGGTTTGTGCGTCACTTCGTCTGGTCCCTCTCCCTTGACCTGTCCGACATGGGTGACCCTACCAGTAGCTGTGCTACCGTCGGCATAGCTCTTGGGGTCATTGGGACGCACAAGCCCCTCTACCTCGTCAAGGTGGATGCACGGCAGAGGGGTATGGAGGGATTTTAACCCATTCATTCCTTCTCAATATGTTAGAATAGGGTTTGGAGACTTTTTCTTGCCGAATGAATTGCTATGAAGATATCTATTTATCTCCCTTTTATTACTACCTGCACTTAACGATCAATTCTCCTAAAGAGTGATATAAGTACTTCAATAGCTCCTTTACTTATTACACACATTTAATGAGATGATCTTTCTGCTAAGATATCTTATTGGTTACTTCATGTATTCCATCCATCATGTGCCATGCCGATAAGTGTGGGCGGTCATGGTCTGCCATCTCACTTGATCACCAGAGTCGTGGATCAGCTCCGTGTTCCTGTCTTGACCGTGCCATGCTGCCAAGCCATCCAGGTATTTACTTCTCGGTCTTCCCCTTGGTCTCTTCCCTTCAATCTTGCCAGTTGTCACCAAGTTCTCCAAGTCATTTCTTCTCATAAAATGTCCAAAAAATTTTGACTGTCTATGTCTAATGACTCTAATCAGTTTACGATCTTCATTTGTTTCTCGAAGGACTTGTTCATTGGTTTTTCTGTCTGTCCATGGTATTCCTTGCATTTTGCTCAGAAACCACATTTTCACAGCCATCAGATGTTTTTCAGCTTGGCTGCTCATTGTCCACGCTTCACATCCACACAAAAGTATAGGTTCTATGTAGCACTTCAACACTCTTTTTCTCGTTTCAATTGATATCTTTTATTGGTCAGTATGTTTTCCATCTTGCAAAAGGCTATCTTCGCAATGGCAATTCTTGTTCTAATCTCTTCGAGCCATCTCCCATCAGATGTTATGACTGTTCCGAGATAACTGTATCGATTCACTTGCTTAAGAATATGCCCATCTACTTGTATATCACATTGTGGTATTTCCTTCTTCCCAGTGACGACCATAATCTGTGTCTTCTTACTATTCAGTTCTAACCCTAGTTGTTCACTGTGTGCAACAACTGCATCTACTAAATGTTGCAGGTCCTGTTTATTGTCTGCAATTAAGACTGTATCATGTGCATATCTAATGTTATTAATGTATCGTCCCCCAATGTTGATTCCTTCCATATCTTCTATATTTCTGAAAATATTCTCACTGTACAGGGAAGAAAGATCTGGAGACATTACACATCCCTGTCTCACACCTCTTTTAATAGGCTGATATTGGCCTACATCGTTCTCGATTCTGATGGCAGCTTGTTGTTTCCAATATATGTTTTTTACAAGTCTAAGGTCTTTTCCATCAATTTGTAGATCTTCAAGCATCCTTATCATGTCGACATGTCTCACTTTATTGAAAGCCTTTGTGTAGTCAATATAGACTTTATGTATTACATTGTGCTTAACATTATATTATTTTTAATAATTATATGAAATATAACCATATAATTATGTACAGTCATCTACACTGAGGAAGAGTTATCACCAGGTCTTTGTAACAATATCATCATTATCTAGAGCCGCCCAGTAAACTAGACGATAGGACATCTGAGGATTACGGATGTTTGAGAGACTCATTGCATGAATATGATGGGACTTGTCTTGTAGACATGAGATGTTGGCTATATCTATTCACAGATTAATATATATATATGCATGTATATTCATTGCATCATACCATTTTGGATCGAAACAGAGGATGACAGGATCTGACATTAGAGAGGGTGTAGGATACCCAACTTTCTATTGAGGGCGGGTACATGTTTATTGCTCATGTCTTTAAATATAGGAGATGGTTTAGTGGCCTACATGTTCGTAACTATACAGGATGCTTACGTCTGGCCTACCAGGAAGATTACCGGTGAAGGCTGATGGATCTCACATTTCTAATGCAGTGATGAGTGATGACCATGAATCAGCCATTGACCACTCAGAGCTCAACTGTACCACCCAAGCCTTGTTTGACAGATGAGTATTAAACAATTAACCCAAAAGCTACCAATGGCCAAAATTGCTATCCAAGGAATAGAACATTCCCTATAACAGGAACTAAAGACATACTTGTATATCATTTATTCGGTTAAGCCAGAGAGAATTCTTGGCAGTGGATTATTCTAGATGACGGACATTATTAACATTATGTCCTAGTAATTATTATGTAATTCAGGATGCCCAATGTGCATATCATCCCAATCATCCATTATAATCTTTTAACTTTACCCAGCAGGAGTTAGTTAATTCTTTATCAAAGTTACGTGTGTTCAACTGTGTTAAATATTAAAGAGATAGTGATAGACATCGCTATCTGGGGGTAGCAGAACAGGAGAGATGTTGGCAGGGATACTACTCGTCTTCAGTTAAACCAGAGTGAGCGCACTTCTCTCCGAAGGCAGTGCCTTTCATGTGCTCTCTTGGTCTTCTACTAGAAAACCTTACCTAATACCTTAGTAGAATCCTACCAGATGTGTCTGATCCATTATAGGGAGTCTTGCAAGCGATTTCCAGTTTTCAGTTAGTAGTCATCAATCACGGTTTGGGGACATCTATCTCCTAAACCAACTTAACATACCACACTTGCCAATGGCTGTGATGTCTCTGGGCTCCTGGTCACACTTGGGGGTTCTACTTACACAAACTAATATACACAATGCACACCACTGATGGCTGCCTGTTCTGTTCCACTCTCATGTCTCAGTCAATTAGTGTATGTGGTCGAAGGCGTCTGCTATTTCAATTTGGTTTGCCAGACAAATCATCCACACACACAAAAGCAAATCATATCTGTCATCATCATCTTCCACTTTTGCCATCAAGCATCGTAGGGAGATATAGTTGGCGCTCCAGCGCCCGATGGGTGGCACTGGTTAGTGTCATTCCATGTAATTGTGAAATGTCTTTGATGTCATCAATCCATTTTCTTCTCGGGCGTCCTCATGCTCTTGTAGCAGATCTTCTTTGATGTAGGGCCAGCGCTGGTAGTAGGCAGTGTTGCATTTTAACGAGATGGCAAAACCATTTGATCTTCTGTCTTTCAATATGTGGCACAGAGTGTTGATCCCACTGTCTGTCTGATTTCTGGTTTTGAATAGTTAGGTTGGCAGCTCTCCTCAAGCATCTCATTCCACAGATGATTTTGTGTGTGATTTGAATAATGAATAATGTCAGAGTCTGACATTGGTAGCATAGGGTTAGTGTGAATGTTCTATTTATTATCTGTCATTTTGTGGATATAGGTACATCTGGATGTTTTAGTATGGGTGATAATCGATATATAAGTGATTGCTTTTTGACGACTTCTTCTTCTTCTTCTTCTTCTTCTACTTCTACTTCTTCTTCTTCTGTGTTCATCCGGCGTATTTTTTCAGATGTAATTGCGGTGTGTCTGGTTAGGCACCTTTGGGCTGAAACCCTTAGGTCAACAATTCCAACTTTTGTGTGCATTATTTACCAGGTTAGCATTCCTGGGGGACTCTCACTGTTGTGGTGCAGTCCACATCCTAGTTGGTCAAGTTAGAGCGGTCGTAGACTTCACAGTCAACCCTCAAGGGAAGGCAGGGGCAGTCCATGGGCATTTTCCGCCATCCAGGGAGGCTTCCATAATTGTAGAGCCAACACACAGCGCTCACCCAAGGTGCTGGGCTCACCCAAGGAATCGCCACTTCCTGCACTTGTCTCCTTTAATTCCTCACTTCCATGTATTGGGCATTTCATTCGCCACAAGCCGCTCCCCGCACAAACCAGGAATGGTCAGTCTGCAGACAGCTTTCACTCAGCAAGCTTTCGGATCGGACATGTACCCAGAAAAAAAGATTGTCAGAGCTGCTCCAGCCAAAAAACAAGATAGAGCTGTTTCGACTGGAAGACAAAATAGTCAGGAGCTGTTCCGGGTATGAAGGGTATTTCACTCTGACGTTTTTGCGTTGTGCCTGTTTTATTTGCACCCTTAGGCCTGCACATCCGACTTCAGTGGGCATTTGGTAGACGGGTTTGCCTTCCCATGGTTTCGAGGGACTTTTGACTCTTACCGCTATGGTGTCGTCCACATATCTGTTGGTCAAGTTGGAAGGGCCAAGGACTTTACGGTCAGTCCTCAATGGAAGGCAGGGACAGTCCATGGGCATTTTCCACTATCCAAGGAGGCTTCCGTAATTTCAGAGCTGGCACATAGCGTTCTGAGACTGGGCTCACGCAAGGAATTGCCACATCCTGCTCATGGCTACTTTAATTCCTCACTTCAATGTATTGGGTATTTCGTGCACCACTGGCCGCTCCCCACAAAGACTAGGAACAGTCAGTCTGCAGATGACGTCCACTCAGCAAGCTTTCGCTTCAGACTTCCATGTAATGGATTCGCTAGCCAAGCGTTCCATTTCATGTTAACGAGACGTTTTTCTACCTTAGTCTGCAGACGACGTCCACTCTGCAGTTTTTCACTTAGGACTTCCACGTAATGGATTCACTAGCCAAGCGTTCCATTTCGTGTTAGTGAGTCGTTTTTTGACCTTTGTCTATGCTCACTTAGTGACCTCTAGTACAGACTTGCATCGTAACCGCTACATGCAATTTGGACGCTTTTCCACCTTTAGTAACACTCATGAGGTAGGCTACATGTGCTGCTGGCTCAGCACCTTACCTCCATGCAACAGAGAGCGAGTAACAGCCAGGCTCTCTCATCCGGGGATCCCTCTTATCCCTTGGATGAGAGCCTTCACACAAGTATCTGGACCAAGCATGTAGCAGGCTTAGCATTTCACCTCCATTTTGCAGTGGGTGAGTATCGGCCCAGCTCTCACATCCAGGGGATGTTGACTTAGAGGCGTTCAGTCATATCCCTCAGCGGAGAGCCTTAGAGTACATGTCCGGACTAAGAATTAGTTTGCATCGTGCGCCTGATTCGGTCTTTGACTGCCTATCTTCAGTCTACCTGCAGAGCAGCAGGTTTTGTCTCTCTTGGTCTGGTCCCTATCCCAAGGCCTGTCTGACATGCAGTTGTGCTTCCGTTAGCAATGCTCTTGGGGTCATTGGGACACGCAAGCCCCTCTACCAGGACAAAGTGGAGACACCTCAGAGGGGTTTTTGACATCTAAATTCAATTTCTCTGTCTATTCTACGATCTTCTGTGATCATACTTCCAAGATATTTTAATTCTTTAACTTGTTTCAGAGATGTGCTATTTATCTGTATACTTAGTGGACCAGGAGATCTATTAACCTGCATTACTTAAGTTTTGGCTGTATTTATATTCAGATTATATTCATATTCACATATTAATTATCTGCTGCCTGTTGATCTCAGCTTAATATGATTTTGCAATCTGCCCTCATATCTGTCTCCCCTCTTAAAATATACACAGATACTCAGACAAACAATGATTCACCTAAACGAACATCCCTTGAAACAAGTAAAGAGTTTCAAGTACCTAGGAAGTATAATATCATCAAATGGCAAATCAGAAGACGAGATCAAAAATAGATGCAATAAGGCAAACCAACTCACTGGACAAAGTCACAAATGGCACCAATACTAAAGAACAAACATTTAACAGTAACATGTATCAATAACTACTAAGAAAGCACTTTACAACACAATCTTCCTACCAACTCCATGTTACCAGTGCCAAACCTGGACAATGACAGAAAAAGAGAAAAGGAAAATCACAACAGAAATGAGATTCCTGAGAATACTCAACTCATGTATCAAGAAGAGATAAGATCAGAAATGAAGAAATCAGGACTAAAGTGGGGGTTATAGCTGCACTAGAATTTAATTTTATTAGAAGGCAGCAAGTCAAATGGTTTGGTTGGCAATGCAAGTAGGTTACCATAAACAATTGAATAATATACCATTACAAAATACAAGCAATGATGTACAGACCAGATGGAAGCATAGGAAGAGGCCGGCCATGTAAACGATGGAAGCAGGAAATAACAGAGTCCATGGGAATATGAATATCGTCGATACATCATACATCAAGCCCATAATCGGGCACTCTCCCGCTGTTTATACTTCACCTCGACACCGCAAGGTACAAGAGGAACATGAGATGAGATGAGACTCAAAGTACCGATTTTACCTTCTTTGCAAGTTCAATTTAATATAATATAAATTAAAATATAATTATTAATAAATATTAAGGGAGAGTTTATACGGACTCGAGTCCGAATAGACAGAGTAGTTTATACGGACTTGAGTCCGTATAGACAGAGTAGTTTATACGGACTTGAGTCCGTATAGACAGAATAGTTTATACGGACTTGAGTCCGTAGAGTAGTTTATACGGAGCTGGGTATAACTGAAGTATGAAGCTGTTTAAATATCAAGAATAATTTTCCAGATTGGTATCCTCAATGTGTCCCCATGCGAGTTACAGAATTGTTAACTTGCGTTTCTGTACACTTACTGTTTACTACAGGCTTCCATCTTTGTTGACATTACCGCCCTACTATTTCCTGCTATTGATGTCCTCATAATTCCAGTCCAAGCTGACAGTAATATGCGTCGCCTCAGAAAGACATGAGTAGGCAATTCAAACACCAGGCTTCCGACTTACTGGCCTGATGAATTAACAAATAAACAAGGAAATGCTACGCACATAAAGTGCAGGAAAACCTGGTATATGTGAAGCAGGTTGAAAAGAGAGAGGGGGGAGATAGATAACGAAGATAGTGTGAGAGACAGAGATACGAGAAAGATGTGTTGAAAGACATAAAGTGATAAAGACAAGTGAGAGAAAGAGGGAGGGATATATATATATATATATATATATATATATATATATATATATATATATATATATATATATATATATAGAGAGAGAGAGAGAGAGAGAGAGAGAGAGAGAGAACTCGTGTTCGGTTGGCTAAGCGCCTTTCCCAAGACAACAAAAGTAGAGGATAGATAAGAACGGAAAGACAAGTGTGCAGGTTCTTGTGCAGCAAGATAAAGAAAGACACATGTAACCAACACAAAACACAAAAACCCTAGGAAACATTGTTTGCTGCCAAAAGCGAGATCATCAGACCAGCACTGGTTGATACCAACTTATTTGTTCTTCATTTACCAGGTATCTGTTATGTGGTTACTTCAATTAGCGAGTAGGACAGAGTGGGACAGGTCGGGAGAGAACATACCGGGCACTGCTCTTGCTGAGACCTCGCTTGATACGGATGTTGTCTGTCTAAATGATGGGACACCAACTAGGCAGGCAATGAGACTGGGGGACCCTGACACCGCCATCGACCTGGCGCTTGTATCTCAAGAGGCGGCATCCACAAAATGGAGTGTCCTTGGGGATTGTAGAAGCGACCACCTGCCCCGCTCTGTACTGGTACCTAAGCCCAGTACAGTCAGGGCTATAGACCAAGCCATGTGAGAAAACCCGGGTCAAGGAGGTCTTTCTGGTGACTGCCGAGTCCATCAACGATGAATGGCGGTATTTACTATTTGTGGATGCATTTGTAAAGAAAAGAACAAAAGAAAAAAAGGAAAAATATAAAAAGTGGTTGAAGAGCAAACAGGAATGTGATTATAGAGAATACAGAATAGCGAGAAGACATGTGAGTAGAATAGTAAAGAGGGAAAAACAAAAAGACTGGGAAGAGTATGGAGAAACCCTAAATAAAAACTACAAGGAGGCAACCAGAAACTTCTACAAAAAGATAAGTGCAATGCGAACCAGAGGAGAACCCTTTGACCCAACTGAAATAATTAACAGCGAAAATGGAGAACCAATAAGTGAACAAAAACAGATCCTAATAAGATGGAAGCAGTACTTCGAACAACTTCTCAACATCCCATCAGATGTCACAGGAATTCAAGAGACCTACACAGATGTCACCGAAGAACTAGAGCCAGACATACTAAAAGAAGAAATTATAGAAGCCATCAGATTAGCCCCATTGAACAAATCACCAAGACAGGATGAAATACCAAATGAACTAATTAAAGCAGCAAGAGAAGTAGGAACAGCTTGGCTACATAGACTATTCAACCACGTTTGGGTAGAATAACAGACACCACGAGACTGGGGAAACGCCATAATTATCCCAATTTGGAAAAACAAAGGCAGCAAAAGAGATTGCACACAATACAGAGGCATTTCACTGTTGAGTCATACTGGGAAAATATTTTGCAAAATTCTTGAAAAAAGATTACGAACTACTTTAGAACCACAGCTAAGCGAAACGCAGCTTGGATTTAGGAAAAACAAAGGATGCACAGACGCCATTTTTGCTCTTAGACAACTTATAGAAAAATCAATCGAATTCAATGAAACACTCTACTTAGCCTTTGTCGACCAAGAAAAGGCATTTGATAGGGTAGATAGAAACAAGCTGTAGGAAATCCTTAAACAATATGGAGTGAGTACACATGTAACAAACCTATGTAGAAGTTTATACAACAACAGTGAATGCATAGTGAGAGCAACTGAAGGACACTCAGAACCCTTCACCATAAGATCTGGAGTACGACAAGGTTGTGTCCTGTCCCCTCTCTTGTTCATAACATATATAGACAACATATGTAAAGAAACCAGCCAAGCAGAGACAGCAAGAATACCGCATGACGAGAACACAGAAGAATAACCATCTGCAAATCTAACCATTAGAGAAATCCTGTTTGCGGACGACCAAGCACTAATAGCAAAATCAGAAGCTGAATTACAAGACCACATGAATAGTCTAAACGAAATGTGTAGGGAACATAACATGAAAATTAGCACAAGCAAAACAGAGGTAATGACTATAACTAAAGAAGAACAAATAGCAACAATTCACCTAAACGAACATCCCTTGAAACAAGTAAAGAGCTTCAAGTACCTAGGAAGTATAATATCATCAAATGGCAGATCAGGAGACGAGATCGAAAATAGGTGCAATAAGGCAAATCAACTCATTGGACAAATGGCACCAATACTAAAGAACAAACATGTATCAATAACTACTAAGAAAGCACTTTACAACACAATCTTCCTACCAACTCTGTGCTACCAATGCCAAACCTGGACAATGACAGAAAAAGAGAAAAGAAAAATCACAACAACAGAAATGAGGTTCCTGAGAAGAATACTCAACGTATCAAGAAGAGATAAGATCAGAAATGAAGAAATCAGGACTAAAGTGGGGGTTAAAGCTGCTCTAGATTTTATTAGAAAGCAGCAAGTCAAATGGTTTGGCCATGCAAGTAGGCTACCAGTCAACAGCATGCCACAACAAGCAATGATGTACAGACCAGATGGAAACAGAGGAAGAGGCCGATCCCGTAAACGTTGGACGGAGGGAATAACAGAATCCATGGGAATGTCGATATACGAAGCCCATAACCGGGCACTCTCACGAAGTTTATACTTCACCTCGACAACGCAAGGTACAAGAGGAACATGATGAGATGAGATGAGATGAGATGAGATGAGAACAAATGCATCCATACTTCAAGAGTTGAATATTGAAGAAGCTTGGGTATTAAAGATGATAAAACAAAGAAAATTGAAATATTGTGGTCACTTGAAACGTCACGAAAGTCTGGATAGAACAATAATGGAGGGGTATATGCCTGGGAAGAGAGGAAGAGGAAGGCCAAAGAGAAGATGGGTGCAGGATGTGGCGGATGATCTCCAGATGGGTGTATCGGACGCAGGGCATGTTAGTTAGTTAGTCGACAGATCATCCTCATTGCACATCGAACCATTCAGTCCATAAGTGCTCGGATCCCCTCCTCATCAAATCCCTAAGGGAACATGACCTAGTGAATGTCTGTGTCTCGCGCCATGTTATTGCTTTACTTACTGCCATGACTTCAATAAAGATGACAAGGCATGTCTGCCCCACCCCTGTTATTTAAAACAAATGTTTTCCCTCACGGAGAACTCATTTCATTTTTTTATATGTGATGCCTTTATAAATTAACGATCGATGGATTCCCGTAATGACATCTATTTCCAAAGCGATTTTCTATCAATGTCATTAAAAAAAATATTCTCTCGCTGGTGAGGAATCGAACCTCAGTCTCCCGCGTGACAGGTGGAAATGCTTACCACTAAGCTACTGAAAACACAATGAAAACTTTACAAAAATGTGTAATATAGTCAAACACATGTCCCGATGACGCAGTTCACGTGACCAGCCGGGGTTTCCGGAAAAAAACGGACCGGAAAAAACGAAGTGGAGTCCGAATAGACAGAGTAGTTTATACGGACTTGAGTCCGTATAGACACTTCCAAATATTAATTTTCTTTTCATTTCATAATTACAAAAAAAAAAAAAGAGCAATTATTAACAAATCTAACGCAACGACAAACACAACGTAAAAAAGTATGCGTACTCCATACTAAACTCACCAATAGATAATGTGACAATACATAGTTGAATAGACAGAGCAATCCAGCTAAGAATGTATAAAAACAACATAGTTGTGTTCAAGGACTGTGATGTGTGAACACAAAACCAGTTGGAAAACCTTGAAATCTTCGACTGTGTGTTATTTACACCATGAACTTTAGGAGAAACGTCGCCACCAAAGTATACATTTGTTATTTCTATTGCTCTCCCTTGAATTCAACCTCTGACTTCCGGTTGGATAACACAGACTAATATTATCGGTTACTTCCCTTCATTATCTTTTCTTCCAACCTCTTCATCGTGCTTTTGGTTTTTGAGTCACATCTCTTCAACATCATCGCTGCTGTCGTTTGCTTGAGTTTAACTGTGTGAAAGTGAGTAAGTGGGGAGTTTTTAAAATTGACCTGACCAAGACTAAAATTGGTACCAAGAAGTGAAAAAAAAGAAGTGTCTTGGAATGCAAAGGCATGATAGTTAGGGACAACATCATCTATCACTATTGGTTGCGATTTGACTATGATAACAATGGGTCTAGCTAGCGCAGTGGCGGGCTGATCAGGTTATCTATCAGCTTGTGGGCACCTAATGAATTGGGCCCACTTAAACATTAGACGATATGCTACATATGTTAATGACCTAAAAGGTTCCATCAACCAATATGTTTAGACCCAATCCGCTACTGGTCTAGTCCCACATGCTCAATCCGCCTTAAGGCGAGTGAAAGGATCTTTTACTTTCTTATGTGGTAAGTATTCGAGCCATTTCTATCACTCTGTTCTCCGTGGGTGCCCTTCCTCGTTTATCAATGCACACTTCTTCTTCTTCTTCTTCTTCTTCTTCTTCTTCTTCTTCTTCTTCTTCTTCTTCTTCTTCTTCTTCGTGTCTTTATCCCCTATTGGACTATAGTCCCTCAACCAACTCATTCCAAGCCGTCATATCTTTTGCTAACCCCTGCAGCTCCGGCCATGTTCTCGCCATCTCTGCCTTTAATTCTCTTCTCCGTGCTTTACGTCTTCCACTATTTAGTTAGCCCAGTGGTTTCCAGACAACGTGTGTCCTCTTCATGACCGGCGTGTTATCTTCACATCTTGTTTCACTGGAATGTGTTTATTCTGATAAATGCTTTAATAATATCATTGCCTAAGATTTATCACCATTATCACCGCCATTATTTATTAAGTCCTTTGCAGGACGCTGCTCTCGTCGAGGATATCCGTAAAGACTCACTTCACTAGTTCTCTTGTCTCATGAATGTTGGTGTCTAGAGTATATTTGACGATGCCAAAAGTATGTTAGTTTCCGAGACATTAAACGGTTTTCTTTATCAACCTAGACCTATAATTCTCTAATCATAAGTCAAACATCTTCTTTTATAACTATTAACCATTCAAGACCCATTTGGTCCAGTTTACCACAAACCGTTGTGGGTGTATTTAAATTATTTGTAAACTCTTTTCCCTCACTCCCCCCTCCATTAAATGTAAGTCATTCTGAGATCTCCAGTTTTGCATTTGTCGTCATCATCATCATCATCATCATCATCATCATCATCATCATCATCATCATCAACAACATTAGCATCATTATCGTATAACAGGTTGTCTGTTAAACTTCACTACTGCTCACTGGAAAGAATATCGATCTTTTGCCAATGTCCGTGCTTCACAACTTCTGATTCTGAGATTCAGTTTCGAAGGATAATGTATTGCCAAATGTGACTTCCATTTGGGCAAAAGGACGACAAAGGTCATGGCGTTATTTGTGTTGTTAAGTGGTATCTTCCACAATTTCAATGCCCAGTGAACAGAAATTTACATTCTAATGCTTGTTAATTTGATTTTGTACCATGTTTAGTCTAAGCCGACTTTTCGTTTGGCACTGAATTAGTGAAACAAATATGCAGATCAACAGATTCATTGTCGTAATTATTAAAGATGAGTCTCGTATTGAAGATATGGTCCCTGGGTGCCATGCGTGTGTGAACCCTGTGTGTACTTCTTGCATTTCTTGCAATTGTAACTTAATCTCAGTCATTTCGATGATGATTTGCAAGAAGATTTTGCTAGTATCACTAAGTGAGACAAGGTACGCTTGTTGGTGAACAATTGAAATTGTTTTTCTTTCCGAACGAACGAACGAGCCTTTTTGTATCAAGGGTTAAGAATTGGGTACGCAGACATGAATAATATTTTGCACTTTTTATATGTCGCGCGCGCGCGCGTGAGTGTGTGGTGCTCGCGCGCGTGCTTATGTGTATGTACTTCAATTCAACCGGTCTCTGTGGCTTAGGGCTTGCGAACGCGGTTTGTGAGCCCGTATACCCGGGTTCGAGACACGGCGGTGCTGGTTTTTTCGAAAAAGGTATCGGAGCCGGTCGTTCAGAAAGCAATGGCAAACTACTGAACGTAACATTTGCCCAGGAATCACGAACAGCGAAAAATGCTGGGGTTGACTGCTACGTCCTGTGAAGGACATGCAACTTTTAAAAAAAACTTCAATTCATATATCTCTTACAATGTTAAGCTTCATCTACGATTGCAGTACTATAGGCCTATGCAATTATACATGCATGAAAAACATTTCGGAAATTGGCTAAAATCGTTACCAAATGACTAATTCATCATAACTATTACTATGGTATATTGCATAAAACTTCACAACATAATCGGTAATAAAAGAAATGGCAATATCAATATTTTGATGAATGATGGGATAAAATAACCATACTTACGAAAAGATCATTGGTGAAAAACGAATATGGATAATGAATTAAACTAGATAATTGTCCACCAATGTTTATGCAGTGAATCATTATTTCATAGGCGAAAGTAGTTTTCTACACAAATCGACACCACATGCATCGTGAACATCACAAACAACAAAACGGATAACAAATTTCACCATACTTGTATTAACAAGAAATTTATTTCTTCTCAGTGCACTCTCGCTTAAACTTCCGATGCACCGACCGTGGGGTAGGGGGATCGTTTCCTACACCAATCAATTGTACTTCAACATTGACTACCCGTTCAGAAAGCAATGACGAACTACTGAACGGAAACTTGCCTAGAAAATCACCTGGCGTTGAGATTGATCGCAACGTCCTGCAAGGACTTGTATCATTTATTTGTAATTTTACGTGCTGTAGATGTTTCTAGAAGTGTAAATGTAAGTTCAGATCAGTGTCTGCTAATAATTAAAATGAAGCTGAAACTCAAAACAAAATAACACCAATGTAGGATATCTCAAAAACAAAACTAAAGAGAAATTAGTAGATGAGGTGAGCATAAAAGACTTGTCAGCTGGTTAAGTATTCTGAGCGACTCATATATGGAAATTCAAGAGAAAATGGAATGAAAACATACAGCATGAATAACGTCACAAACCCTCAAGAAAATAAAAGAAAGGAACAATAAAAAAAGCAGCAGGTTTAAATAATATCAAAACAAGAACTGCTAAATATAGAACTCTGGAAAAATACACAGAAGCTAACAAAGAAATTAGGAAGTGCGTAAAAGCTGACAAACATCACTATTGGATGCCATAACGAAAGAAGCAGCGATGCAGCTGCAAAAGAGATCAATGAGGTACCACAAGGAAAATAATGAAAAAATATATCAATGAAGTAGCCTTGTCAAAAGCAGTAATGGAAGTGTTTTCACCAACATTAAAGATGAAATGAACAAATGGGCTGAATACTTTGAAGATCTTCTGAACAAATCAATCTCAGATGACTCTACTGATATCCAGTCGGCGTAAGTAGAGATGAATATCAGATGTGTGAAACCATTTAAAGAATAAATCAGAAAAGCTATCATATTATTGACAGATCGGAAAGTAGCTGATCCAAACAGTATCCCAGAAGAAGAAATTAAAGCCACCATTGACACTCCAACTGAACTAAATGTTTTGCGTATCCTTTTACAGGACTTAGCTGTCAACAGCAGCATCTTTCAGCTGTCCGTTGATCTCTTGGCAAGATTACGCTCAGTAGTTTGCCATTGCTTTCTGAGCGGCCGGCTCAGTATCCGCAAGTCACGAGCGGGGGTCGAACCACCTCAGTTCTCGCTCCGCTGCGAGACTCTGCGTGATAAACGGGATTACAGAGAGAAAGTGTTGTAACCCCACAGCCAGAGAGACCGGCCCAACTGAACTGCCTACACAAAATAGTTAACAGAGCCAGAGACAGAAGAAATACAAACAGACTGGAGAAAAGAATATCTGGTGAAGTTGTAAAAGAAAGGGCGCTTGCAGAAGTCTGAATATTGTAGAGGATTAATGCTATTGACAGTTCCTAGGAAAATATTAAGCACGGCCATTCTGGAGACATTACAAAACAGTTGGTGGTTAGTAGATCAAACTGATCTTGCACTGGCCAGATAGTTACATTATGCACAGTCATAGTGCAGAGTATTGGACTTAATTCACCACTTCATATTTCATTTGTGAAATATGGAAAGGCTTTTGACAGCATGGGTTGGAAATCCTTTTGGAGGTTGATACAGCACCATGGGATTCCAAGGGAAATCAATAATTTAATAAAAGCACCACTTAAAGATAAGAAAGATGGAGTTCTACACTAGGGAAAACTAACAGGCAGTTATGAAATAAAAAAACAGGAGTGCGACATGGGTGTCTTTTGTCGCTTTCTTTATTTTACGGACTGTAGTCTAGATTACGAAGACAAAAATAACTACAGCTAGAAATAGAATCGTATGGACGGTCACAAAACAATTGGATGGTTTGGACTTCGCCGACGACATAGACCCGGTGTCACACTCATGAAATCAGAATAAAATAAGAGCAAAATACACTTAATTTGAGGTCACATCAATTAGGTATAAATTTCATTGGGGAAAAATAAAGACAGCATGGTTAAACTAAGAAAATAACAGCTTAATTTCCTTTGATGAAACCTCACTTCGAAAGGCGAAATCATACACTCTTTTTTTTTTATATGAATGAGAGTCACGCGGAAAATGACTAAAAGAATCACTTATAAACTACACATTTTCAACAACTGGTGTCTGCGCAGAGACAGTTCTACAAGAATAATATAAAACCACAAATTTATTACATAAATTAGACGTAGACAAGTTTTTAAAAAGTGCAGGTTATGAGGAGAAATAAACTACAAAACTTAGTGTCAACAGGGAAGATTGGTAGGGAAAAAAACAAAACAAGGAACAGGCAATTAGATAAACACATGAATGGCTTAGCCACAAGGCTTAATATGGATAAGAACACAGATCTGATCCAAGACTGGTAGTCGTGTGAGATGGTGAACCCTAACCTCATACGCATATCATCTCGGCACATGATGATGACGATCATTTTACCATCTGTGCTCACGTAAATAAAGGACCCTGTTGCACGTCTTAAGCGCATTGGATATATGGGGCCAGACCCATAATTTAAAGACCAATCGGCCTCGGTGAGTAAAGTAGTCAGTAGTACGCCCGCCGCCTTTCCTTCGCAAGACATTCCTAGTACTCATTTTAAGCTAACTCTCTAAGGTTGTGAAATGTGTGGGTGGGTGGGAAAATGCGTGTGTGTGAATGGGAAGATGTGAGGGTATGGGTGGGTGATACGTGAGGGGATGGGTGGGTGATGTGTGAGTGGATGAGGGATGTATGTGTGGGTTGGTGCGAAATGTGTGTGTGGGAGGGGTATGTGTGTGTGTTGGGGGTGTGTGGGTGGATGGGTTAGTGGAGCATGTGTGTGCGTGTGTGTGGGTGAGTTTGTGTGGGTTGGGGTATGTGTGAGTGCGTGGGGATGTGTGAGTGGGTGGGGATGTGGGTGAGGGATGTGTGTGTGGGTGGTTGCGAGATGTCTGGGTTAGTGAGGGGATGTGTGAGTAGGTGGAGGGATGTGTGGTGGGTGGGGGATGTGTGAGTGGCTGAGGGATGTATGTGTGGGTTGGTGCTGGATGTCTGTGTGAGAGGGGGGATATGTCACATAACATGATAATATGCATTGGTTATGCTTACAACATTCATTTGACAATGTTTTTTTTTCCTATGGGAATGTATTATGCACTGTTGATGAACGAAAGATGAGTGATTGGAAGGGCGAATGTAAGACGGGACTACGTGCCCAATTTGATTTGTAACCCTTTTTAAATACAGTTCAATTCAATTCAATTCAGTTCAATTCAAGCTAGGTCGATTAAAACAATTTGCCCCAGTGCAGATTTGGACACATGACCATTATACTACCACCGCTCCTATATGTGCTCATGTTGTGAACATCCCATGTCCCTGCATGATGCATTGTAAATAGTTAACACTCAATCGCATGCCGTCTGTCTTGAGACAGACGGCATGCGATTGAGTGTTAACTATAGTGTCTTGAGACACCTAGAGCGCATGGCTCTCAGTACTAGTCTCTAACGGGTGACATTCGTTTCAGTATACAGCTTGGGATTCTGAGATAAGTAGCAACATTTGTTTTTCAAATTTTCATTTTCTCTTCATTGCTCTCATTTTACCCCGTCTTTTTATTCTTCTCATCTCGTCCCTATGCCTTAATGTAGTCACCGGGGGATCTTCTCCGTGAAGTCACGGAGAAGATCCTCCGGTGATTATATGTTGTGTTTTGTGTATGCATTTGTTTGCTGATGAAGGCTAGTCGTCTCAACGTCCTGTATATTTCGTAATCCTGTTCTGTAAAGCTGCATTATTTTGTGTTATTTTATATTGTTTACATTTCCAGAGCTTTACCGCAGTTCCACCAAATTTTATTCATAGTCTCTACCGAGCGAGACCTCTCCTATGGAGCACCCGTTTACACTGTTTATCTGAACATGTGTGGGTTGTTGAACTATCATCCACCAGGGATGTACATGGGTGGTTTCCTATTGTATTCCGCTAGTTTGTCTAGGTTTAACTCTTCTAGCCTTTGTCCAAAGATACGAAACATGCAAGGAGGCAGGTGTGGTGGGGCGGGGCGGGATAGTTAGCATACGGCTGCGTCACATATAGTTTAGAGGTATTTTATAGAAATACAGGGTGGGTCAAAACAAGTGAGAACATCTTGTAGCATACGAGTTATTTAAAAATATAATTTAATTAATTAAATAGTTTCATGTAATTTTGTTTGCCACGTATTTAGCTAATCAGAAATCATGTTCAATGTGTCCTTGCTTCTCAACGAGTTTTTCTAAGCGTTGACGCCACTCGTTTATGCTACTGTCAATAAAGCACTGCAACAGACTTCTCCATTCTTCCCTTATTGCCAACTTGAGCTGCTCAACTGTGGTAAATTTTCGCCGAAGATAGACTTTTTCTTGCAAAGCACCCCATATGGCATAAGCTACTGGGTTTAAATCAGGACTGTTCGGTGGCCACATATCTGGCTGAAGTTAACGTTTTCCTGACGAAGAAAGTTGATCGTATATCTGGCTGTGTGAGATGGAGCTCCGTCTTGCTGTAATGTCCAGCTATGGCAGTGGTTCTCAACATTTTTTGGCCCATTCCCCCCTTCACCATATTTTCAGAACGCCATTCCCCCCTTCCTATCAAAAATTTGGCCCGTTCCCCCCTTCACCGTATTTTCAGAACGTCATTCCCCCCCCCCCCCTTTCATATTTCCTATCTAAAAATCCCCTCACCACTACACAGTATACGTAAAAGTGGAAGGCAAATGTAATAGCATATACTAAAACAAGTCTAGACATCCACATAAAACATGATTTGTGGGTCTACTTACTTTATAAAATGAATTTTAGAAGGATGAGACATACATAACTGTAAAGTATGAAGGGAAAAACTATGTCAAGTAATCGGTTCTTGTATTAACACGATCTTGAAATGGTCTTCATTCGCCTCCCCCCCCCCCCCTTGGAAACCCTGAAATTCCCCCCTGGAGGGGGGAATTCCCCACCGGTTGAGAACCACTGAGCTATGGGGACCACATGTCGCTTGAATTAGAGGCAGCAAACCTTGTCTCAGAACATGTTCACAATAGTATTCACTGTTTACTTTGGCGCCTGGTTCAACGAACACAATACTAGTTTTCCCCATTCGAGACACACCAACTGATACCATGATACCGCGGCTGAAATAAGTCGACTTTCCTGAACTTGTAGTTTCTTTTTTTCAACGGAATAAACACGGTCATTTTGAGAATTAACTGGAGTGGCAGCGGTGAATGTCTTTTCGTCTATAAACCATACGCTTCGTACACTTCTCTAATTAGGAAACCGCTCAAGTAGCTGCCGACTGCGGTGCAAGCGTTTCAATTTGACATTTTCATTGAGCTTCTGCCCACTTGTACGTTTTGAGTTGTAAATGTTGCTTAACGATACAGAAATTGTCGAAATAAACACATTGTATAGCTAATCCATGGGAATGTCGATATACGAAGCCCATAACCGGGCACTCTCACGAAGTTTATACTTCACCTCGACACCGCAAGGTACAAGAGGAACATGATGAGATGAGAGAGTATAGCTAAACAGGTAATTAAGTAAATGAGTAAACAATGTAAACTATTATGGATACAGTTAAACACATTTTTTTTTTTGGGGGGGGGGGGGGGGCACCCTGTAGATGCGCCGCCATCCAGCTCACATCTTTTCAATGACCATCTCTTGTTCAGGTCGATTATTCAACATATTCGCCGCTAATCTTTATATCTAGTGGCTATTCACACCATACGAGCTTGATAGTAGGATAGACTGATACTTCAACTTGACTTTACATGTGTAATTCATTATACTGTCAAATACAATAGGAAGGTGCCTACGAATGCATGCATTTACTATAATCGTCATAGTATTTCTCGTAAACATCATCATCGTCGCCGTCTTCATCATCATCAAGTGCCATTTCCGCATTTAAGCTCATGAGCCATCAAAGTACACACTTATTCTTCTTCTTCTTTCGAGGCGAGTACCTCATACATAGCTATACAACTCAGAGGTCAGCGTGTCCTACTTCAGCATGCATTTGTGTACAATTTACACAATAGTTCAGTCTACTCGTAGGTAGGTTTACTTCCCTAACAATTTGCCAGAACCCCGGCTTTACGGTCTACTCTTTGCGATTTTCAACTGCTATGGGATGTTTTTACGTGCACAACTTGCACACTGGACCTCGTATTTTTTAAAAACCTTTATCCTACAAAGTTATGCACCCTATCTCATTGCCAAAAGTGATGAACGGGCTACATGACACGATTAGAAGCCAACAGATATTGTAAAACGTCATAGTTCTGTGTTGGGATTAGAACCCAATCACTTTTGAGCTGGAGGTTCATGCAGTAACCTCATAGCCACACCACCACTCCCCCAAAATGCATTCACACAAGCTTCTTTCTTGACATTATCCACCCATATGTGTCCCGTCTTTCTCTTATACACTTCCACTCCAGCTCATCATTTAACAAAAAAATATACTGCACTGTTGAAGTCTACTCTATCAAGAGAATATACTGCACTGTTTAAGTCTACTCTACTGTCCTTAACTGTATCAATATCATACTTAATTACTTATGTCATAAGTCCTATGACGACATAATTAGAAAGAATACAAGTTAGTATTCATATCACATTTCAGTATTCCAAATATGAAAGAGAGAGAGAGAGAGAACAGTGTTATTAAAATCAGGTGATGTTAAAAGATAACATATTGACAAATAAACGTAATTGTACAGCAGAATCTTTCTAAAGAATACATATGAAAAGACATATCGGTATCGTATAATCGAATATATATGCTGTCAATGAAAGCTCAATGCAAGTTCTCACATACGAGATTACGAGTAATAAGCAATAATTGAAGAGATCTCTTGAAAGATACTATATGTTATTGTCTTTTATAGTAATTATAAGCAAGACTACGACCAAAACTTTGAGAAACACATACATAAAAACATCTCGAAGTTTGCAATCTCACATAACGTTTCAAAATCTGGCCATATGTTTTGGAATAATTTTTCCAATATGGCCGCTTCGTGGCAGGAAACACTGAAATCATCTGATCATGTGAATTAACCTTTAGTTTGTGTGCCTAGAGATTTTGTTTGTGAAAGCTGTTATATAATTACAACAATGAATCGACATCAGATATTAACAGGAGCTTGCAATGGAGGCGATTGCTATGCACTTGGAAGTGTTGAGGGCATCAATTTTGTGGTAAGTTGCGTTATCATATCTTTAATTTCAATTTTATTAATTAACGCAGCAACTTGTTGCAGTTTAAGTCTCGACACGGTTGAACAATTTTTCATTGAAGCTTCAAATAAATGTTACACAACTAATTTATATTGATCGTTTAAATATGTGTGTTATAGTAATAATAATCCATCGCAAAGTTTTGTGGTAAAATGGTCTGGGTCAGTTGACCGGTGACCCCGACTTTGACTCCCTGAGGGGCGTTGTCGTTGTTTGTGTTGGATTAATTATAAATAAATAATCTTTTGCTACCGTAGCAGCTGCGCCGGCATTCTTACCGTGCGGAAACTACTTGGAAACTACTAGGTGTATTTTATGAATTTATTAATACTGATTAAATCACGGTTTCAACATTAATCTTATATGTAATATACTGCCATGTCACGCCAATACGTCTAATCTATAACAAATAATCATCATATTATATTAATAATAATAGGATTTCATGTCTATTTATAGTTCATAACAGTAATTATTTAAAAATATAGTACTGTAATTGCACATTATCATTAATTATACACTACATTTTGAATAACAAAAATTACAGATGTTTTTGAATTGATGTCTACAATATTGAGAGATGCTACTGAGTAGCAGGCTGATATAATTTATCGTTTCGCTAGTAATGAGTGAAATATGCAATAATTTTGAAGAGCAGTTGTGGTTGACCAGCTTAATTCTTTTAGTTTGTTGCAGCTTTTAGTATTACTGTATTAGGTTTAGTAATAGAGGTTAAATAGAAGAAAGCATTTTGCCAATCACTGTCACTTACCTGAACCCATACCTAATCTGTGCAATGGTGACGCTACATTCAATATTAAGCAAGTAAAAAATTCCTTGAGACCTCAGAGTTGTGGTTTTACAAAAGAATGCTGAAAATTCCTTGGGCAGCCAAAATAAGTAATTAAAATATTTTGAAGACAACTTATCACAAACATCAGAAAAAGGCAATCATTATGTTTTGGCAACATTATGAAAAAAGAAAAACTGGAACATGTTGTGACAGTTGGACAATTTTGTGCAAAGAGAACTAGAGGCAAACAATGCAGGAAGATTTTTGGCAGCTTTTGTCCTCACACACAAATTAATATATGCTGTTGGAGATTTAATGATGTGGAGAAGCATCACTGCCCGTGCCAGTTGGCAAGGCCCTTGATAACAATGACTCTTAATGTTGTCTTTTCATAGTTTTCTTGGTCTTTCTCTGGTTCTATATCCAGATCTTGTTTGGTTGTGGGCTCGTATTTTGTTTGTTTAGTGAGCTGTTATTCAGTGTTTCCAAAATTGCCGCGCAACATATGAACTAAATACAGTCGAGTACTCTTTAAGTCGAACTCAGATAAGTAGAATTTCGCTTAAGTCGATGTTACTGGCTTAGTCCCTGCCATTATCTTTCTTTATCATTGTATAAAAAGTCCTAATAAGTCAAATTCGGTTCCCGGGAAGGTTAACCCGGTCAACAAATGCCCACAGAAGTCGGGTTTGTCGGCCTAACGGTGCAAGAACGCAGCTCTGCTGTAAACAGGCACAATGCAGTCACATCGAAAAAAAAATCCGGATGAACGCAGAAGAAGAAGAAATTCGGTTAACTTGAATTTTCGGATTAGTCGAACATAAAAATGAATACTGGCTATGTAAGTGTTCATGTTTAAGTTGAACTGTTCATTTCACCCCCCCCCCCCCCCCCCAAAAAAAAAAAAAAAAAATTTGTTTCGCGAATGAATTATTTTTAGTCAGTCCGGAGCACAACAATCTCACACATATGATATCTCGCTACATGTCAATGGTGGCTAGTGGACGAAAGCTTACTATTTTAACTTTAGAAAGAAAGATTGAGCTGTTGGGAGAGGTTGAACATAGTGGTAAGAAGAAAGTGAATATAGATTGAGAATTTAGTATTCCAACATCAACACTTTTCGGCATTTTAAAGCATAAAGACCACTACAGAAAATTGTTTTTTTTCGATGCTGCCCTTTTAAAATGGTTCACTGCGATTAGATCAGCAAATGTACCAGTAAATGGGCCTTTACTTATTGCGAAATCAGAAGAATTTGCACGTCTTGGAGGTCAGACAGACTGGAATTGTAGTGCTGGCTGGTTGGATCGTTTCAAAAAATGACAGACTTTTTCTTTAATTAATTTTGAAATTTTGATATGACTTTAATGTTCCGTTTTCTAAACTAATTAAACATGTCTGATATTGTATTGCTATTTATTTGTTCACTAACTGTGTTTCCTAAGTGGTACAATCATTTTACTCAATGCTACTGTATGGTATTAGTGTAAATTAGTGCAGTCTGGATAAGTAGAATTTCTGATAAGTAGAATTTCTGTTAAGTAGAACAAATTCCTTTGGCCCCTGTGACTTCTACTTATCCAGACTCCACTGTATTCCCTATTATAAGCCAAATTCTTTGTGTTATTTTGTAGTTCCAAATTGAAGAAATATTTGCGTACTGCAGAAAAGATATCCTGAAAATCTGCCCAAACAGGGAGACCACATGAGTGCAAAATTTATAGAGGAATAATATCATCTATGACTTTAAAAATGCAGGTTTTTTCTGGAGATTTTAAGAGTTGTAATAGCCAGTCCATGCTGGCTTCCTAGCCTAGAGGTTAGCGACTTTTCTCCGTAATCTTGTATACTCTTGTAAGTAACGTGACGACGGTGACAATCAGCAGTGGTTCGAATCGTTTCGGTAACTTACGGAGTATGTGAGCCGGCCGCTCAGAAAGCAATGGCAAACTACTGAGCCTTGCCAAGAAATCAACAATCAGCTGAAAGATGCTGATGTTGACAGCGATGTCCTGTAAAGGATATGCAAACATTATTATTATTATTAATAGTCAGTCCACTAATCCATGACTACATAGGCTTAAGGTTGAATAGGTTATGAAATTGTGTTATTGGGGTCCATAATGAAAGCAAAGAATAGTAACACTGTAACTACCATGCATGTCATAAGAGGTGACTGATGAGGAAGTTAGGTCTTTAGACTGTTAGCCATATCCTGTAGAAAACTAGCTGTAAAACCCAACTGATGATGAACACATCTACAAAGGGCTTGGCAGGAGTTGGTTGAGGATGTATGCTCCTTTGGGAGATGAAAGGCAGGAGGAGGATGTTATTCACTGACCTGTTAGCCTTTTTAAAGGCCTTGTCAGCTAAGATAGGGAATTAGTTTAGTGTCTTTTTAGTTTTAGTCGACGGATCAACATCACGGCACATGGGTGTAACCCATTAGTGCTCCGTTCTACTCCTAACTCAAGACTGAGTTCAGAGAATCTCAGCTCAGTGCGCGAACTCCGTAGCACCAGCAAGGATCCTGATATACTTTGGGTAGATTTTTAACTCAAAATTTTGCCCGGGCAGTGCTGTTAGGCTACTCTTTTTCGATTTCCAACTGCCAAGGGATTTTTTATGTAGGCCATGGTGTTGATCCGTCAACTAAACTAAACTAAACTAAACTAAACTAAACTGTCATACAGCAAAACAGTTTCTATATAACATTTCATTACACTTTCTGACATTTAATTAATAATAGTGACTTATTGCATAAGATACTTTTCATTTTCAGAAATGCAGCTTTTGTTTGACATATTCTGTTCTTAATCTCTGTCACGCACCTTCCATCTAATGTTATGATTGCCTCTAGGTATTTAAATATATCAACGTGGGTCTATGCATTTTCCGTTCTATTGTTGTATCACATTTTAGTATATGTTTCTTTTCTGTTGGATATATATAACCTTTCGTCCCTTGTGAATACACAACTACCAACACACTAGCCTGTCAATCTGCAAATCTTCTCTGCGTTACCAGTTAACACACTGTCTTTCACAAAATAATAATAATTGGTGCTCGAGAACCGTGGTTGACAATCGTAGAGTCTAGTTGAGTTTCGAGTTTCGTCAGTGTTGGTAATCAATGTTGTTTAGGTTGTTCAAGTGATGATATTCAGTTACAGCTGTCAATCTTGTTCAGCTAACTTAGTTGACGATACCTGTCAGCTGCCCTAATGCTGAATGATCCCAAATATCTATTCACAGCCAGATTTTCCCTTGCCGTCACAAGAACCTGTGAGCTGTCCTGTTTGTCATTCATCCGTCACCAGTGTTAACCCTTTATCTTCATGTTATTAATTGTCGTTTGTCCCATCAACAGTGTTTTAACTCCTTCCAACCCTGTCAATAGAATTCATCCCCATCGATTACTTTAACTCTTATCTGGTTACTTTTGGTCCATGGCACCATTGTACCCGTTTTCTTAATATTCAAAGAAAATCCTTGTTTTGCACACTACTACTACAGTATCTAAAGATTGTTGTTGATCTTTTGCATTGTCAGGTATCAATACTGTGTCATCTGCATTGTATAGATTGTTTATAATATCCAACTGATATTCCTGGCCTGTCTTTGATTTCTCTAATTATTTCTTGGCTATATATATATATATATATATCCGGCTCCGTGGCCGAGGAGTTAGCAGCTTTCTCCGCTAACCCCGAATACTCTCGTCACGTGACGCGACGAGAATTAGCAGTGGTTCGAATCGCAAAAGTGACTTATGAGAGTATGGAGCCGGGCGCTCAGAAAGTTGTGGCGTGCTGATGAGCGTAATCTAGCCTAGGAATCAACAGACAGCTG
Source organism: Cepaea hortensis (assembly GCA_963921405.1). NCBI lineage: Eukaryota > Metazoa > Mollusca > Gastropoda > Stylommatophora > Helicidae > Cepaea > Cepaea hortensis. The sequence goes on from OY992877.1 coordinate 43,778,664, forward strand.
AAAGATGCTGGTGTTGACCGCAATATCCTGAAACAGGATGGAAACGCGGGAAAAAAAAAAAAAAAAAAAAAATATATATATAGAGAGAGAGAGAGAGAGAGAGAGAGAGAGAGAGAGAGAGAGAGAGAGAGAGAGAGAGAGAGAGATCTGGCAGCAAAACACATCCTTGTCTTACACTTTGCTTTATCTGTTCATAATTGCCCGCTTTATTTCCCATTTCAATTACTGCTACTTATTTCCAATACATATTCTTTATTATTCAAAGATCTTTCTCATCAGTATTAATATCTTCCAACATTTTGAAGTTGTTTATTATTATTTCATTTCAATTTGTGTTGTTAGTTGTATATGTACACCTCATTATATTCAGATATGTTAATCTATTGTTGTCTGATATCTGATTTTAAGTGCAGTGAATTACTTACATAGTTACCTCAAAATGAAAGTAATCATTTTTTGAATTAGTGAACCTACATCAGCCTATCTGCAAGTTCTTATTCTCAAATTAATCGAGGGAGTGACTACCAAAACCTGAATGCGGTGACACCAGATGTAATTTAATCTCTGTATAGACTTTCTGAATACCTGTCAAAGCCAGTGTTCTTTCATTGTTTGTGTTTGTGTAAGCTTTTATGTAACTACTTGTATTGCAATTTTTTGTGAGCATGTTTCCTTGTTTAACTATTTTTTGTTTGTTACTGGTTCCTTAATTATTCATGACTCTTACTAGTTTCCATAGTTTGTTTCCATCCTTATGAAACTTCAGGTTTTCTGTTTTTGTTCTCCAACAGTCTCTTGCTGTTTGATTAATTGTTCTTTTGTATTTCTTCAAGAGAGATGTTTGCTTTAATTGTTTCTTCTCTCTGCTGCTGTCTTTCTGGCATCTTCAACTTTGTCCACCAGAATTAGTATTTCTGCATACAGAAAGTATGGTTTGTAATTTATGTTTCACCCCATTAAAATGGATTCAGTGGCTACCTGCAGTATTGTTTTGTTAGACTTTCCAACATTATTACCATGTTGCTATGTCATGTTTTTGTTTTCACAGTATTTGTTGTGTGTGGCAAATTTATCCCTATCAGCTCGTTTGTATTCCACTGAGACAGTAGCTTTTTCTCCTGTGGAACATACTCCATATTCATAACAAGGTGTACTGGTCTGTGTCACTACCTGATAGTTGGTCAAGCAAATGGTGATCAGTTTTGTGGAAGATGTCTCCTGTGCAGAAGGCCACTTTCCACTATAATATGTTGAGTATCCAGGTTGAGGACTTTAGTTTGGTCAATAGATGTTACCCTACCCTTGTTGCCTTGACTCCATAGAACAGGGAAAGGTGACCACTTGTCACATTATGGACATCTAGACCTATTACCGCTGGGTATGATCCCAATGACAGCTGTGGGCGATTTGGCAGCAGACCGCCTAGCGTTGGTTTTTTTACAAAATAGTATGGGATGGGTGCCTGTCGTTCAGAAATCAATGGCAAACTACTGATTGTAAACTTGCCAAGAGATCACAACAGCAAAAAATGCTGGTGTTGACTGCGACATCCTCTAAAGGATATGCAACTAACTTTTTTTATGACCCCAATGGCTTAGCACCATTCTTCTTCTTCTTCTTCAGCGTTCCGAGCCGTTGAGGTTCTTTGCTGCAAATACAATCCGTCTCCATTCGTCTCTCTGGTGGACCTTCTCTTGCCAGTCGTTGATTCCAAGTGCTTGCAGGTCTGTACATGTATTATCTCTCCACCGCCTTCTTGGTCTACCTCGGGGTCTACGGTCATTTATTTCCTGAGTGTAAGCGAGTTTTGTTTCCCTATTATCTTCCATTCTTTCTATATGCCCCAGCCATTGTAGTCTATTAGCCTTCATGATACCAGTGATTAGCGGGGACTTAAACATATCATAAATGTCTTTGTTACTTCTTCTTTTCCACTCTCCACTTTGTGTATCCCTAATGGGTCCAAAGATGCGTCTTAAAATTTTGTTCTCAAAGGTTTGTAACAAGGCTTCGTCTCCTTTCGTTGTACTCCAGGTTTCAGAGCCATACAGCACATTCTGCTTTCTTTTATTTTGTGTCGTCATTCAAAAGTTATTTACTTGCACTGTTTCGCCAAATATGTGGCTCCGTACATCCGATTTCACTTTGGACAAGCATTTGTTCGTGTTTGTTTTTCCTAGCTTTTGACTTCCCTCAGTCTTACCTGCAAGGCAGCAAGTTTGTGTCTCATTTCATCTGGTCCCCATCTCTTGACCTTTGGCGATCTGTGATGAGAGCGACGTTCTGTACAGGATCTGCCACATGATGGTGATATGTTTTACTGTTCGCCGGGCACATGGTGTATCCATTGCTATGTCTACCGTTTGTTTGGTCAAAAAATACACGTACCAGAATGCTAATTTCCCAATCAGGGAATCGAACCCCACCAGCCGCGGTCAGAGCCTGACATATAGGCACTAGACCACTTGAGATACATACATCAGTCCAGTGCACTTCCGAGTGGAAGCTGCTACAACTAGTAGCAGCATGTGTATAGACTACGCTCGAGTTCAAAGCGAGATAACAACAACAACAACAACAAAAAAAGAATATTCGTGAATTGGCAAGTAGGCTGTGTTTAGTCCAAACGAAGAGGTGTGCTAGTTGGTTGAATGAGTACAGAAATGACTGATCAATCACCGGGTGGTAATATAATTACATGGCTCTACCGTAATGACCCGTGGGTAACTAATCCTTCCATCTGCCAGACAAGAGTCAGGCACGTACTTGCTATTGTTGGCCATCTTTTCACATGACATGAGTGGCTATAAATAGTCAGTGGTAATATCATTACCTAAGATCTTTGTAACAGAATACGGCAGTAAGTTTATTAGGGACATTTCCAGTCAACTACTATTACGTGCACATGCAGGACTACATAACATGAGTTGCCATCGTGGCAGTGCCTCAGTGGATCATCAGAATTCTCTGTCTTTCATCCGTGAAGGTGCAGTCAAAAATGTTCTTTCCAGTTCATCTTTTGATATTCTCTTCCCGTCTCTTCTTTGCCTGTTGTAACTCCACCTTTCCCACTAAAATGAGAAGATCCTACAAGAAATAAGTGAAAGCCGTAAATTGATTAGAGAAATTAGACAGTGACAGTCAAGATTGTTTGGAAACGTTTTGAGGAAAAATAAACTTGAAAACTTGGTGATAACAACACAATTGATACGAAACGAGCGAGGGGGAAGCAGGGGGGCAATAGTGTGGCTCGAGACACGGACATTCACCAATGCATATTTTCTCATTGACTACATGAGTATGCTAAGGAAGATCGTGAATGGCCGGGCTAGAAAGAAATGGTTTGCATTTATGAGGAGTTCAAGACTGAGTAAGTTTCATTTGTGTGCCAAGACGCGGGTATACGAGGAAACGAACGAGCAGATAGGCTTGCGGGATTTGCTGCTGTAGGGAGCGGACGAGCAATATCTGACACTCTGTGTACCATCAGGGAGGCATAATGTGTAACTGACTCAAAGGATGAATGTGATTTTGTCATCTTGTCAAGACGGCTATAGCAGTGGTTCTCAACCTTTTTGGCTCTTTCCCCCCTTCACCATATTTTCAGAACGTCACCCCCCCCCCCCTTTTTTTTTCGTATTTCCTACCTAAAAATTTGGCCCGTGCCCCCCTTCACGATATTTTCAGAACATCATCCCCCCCTTTTCATATTTCCTACCAACATACCCCCCGCCCCTACACACAGTATACATAATAATGGAAGCTAAATTTAATATCACATACTAAAACAAGTCTAGACGTCCACATAAAACGTGATTTGTGAGTCTACTTACGTTATAAAATGAATTTTAGAAGGGTGAGACGCACAGAACCGTAAAGTATGAAGGGAAAAACAATATCAAGTAAGCGATTCTTGCATTAACGCGATCTTGAAATAATCTTAATTTCTCCCCCCCCCCGGAAACCCTAAAATCCCTCCCGGGGGGGGGGGTGGGATTCCTCACCGGTTGAGAACCACTGGGCTAGAGCGTCAAGTCAAGCGGTCATAGAGCGCCATGCGGGAGGACAATGAAGAATAGTCAACCAACACAGAGGTGGTATCGGCAGTACTATATACTGAAGGAAATAATGAGGAGAGACTGTGAGCGCTTATAAACAAATAATTCAGTGTGCAATGAGGATGATCTGTTAGCTAACCAACCAACTGAGATAAATTCCTGGATGGCATGGCCTGTGGTATAATCGGGAGTAGGACACATACTTGACCCGGAACTCCGGTGATCGTATGTGATGGCTTCCTTACTGTGTCTCAATTCGCCCAAGAAACTCATCCCAGTCTTATGCAAACTTACATCTCAGAAGCCTCAGCCCTATGCTCCATCTTTCTAGACAAGGTGTATCTTTAGAATAAAATGTGCAAGACAATTAGAATCACTTTTCTGCCCCAACATACTCTGGGAGACCTTTGCGTTTTTGGAAGGTTGTTTAACAACATGCGGTTTATTCTTCCTGCTTTTGTTATTGTTATTTTAACGCGGAATTATCTCCCCAGCCTATGCGTTGAGCGAAGAGTGACGAGGCATTAGTAAACTGTGTGACAATGATTTTGTTGTTTGCTTACATTTGCATGTTTAAGAGAACTGTACGACCCAACAAAAAAACAAAAAAACGGCAAAACACTTTTCGTAAATGTAGTGCGCAGATGGACTTCCCTGTTGAAACTGCACAATGCGCTTTTTGTCAGAGCAAACAATCGCGTTTGGATTGGCAATTGTGCATACATAAGAGTAATCTTGGATAATTATCAGCACTTTGATTTTGGCATGAATGTATTGCGAAATGTTTCAAGATCAAGAGAGAAAAACGAAATCTCTTCGGCGAGCTGTTCTTAGGTCCAGCTGCAAAACATTGTCAGTTAAAATAGTTTTGGTAAAAAAAACACTCTCATTTACTGTCTGTATAGTACCTTGCTGTGTATGTATGGGGGGGGGGGGTGTTTGAGCCTGAGGATTTAAAGCCGCCTGGTCAGTGTAGTCGCCGCGAACTGTGCAGGTTAGAGTTTTCTTTTTGCCCCCCTCCCCCACCCCGGACAGAAAAAAACTCCACACCTTAACCCCCCCCCCCCCCCCCCGAAGGAGAATCCATCATTCTAGCCACTCGGCCAGCCGCTTCTGAATAGTTTTGGTGCTTACTAAAAACACACACACACACACTCTCTCTTTCTCTCTCTCTCTCTCTCTCTCTCTCTCTCTCTCTCTCTCTCTCTCTCTCTCTCTCTCTCTCTCTCTCTCTCTCACAATCTTCCTGCCAACTCTACGCTACCAATGCCAAATCTGCACAATGACAGAAAAAGTGAAAAGAAAAATAACAACGAAAAAGAGAGAAAATAAGAAATGATGAAATCAGAGCTAAAGTGGGAGTAAAAAGAAAGCAGCGCAAGATTTCATTAGAAAATAGCAAGTGAAATTGTTCGGCCACATAACTAGGCTATCAACTGACAGTATATCACAGCAAGCAATGATGTACATACCCAATGGAACCAAACGCAAAGGCCAACCATAGTAACGATGGACAGAGGGAATAACAGTGTCCATGGAAATCTCGATTTATGAAACCCATAAACAGGCACTGTCTGGCTGTGTATGCTCCACCTCGACAACGTAAGGTAAAAAAGGCACAAGATGAGATGAGATGCAAAAGGAGTTAACTGCAAAGAATAAAGGATTCGCAACTAATATTGAGGATCCACCCTTCTTTCTCTTCATCTGTGAAACGTAACCTTTATTTAAGCGATGATGTTTTTGTTTCCAGTGCCATTTAAAGTAAGTTATTGAAAAGCGCCAAGCATGTTAGGGATTTTTTTAACCTTCAGGAGATGCGACAGCGTCATGGCTAGATGTTTGCCTGGAGGTCATGGTTCACATTCGCATGGAAGCAGATTTTAAAATTTGACCCCGACTTCCAGGTTGACCCAACTTAAAATGAGTAAAATGTCTAGGCAGGTGAAGGCGACCGGCATGAAATTGACCATAGCACTTCTCGAGTCTGATTGGTCTATAGAAATATGGGTCGAGCACCATATGCCCAATACATCCTCAGCCGTGTAAGAGAGTCCTTTACATATTACTATGAATCCTCCGTATGACAGTAGACGGTACTACCTGCTTCTGTTAGCGCCGAATGTTAGGCGGCGCTTACCAAACCCGACACTCCACATTATGCCAACGGCTTCGGGTGGAAGAGCGCAATTGGGAGGGTACAAGCCTTATCCTGGTGCGAGGAAATGCAACTTAAAGACTACATGTCATGGCAGGGCAGACCAGGCTCTAAGCCTTGGTTGGTAACTGGTCTAGGATCGAAGCTCCGATAAGCGGACAGTTAGAGCATTGCTTTGCTGATCCGACAGCTTCTACAGCTTGTCTTGTTCCAGACGTATTGGTGTCACCTTTACTCTGGAGTGAACTAGACAGGCCGAGAAAGGGATCATGCTGCATGGGCAACACATGGTCTCTAAATTCAGCCCAGGCTTTGTGTTATGGAGAGATAACCCCAATTTACAAACTATCGTCTGTCAAGACGACAAAGTGCCAATCAAGTCAGTCGGTCATTAATCCTCAATTGAAATTAATTGTCACCACTCGGATATGTAAAACACGTTGCGTGTTCCCTGCAGAACGTTGCAATCAACCCCAGGTTGATTTTCTAGGTTAGTTAGTTAGTCGACAGATCATCCTCATTGCACATCGAACCATTCAGTCCATAAGTGCTCGGATCCCCTCCTCAGCAAATCCCGCAACGTGTAGCGGCTAACGACGCCAGTTCTGTGTTGGTTTATCAATCTTCTTTGGCTTCCTGCGTAGTGTTCTTGTTTGGCCACCCCTCTTTTAATTTGCTGCTCTCGCAGTCTGGCCATTGTTGTAGATTCACAGTCATCACTTGGTTCTCGCAAAAGTCTTACTTCTCGTAGAGCATTCAGAATGTCGGCCTGGTCCATGGCGCGTCCGCCCTCCACAGTAGCCTCACCTGCGAGCTTGTCAGCCCGCTCATTTCCTTGTACTCCCGCATGCCCTGGCACGAAGATGAAACTAATCTTTGCCAGTCGAGACCGCTCCAGAGGCAGCAACCATTCTCTTCGGATCGACCCCTCCTCTATCCTCTTGATCATGTTCATTGAGTCGCTAAGGAAACAAGCCCTAGTGAATGTCTGTGTCTCGAGCCATGTTATTGCTTTACTTACTGCCATGATTTTCTAGGTAATATCATTCAATAGTTTGCCATTGTTTTCCGAACGAGAAGTCGGTGTTTAAGTGCAGCTAAATGACGACATGGGGACTTGACGCCCTATTTCACCATTAACGCACCGGAAGTTTAAGAACGAACTCTCTGATCTTTTCGGTTACGTCGAAATTATTATTAACGCCCATATAAACCGAAACACCTTCTGTAGTTCTGTTTGATATCTTGTATTTATTGTGTGTGCACAGTTTCAATTTGTTAGCCTGAATATAAACTATACATATATACATGCCGTGCTGGGTTCAGCATGCGGGTGGGACACCAGTGACACACCTGACGGGTTAATATATGTTATAAACCTAGATCTTGATCCGCCAGATCCGGCTGTTTAGGTTAGTTAAGTCTTCTGTAAGGACTCCCGACGTTGGTCGTCTAAGTTTTCAAGGCAGTTTTAATCCTGCATTGTCTACTCTTTCACACCTTTATTTGCAACATCTATAGCCTTGTGTTGCTGAACTAAGTTACTGCTTTGTTAAAGTTAGCTGCAGGTCCTTTTACAGGAAGTCGCAGTTAACCCCTTCATTTATTGGCTGTTTGTCATGTTCTAGGCAATTTTTCACTCCGTAGTTTGCCATTGCTTTCTGAACTGTCGAGTTCATCATCATCAGGTGCATGCCGATATGCGGTCATGGTTCGCCACGTTCACTACCCCTAGACGCCGACTTACTGTTATGACGTATAGATAAATCTTTAAGGCATTATATCGTTGAACTCGGATAACCCGCCTAGCTCGCCGCCGCCTCCTGTTCTAGCAGGAGTCATTTTCCATCACTGTGCCCGTGTCCTACTTGGCTATTGTAGTCTTTTAAGTGGACACCAATCTTAACTGATTCAGTGCCAAACATAGTCATGTTGACCGAATGGATCAGAACGCGTGTTCTTAAACATCCGGTGTACTGATGCCGAGTTGAGGGGCTCAACCCCTACATCGGACAGTTGGACTAAAATGTTGACCTATAATCCTTGACTTGGGAACGTAAATTACAAGGACCTCTGAAGTCGGAGTGTGTTCGCCTGATGGTAAGGGACACTGTTAATAGGGAAAGCTAATCCACACGCAAAATTCAGTCCAGTACTATTAGAAGTAGTGTGTATGGATTACGCTTGAGTTCAAAGTGAGCGCAAAAAAAAGTGCAAAATAAAAAGTGGGTTTGAATCAGACATGGTACACAAGTATTATATTGTGATTTCCGTTCACTGAGCATTGCAATTGGGGAAGATACCGCGAAACAAAACAAATAACACAATGACCCTAGCGTGGCTATATATCGTCCTTTTGTCTAAATGGGAGGTCATAGTCAGCGATATATTATCCCTTATCACTGAATCGGTTAATAGCGGCGTGATTTTGAAGTGAAACAAACGCAGTAGATTGTGTTCTTACAGAGATATTACATTACACGCGCGGTTTAATATGAGCATGTCGATATCGGTCAGCAAAACTCTAGCCTGGACAAGGAAAGGTCAGTCTAGCAAATGCATTACTTTGGACACCGAAGAAGTCATAGTGTCTCCACGCAATTTTCTAATCTATTTTCCATCTATTTGTGCTAATCTATTTTCCATTACAAATTTCTACCCCTGTCAGCGTTTTTCGATTTTACGTTCTTTAATAATTTACCTCTGACATTTTCCATTTGCTACCAGAGCAACGAGGGACTAATGCATTAATCAAATATGGCATGTGGCAGTAAGACGTATTGAACCCAGAGGTGCGTACATATACATTAGACAAGCCGTTTAGAAGAATTAACGTGTAATCTGCGTTGTGTGTCTACCGGGTTGACACTTTCGCGCCAGTATTAACAATGTCTTTGTTTTGGCGGATGTTGCGCAATGAATCCTTATATGTTTTCTGTGTGTTCACATGCTTTGATGGGGCTGGGTGGAGTGGCTTAGAGGAGAATTACCATGGACGAGTCCATGTTTGGACAGTTAGTTGTACACAATATTTGTACACATGTTATTTAACAAAAATAGAAACTCGTATCATCACTGTGATAGAGCAGCGACTAGTAGGATTGGTGATTATGGGTTCCAATTCGCATCGAGTCGGCAGCTCCCAGTCGACCCAGTCTAAAATTGGTAACATAAAATGTATTGGGAAATAAAGATGGCCGGCGTGATATTGACCACATCATCCCTGAGTGCTGATTGGGCTATAAATACGGGGACGAGTCAATAAGTAAGTCACATAGTTCTGTGGAATGGCAGGTAAATGTAGTTGGTGTTTTCTACAGGTGTCATTGGGTGACAACAACATCGAACTTTATATTCCCATTCGTCAGGTGGCGCTAGGTGTCTCATGCGCATGCGCAGCGCATAAACAAAATAGCGACTGTACTTACGGAGTGTACAACCAAAGAACAACGTGCTGTTGTGCGTTTTTTTGTGGGCAAAAGGACTGCCTGCAAAGGACATTCATAAGGAGATGCTTCCTGTTTATGCTGACAAATGTTTGTCCCGTAAAGCGGTGCATAGCTGGGTAAAAAAATTGTCTCAAGGACGCTCTAAAATTGTTGATGAAATACGATCTGGTCGTCCTGTTGAGATTGCAACAGAAGCATCGTCCAGCGGGTGGAAGAGATGATGAGGTGACAGGCGAGTAACGATAGACTATGTAGCGTCTGCAATAGGGTGCTCACTTGGTTCAGCATACAGCATAATGCATGATCGATTGAAATGTAAGAAAGTGTGCTCAATGTGGGTACCCAGACAATTGAAGGAGAAACACAAAATGAACCGATTTGGCCTGTCTTTGCATCATTTCTGTCGATACAAAGATGAAGGAGAAGACATGCTGAACAGGATTGTTACTGGGTACGAATCATGGGTGCATCACTACCAGCCCGAATCAAAGCCTTCAGTGCAATGGAAACTTCCTTCGTCGCCTCGTGTCCAAAAATTCAAGGTTACGCCATCGGCAGGAAGGTTATGCTGACAGTGTTCTGGGATTGTCAAGGAGTGCTTTTAACCAATTTCAAGAAGACAGGTGACAGGTGAATTCTGAATCGTACTATGAAATTCTATCGATGCTTCATGATGCAATTCGAAGGAAAACGTCCAGAACTGCTGACTAGAGGAGTGTTGCTTCTTCATGACAATGCCAGACCACATACGGCTCGATTAACTCTGGAGAAAATTAACCAACTAAGGTGAGAAGTTCTGGAACATCCACCTACAGCCCCGACTTAGCCCCTAGCGATTTCCACCTGTTTGGTCACAGAAAACTCACCTTGGCGGGAGACATTTCGCGAATGACGCCGAAGTTGAATGTGAAGTGAAAACGTGGTTTAGAAAACAGAGCTACGCAGTTCTATGCAGCCAGTTTGGGAGGACTGACAAAACGATGTGATAAGTGCATCAATTTTTGGTGGAAATTATGGTAAGAAATAAAGGGACATTGTATGTATATAAATAAACTGGTTTTCAAGTTGTTATCATATTATTTATTTTTCTACAGCCATTTGTGACTTACTTATTTACTTCCGCTCGTATATTGGGCTAGTACCAATTGTCTAACACGGCTCATGGCGTGTGAAAAAGGGGTTCCATTACTTACGTCTTTTTTCTATCGTCATCTTACAGTAGATTATAGCTCATACCACATGTGCTTCTTGATTAGTCTAAACCGTATTATGTAGGTACTGAACACAGGCAGGGTGTTAAAAAGAATACTGGTATTTTATATTGATAAAACTTGTGTTCATTAACACTATAACATATACACATTGCACCGTACAAAAGCAAATTGGTTGGTGGTTAATCTGTGTAATAAATAGTCTGGAATAGAAACTACGCATAATTTACAGTATAATAAGCAAATAATCTGCTTAATAAATAGTCTGGAATAGAAACTACACATAATTTACAGTACAATAAGCAATACATAATGTCTCCGCCCCCCCCCCCCCACAAAAATCAATAATAGATGTAATAAGTCAAATAAATAATCGGCCGCATGTCATCCACTTTAAAGAACATGCATGTGCTTATTGGACAGCAACATAATCTTATGCCATACAAGATTCCACACAGTCACACAGTACAATGCCAGGTATGGACGCATACAGCGATGGAAGAGAGGACGTTGCGATGCTTCACGAGAATTTTGGGACTATCAAGAATAGGCATAATCACAAAACCACGAAGTCAAGATGACAGTAATGTCAAGGAAAATTGGCTCTCTGGAGCAAAGCGTACATTGGTTCAGAAGCCTGAGTCTGGCCAGAGAGAGAGAGAGACGAGAGAGAGAGAGAGAGAGAGAGAGAGAGAGAGAGAGAGAGAGAGAGAGAGAGAGAGAGAGAGAGTATAGATACAGCCTTGTAAAGAGCAAAATCTGGTGGAACTGCGGTAAAGATGTGGAAATGTAAACAGTATAGGATAACACACAATAACGCAGCTTTACATAACAGAATTACGACACATACAGGACGCTGCTGCGACTAGCCTTCATCGGCAAAAGCAAACAAATACAAGCACGAAACACAACATATAGTACAGGAGAAGATCCCCTGGTGACTACATTAAGGCATAAGGACTGAATGAGAAGAATAACAAGATGGAAAAAAAAAATGAGGGCATTGAAGAAAAAAATGAAAATATGAAGGCTGTACTTCTCATCCCATCCTTATGCCTTAATATAGTCACCAGAGGATCTTCTCCTGTACTATATGTTGTGTTTCGTGCATGCATTTGTTTGCTGATGAAGGCTAACCGCTGCAACGTCATGTATGTGTCGTAATTGTGTTATATAAAGCTGCATTACTTTGTGTTATTTTATATTGTAAAGAGCAAAGACGACAGAGTCCTCGAAATACTATATACTTACTGTC
>OY992877.1:43790994-44119578 GCA_963921405.1 Cepaea hortensis
ATGTGTTTTAATTATTACAGCTAAAGTATTCATTTATTCACTTCATATGCTATATAACTCTTCAGTATATACCGGACGAGATGCAACGAAATATGCAGGCACTAAATCGCGCGAAAAATTGTTTGTGGCTTCTATGTTTAAATTCCTACTACTTGTCAATACAACCATATTTCTGAAGCCTCACTTGTGTCCACACATTGTTTGTTCATTGTCCACGTGTCATGACGGTATTCTATTATTTATACGTGTATTTACTATAGTCGTAAATAATCACTGCTACTACACACCGCTTGGTACTTATCCTTGCAACAAATAGCCAAGGCATGTGACATATTAAAAGGAGGTCCTTAGCCTTTCATTGTCTGAACAAATGGAGTTTATATCTAACAATTTTGAGCCTCGCTTTAATGTATATAGAAGGGACGCAGAGGTGTTTCCAAGGCACCAGGCCAGGTTCTATACTGGCCAAGACCTACTAACACGTTCTAGTCGTGCGTCCCCGGGCAACAGGTCCCTTCGGGGTCCTGGCTAACGTAGTAGGATCGCTGATTCTTCCGAAGCCGGAGAGTATCTGCCTGCACGGCGAGGAACCACCAGTCTGCATACCAATAAGCCAGACATGCGAAAACGGATACTCACGCAAACCTCAGTCCGGTATGACACCAAACTGATATTGGACAACAGGATGTCTTCATCCGACACACAGGACTTCACGCTGGAGCTTACAGCCAGCGAACGCAAGCAAGCAAGCATGTATATAGAATTGTTTTTACCGACCATTTTTTTTCCATTCATTCGAAGCAAGTTTTCGAGCACATGTTGCACGGTGGCGCAGATTTTTGTTTTGCATATCACGTGGTTTCGGGCTCGACCCAGCCTCATCAAAATCTTTATCAACCAAGTGTCGTGAAAGGTTAAAGCGGCGGACATGATACTGACCACATCACCCATTGATTGCCGAACGGCCTAAAGATATAGGCCTAGCACCATGTCCTTATTCTGCCATATGCCACGAGAGTGACGCCTTTAACGGGTTTGTTTGTTTGTTTTGTTTTAACAGCAGTATTTGGGTATTAATAATGCTGACATCAGCACATGGGATGAGATGTCTGGATTTAATCGTTATGGTGCTAATCCCGTGAAGTCCCATCAGGCGGTGATAGTGCCGGGCCCCCTGCCTCGAGGGGGTCCACCCATGACTACTGGTGGTCACCTTCCCCTGTGCTGTGGAGTCAAGGCACAGAGGAGTAGGTTAAGAGCTATTGACCAAACACCCCGGACTCTCAACATACTACAATGGAATGCCGAAGGAGTTTATAACAAGAAAGCCTCCCTAACACAGCGTCTTCATAAAGATAGAATAGATGTGGCATGCATTCAAGAGACACACCTCAACGCCAATCGCACATTTTCAGTCGAGGGATATCAGGCCACACGTTTCGACCGCGAAGGTCACAAAGGAGGAGTTGTAATACTTACACGAAATACAATACCTTGCAGCGAAGTATCTGTTATCTCTGACAACCAAACGGAAATTATAGGTGTTGATATAATGATAAAGGACGTGAAAATAAGAATTTACAATCTGTATAGCCCGGCAGATAAGGATCTTACACTCTCAAACATGAAAATAACTGACACAAATTGCATTGTCGTCGGAGACTTTAATAGCCGTTCAGAAAGATGGGGATACCCAGATACTGACAAAAGAGGAGATGAAGTGGAGGACTGGGAAATAGACTCAAATCTCCATCTACTCAACAAAGCGGATGACACACCGAGCTTCTACTCCAGAAGATGGCTTACCACTTCTACTCCAGACTTAGCTTTCTGCACAGGAGACATCCTCCACAAAATCGATCGCCATGTGCTGGACCAATTAGCAGGTAGTGACCACAGACCAATCAAGCTTGTAATGAATATGGAGTATGTTCCACAGGAGCAAAAGCCTTTGCCCCGCTGGAATTACAAAAGAGCAGATTGGGACAGATTTTCCATACTAACAGACAAATATTGTGAAAACATAAATACACGATATGGCAACATAAAGCAAATGGTGGAAAGTCTAAACAGAGCGATAATACAGGCGGCCACTGAGTCTATTCCAAGAGGAGCGAGGAAAAATTACAAACCATACTGGACTGAAGAACTACAAAGTTTGGAGGACAAAGTTGAAGATGCCAGGAAGACAGCAGAGAGAGAACAAACAATTGAAGCGAACATCTCTCTCAAAGCCATCTCAGCAAAATATAAAAGAACAGTAAATCAAACAACAAGAGATTGTTGGAGGGAAAAAACAGAAAACCTGAATCTTGACAGGGATGGAAACAAACTATGGAAACTAGTGAAAGCCATGAACAATGAAGGACCTAGAAACAAACAAATAACAATTAAACAAGGAAATGCCTTGCTTACAGGAAAAAAGGCTGCAAATGCACTAATGGAACACTATGCCAGTGCAAACCACATTGATATTACAGCCGAACAGAAGAAAGCAATCAAAGACAAACAGATACATCATAGATATACAGAGACAGCAGCAGAATATATGATGGCAAATCTAAAAATGGAAGAAATGGAACAGGCAATGAATACCCTAAAAAAGAAGACATCACCAGGAAAGGATGGAATCACAAATGAAATGCTAATAGGACTAGGCACTAAGGCAAAAAAGAAACTACTAGCAGTCCTAAATTACAGCTGGAAGAGGGGAATAGTCCCACAGGCATGGAAGGAAGCTATACTAATACCAGTCCCAAAGAAAGGAAAAGACCTGGAAGAACCAAATGGCTATCGACCTATCAGTCTTCTTAGCTGTGTAGGAAAATTAATGGAACGCATTATCAATGGCAGGCTAACATGGCATCTGGAAGAAAACCAACTCTTAACACCTCACCAAGCAGGATTCAGAAAGTACAGATCCACTGAAGATCAAATAACCTATATAGCTCAGGAAATAGAGGATGCCTTCCAAGAGAAAAAGCACACACTAACGGTCTGGATAGATTTAGAAAAAGCATTTGATAAAGTATGGAAGGAAGGACTGAAAGTAAAACTGCAAAAAATGCATGTTTGTGGGAAAATGTACAAATGGATCAGCCACTACCTTGAGAACAGAACTGCCAGGACAAAAGTACAAGGACAAACCAGCAAAATGATGCTGTTGGAGCAAGGTGTCCCCCAAGGAGGAGTTCTTTCACCAACATTATTCCTAGCATATATAAACGACATCACGGAAAATTTTCCAGCCAGAGTACACACATCATCCTTTGCAGATGACCTAGCCATATGGACATCTGAAGAATATATTAGTACAGCTAACAGCAGAATACAGCAAGCCCTATTAGCGCTAGAGGACTGGTCAAAATCATGGCTAGTGAAGATAAGTGAGGAGAAAACAACATGCACAGTATTCTCCCTCTCAACTAAAACTCAGCAACCTAAGCTGGTATTGAATGGAAAAATATTGCGCCATGAAGAAAATCCAAACTATCTAGGAGTCACCTTTGATCGTCGCCTGACATGGAAGACACAGGTTGAGAAAAATCGAACAAGAGGAAGGCAGAGAATGGCAATCATGAAAAAGTTTGCTGGTACAACGTGGGGAGCAGATGAGAAAGTTCTCAAGAAGTTATATACTGGACGGGTGAGGCCAGTACTGGAATATGGCATTGCAGCTTGGGCAACAGCAGCTAAGTCAAACTTTAACAAAATAAGTAGAGTCCAAAACCAAGGAATGCGAATCATAACTGGAAGCCTGAAGACAACGCCTATTAATGAACTAGAAAAGATCACTTGTTTACAACCAATGCAGGATAGAAGAGATAGCAGAGCCCAGCAACAAGCAGAAAAATTTAGAAGATTGACAGACCACCCTATGTACAACAGATTTAATGGTTTTGGAAAGGGAAGACTGAAGCGTAGCAACTTTGTAGAAACTGCAAAACGAAGGATTAGGGCAGATCCTATACTTAACATATCAACAGTCAAGCCCATACACAATGCACACAAGTTCCCAGCTTGGAGACAGCAGCAACTGCCTGAGATGATAGAAAACATTCCTGGTATTGAGAAAAAGAACACTCAGCATGAAACCGAAAGAAGAGAAATAACCCTAAACTACATAAAAGAACATTACCCAAGCAGGAATTGGACCCATGCATATACAGATGGATCAGCCAAAAATTCAATAGAGAATGGAGGAGGAGGAATTCTCCTAAATTTAAAAAATGGAGTGAAAAAAACACATTCAATGGCAACTGGAAAATTTTCAAGTAACTTCAAAGCGGAGGTAGAGGCTTTGAAAACTGCAGCAGAAATGCTCCTGATGGAGGAAAATAAAGAGAAGCAAATAGCTATCTTCACAGATGCAAAGTCAGTCGTCTCAATACTGAAGAGCAATAACAGCACAGAACTAAATGACCTAAGAGCAGCACTCCATGGTCTATGCCAGAAATCCAAAAAAGTTGTAATACAGTGGATCCCATCACATTGCAGTATACCTGGAAACGAAGAGGCTGACAGACTGGCAAAAGAGGGCGGACGACTACCACAGCCTGACATAGACATAACCTATAATGAGGCAAAGAGGTCGATAAAAAGCACTTATAGAACCAAATGGGAATCAGAGCATCCAGGCCATCAGAAGGATGATGCATATTACAAACTCGACCGAAGAGAACAAGTAGCAATCTTCAGACTCCGCACAGGACATAACAGGCTGAAATACCACTTGTTCAATAAACTAAAGATAGGAGATACCGATGAATGTAATTGTAGAACTGGAAAAATGACAGCAAAACATTTGCTGCAGGATTGCCCAACGTATGCAGAACAGAGAAAGATATTTTGGCCCACACCTGCTTCATTTGAGGACAAGCTCTATGGAGATATCAACAAGCTCAAGTTGACCGCAGCTTACTTTAACTACATACAGGTTGACATTTAAAGGTGCATGAAGACCCAGAGGCATGAAATGGAATATTGCTTGGATAGCAAATCCATTATGTGGAAAGTCCAAATCGAAAGCTCGCTGTGTGGGCTTCATAAAAGGTGGAAAATAGTCCTAGTGGCACAAAATGGAATATTGCTTGGATAGCAAATCCATTACGTGGAAAGTCCGAATCAAAAGCCCATTGTGTGGGCTTCATAAAAGGTGGAAAAGTGTCCTAGTGGCATGAAATGGAATATTGCTTGGATAGCAAATCCATTACGTGGAAAGTCCGTATCTAAAGCCCACTGTGTGGACTTCATAAAAGGTGGAAAAGTGTCCTAGTGGCACGAAATGGAATATTGCTTGGATAGCAAATCCATTACATGGAAAGTCCGAATCGAAAGCTCACTGTGTGGATGTCATCTGCAGACTGCATACTTCTGGTTTCCGGAAGAACAGCCTATGGTGAACGGAAAGCCCAATATACGGAAGTGAGGCTAAGCAGCCATGTGCAGGACGTGACGATTCCTTGGGTGAGCCCAGTACCAGAGCGCTATGTATCGGCTCTGCAAGTATGGAAGCCTCCTTGGATGGCGGGGAATGCCCATGGTCTGCCCCTGCCTTCCCTTGAGGGCTGACCAGGATCTTTGGCTGTTCTATATGGACCAGCTGGGATGGGGGATAACACCACAACAGTGAGAGTCAAACGTCCTAAGAAACCCCCGGGAAGGTTAACCCGGTCAACAAATGCCCGCAGAAGTCGGATGTGTCGGCCTAACGGCGCAAGAACGCAGCTCTGCTGTAAACAGGCACAACGCAATCACATCCGAAAAAAAAAACTCCGGATGAACGAAGAAGAAGAAGAAGATGTCTGGATTTTGATACATCGATCGTATAGCTGCCAGTTAAGTTTCGTTGGCCTGCTTCGGAACTTATAGTGTAGCATACATACATGATTCTTGCTGTGGCTCCCGGAAATTTGGGCACGTCCTGCGTTGAGAACCCTGGCCTGAATCCGATCCAATGCAATCACATAATTAAATGTGCCTACACGTCATCACACTATAGTGTGTTTACTTTTGTCTGCCCCAATATAAAATTCCATATCTCAGTAACCAACTGAAGGAAAATGATGAGATTTAGCATATAACCTTATTATGTCCACCCAACAAAAAATTTTTTGTTCTGGAGATTTTAAGCAGATTTCAAAGTTTGTTTATATGTGGTATATAATTTACGGGTCAGAGATGAAGTTCATAATTTTAAATGCATTACAGCGTAGCTAGACAATCAGCGTTTAATGTTGAATATTTTACGTGTTTCACGGGATTGGCCTTATGCCAAGAACCCCGCATTGTTTAAACTGGGACTGTTCAGAGGTGTCTCAAAATGTAGGTTATTTCATGAAACCTGATTAATATGTTTTTTTAAAAAAAAATCTTACCACTTATCGCTAACATTGAAATGTGTGAATATTTTTCAATGGGATTTAGTGCGAAATTGTGTATACACTTCAAAGCATCGCTATGAAGTTGTACACATATTTTTGTCAAGAAGCTGATCGCAGGAAACTGTTTTATACTATTACAAATTCCGAAAAAAGAACAGTGCATGCATTGGGTTTGAGTAAACGGTCATTTCGTCGATGGGTGCAAGAATCTGGAATTAAACCACCACGCAATAACCAAACGGTAGATAGAAAGGTTATTGTAGACAGCTTTGACAAAGATGTCATAAGGCGAGCTATTATAAAAATGCTTTAAAAAGTCGCTTAAAAGTCGACAGGGTCGACTTCATTGCACCGGGTTCTATCCCATATGGCTCGGTCTCTTTCCGCAGTGCGGAAAGTATCGCACAAAGCACGAACTCCGCAGCTCTAGCGACGACCCACATAAGTCTCCGAAAAATTTAACTCGTAAACCGAAGGATGCGGCCCGGAATCGAACACACATCCTTTGGAGCCCGAGTCAAAAGGCTTGACCACTTCGCCACGGAGACTCCTAAAATTATAAAAATTTTGAATTTTATATTCAGGATTATCCAGCATTATGAAAATGCTGGATGCCAAAGAAGCAGTGACTGTAAGGAAGCTTAGGGTTTGGTTGAGAAAGAACAAACGAACGAACGAACGAACAAACAAACTTTATTTTAAAAGGGTAACAAATTGGGCACGCAGGCCCGTCTTACATTCAGCCCTTTCGATCACTCATCTTTCATTCATCAAATGTGCATGTTACATTTACATAGGAAAAAAAAAACATTGTCAAATTGATTTTGTAAGCATAAACAATGCATATTACGCATGGTACATTCACATGGGGAAAAAAAACATTGTCAAATGAAAGTTTGTCAAAACATTGTCAAAAGAAAGAACAATAACATAGAGCTATCCAAAACAAATTTGTGGAAAATTATAAGGACATTATCTTCACTTTAAGAAAGTACAAGGGCGGTAGAAATATTCTTTGCGAGCAACCGCATTTAGGAGCCATGAGAAGCAGATACCTACGTGAGATAAGGAAAATGCGCAAAGAAAATTATGGCATAATGTGTTTGGATGAAATGTGGATCAATGCGCACCACAAGTGATAAGGAATGGCAATCAGTGGATGGACAGATAAAGCGATATGTCCCCAGTAGTATAGGACAGCTTTTGGTCATGGCCCATGCAGGTAATACGCATAATGGCTTACAACAGAATGCTGGGCTCGTGTTCGTATCAAAGCATACAGACAATAGGGATTAGCATAATAAGATGAATGGTAATATATTTAGAGATTGGTTCGAGAATACTGTGCTTCCATCCCTAGACAGACCGTCGTGTCCAATTATGGACAATGCATGATATCAATGTTGTTGCCCAAGAAGACAAAATACCCACAGCATCGAGCACAAAGGGAGCAATAAAGATATGGTTCCGAATGGAAAACATACCATTTCCAGAAACGTATTTCTAGCTAGAATTGTTGTCCCTTGCAAAACAGACGCCAAGAAGCAAGAAATATCAAATCGACAAGTTGATAGAAGAGCATCGTCATTGGTGCTTAAGACTTCCGCCGTACCATTCTCATTTTAACCCTATAGAACTTGTGTGTTCTAAAATTAAAGGACAGGTGGCAGCTGACAATACTATATTCAAATTGTCTGACGTCAAGATACTAATCCAGTCCGCGCTATTAAATATTGATAAAAGTTACTGGAAAAATGTGAGGACCATGTGTTGAAAGAGGAAGAGGATTATTGGAGAAAGGATGGATTGAATTTTATGCAACCGAGAGCAGTCATCAATCTACTGGAATCGTCCGACACAGATTAAGGTCTGAGCAGATCGCAGACCTTAATCCACGTGTACACCAACTGAGATATTTTACTACAAATATTCCGAAGAATTGCAGGCCCTAAACATTACAGCATCGGCATAAACAATACAACTTATTAATGGCAACAGTTTGTATTCCATAGTGATGAATTTTCAATTCCGTGAGCCCTCAACGGTGACAAACAACTGACATTGAAAAAACAAAAAGCTCTAGACGCATCGAATACCAACCCAAGAGTAATATTGGGAACTGATATATTGTGGCATAACAAGAAACGTGAGAAGAAACACGTTGCCAAATGAGGGGACAACACACGAACATACGAATCGTTATATAAACTTCAATGAAAAGAGGACCAACATCGTGACCGTTAAGAAGGAAGCCCACTACAGAGACATTCACAGCTATATTCGTCGTGCAAAACATATAATCATGTTCCGTCTCAGCAGAGCAGACAATGCACCCACTCCCATACGAATCTGGATACGCCTTGTGTTTGTCATCCGAACTGGCGGGGCATAGGAATTACTGTAAAACAAGTTTGTTAGCGAGAAATCACCAGTTTTTCATCAAAACATCAAAGAAATGTCGCCGCTTTTCATGATTTAAGTTGTTTTTGGACCTATCAAAGACATATTCCTTGGATGAGGGTAAATATAAGACGGCAGGAAAAATTTCATAATGGTGCAACAGACAGTTTTCAAAATAATTGATCGTCAATGACGGCATTCATTTCTGGACATACTATAGTTCAGTGTGTGCTGTAGATTTGAGAAACACCTCGTTAGTGAGTACCTGGATAAATGTAAGCATATGGTTCAAGTTAAGTAGCGTATATTACTGACAGAAAAGGTATAGCTTTCGGAGCCTTATTGACCCTTGAGTCTTATCGGGTGTATGATGCTAGCACCACATTTTGTATAGACCAATTGCCATCCCATAGATGGTGTAGTCAGTAGCACCTCGGCCACTTTTACTTCCCAGTACATTTTCTGGTATACAATTTAGTTTGAAACAGTTTAAACAATTCCTACGTGGATGCAGGTTCAGACACATGATCATCAGGCTAGCACATCAGCGCACTGCACTACCGCCACCCACTGACAAATACGAGGGTAAGTTAATAAGTAAGTCACAAATGGCTGTAGAAAAATAACTAACTATGATAACAACTTGAAACCAGTTTATTTTTATACATACCTTGTCCCTTTATTTCTCAACATGATTTCCACCAACATTGATGCATTTATCCCATTGTTTTATCAGTCCTCCCAAATCGGCTGCATAGAACTTCGTGCTTTGTTTTCATTTACATGCCATCCCACAGAACTGTGCAACTTACTTATTGACTCGCCCTCGTAACTTTTTCTACCCAGCTATGCACCGCTTTACGGGAAATCGCTAGGGCAGTGGTTCTCAACCTTTTTTGGTCCGTTCCCCCCTTCACCATATTTTTAGGATGTCATTCCCCCCTCACCATATTTTTAGGACATCATTCCCCCCCCCCTACCATATTTTTAGAACGTCATTCCCCCCTTTTGTATTTCCTCCCTAAAAATTTCCTCCTGCCCCTACACAGTATACGTAATAATTGAAGCTAAATTTAATAGCACACTAAAACAAGTCTAGACATGTACATAAAATGTGATTTGCGGATCTATTTACGTTATAAAATAAATTTCAGAAGGGTGATGCGTACAGAAGCGTAAAGTATGAAAGGAAAAACAAGATCAAGTAATCGGTTCTTGTATTAACGCGATTTTGAAATAATCTTCATTCCCCCCCCTGGAAACCCCAAAATTCCCCCCTGGTTGAGAACCACTGCGCTAGGGGCTAAGTCCACTGAAAACTCACCTTGGCGGGAGACATTTCGCGAGTGACGCCGAAGTTGAATGTGAAGTGAAAACGTGGTTTAGAAAACAGAGCACGAAGTTCTATGCAGCCGGTTTGGGAGGACTGATAAAACGATGGGATAAGTGCATCAATGTCGGTGGAAATTATGTTGAGAAA
Source organism: Cepaea hortensis (assembly GCA_963921405.1). Taxonomy (NCBI): domain Eukaryota; kingdom Metazoa; phylum Mollusca; class Gastropoda; order Stylommatophora; family Helicidae; genus Cepaea; species Cepaea hortensis. Next base: position 43,801,258 of record OY992877.1, read on the forward strand.
TAAAGGAACAATATATGTATAAAAATAAACTGGTTTCAAGTTGTTATCATAGTTAGTTATTTTTCTACAGCCATTTGTGACTAACTTATTAACTTACCCTCGTATTGACACACACTAATTTACTATTTGAAGTAAATCAGTAAGTACTTAACAGACATAATTGGAGAGTCAGAAGATGTTATAGCCAAGACAACCATGAGTGTCTATATTCATTACTTTGATGCCGAATAGGTTTGGCTTGAACAGTATCACTTTAATTGGTCACTGCTAGCCTCATAAGCGCTCTTGCGTCCTTCCATAGATCACACAAGGAACAGCTGAGTAGTCTACCAACTCCGTAACACCGACAACGCTCACAAATATATTTAGATATATGTTTACATCAGCGAATGTCGTACGCAGCAGAAGATATAGCAAGAACTGTCCCTTCTTACCCAGCAGTTGAGTTATCTGGAGAGCTAAGTTTTGTTAAAGTATTTTACCCCACGGGATAAATAGTCAACGGTGTCTGGAGAAAATCATTAGCGTATTGCTGATCTTTTCTAGTAGGTCTACTTTGAATACAGCTCTGAATATCCACAACTAGCCCTGGTACCAGGCAACTACCTTCTTGGCCCTACAATTAGGTTTCATAAGTACTTTTATATAAGATGCTTGTACTCAATCTTAGCGCATTCAGCTTTTCAGTAGCAGACTGCCGCTAATTTCATAGACTTTCGACCCTATTTCCAATATTGTTGCAGTTATTCGACCACTACGCTGCCAGTGCACCGGCGATTTCGCATCGCCATGCGAGATGTGCATTTTGATCTAAAATGATTTGTTAACCTAAGTGAGGAATCACGTGAAAGGTGCAGATGTATGATTTTATAGAAGAATAACATCGTGGGCGGACATAAAGAGTAATGAACACATTTTGAAAGAAGTTAATTCACAAAGAGAACTGGCTACTCGCATCAGAAGAAAATATGTCACGTTCTTTGGGCACTTTACGAGCAAGGGAAAGCTGAATATATCGCCACAAAGGGAAAGTTAGTGAGGGGGAGAGGCAGGGGGGAGACTAATAGAGAAGATGCTAGACAATTTGACATCATGGCATGGAGGAACATCAGTAACATAAATCACTGGTATTACACAAGACAAGGCTGTGGACATCCATGATCGCAACGCCACACTGCGTGGACTAGAAGAAGAAGAAGAAGAAGAAGAAGAAGAAGAAGAAGAAGAAGAAGAAGAAGAAGAAGATTATTACCCGGCACGGCCAATTTGGGAAAATCATGGCTCATGAACAGTTGTGGCTTCCTACATCGCAAAGATAATTTATAAGTCGCTTTCTGGATTTAACTAGGTAGGACGTATGTCACATCAATTCATGCAGTCTGGTGAATCTTGGGCAGTTATTTTGTGTATTATGTTGTCTCATCGCTAGACATTCTCAGTGTTATTTATGTAAACAGTATCGGGAACGAAATGATTAGAGTGATCAAAGATAGACCAGTAATATAAGTTGGAGGTTATAATATGAAAAGTCTACGTTATGCAGTTGCCACATTATAGATAGCAGAAAACGAAAAGTATCATATGTAATAAGCCATAATCATTAAATGTTAGAAAGAGATTACAGAAATGTTAACTAGAATATGTTTGTTGTATGGCGGTAAATCTAGGAACGTGAATGAACAAATTAGGAAGAGCTTGGAAGCAACGGAGACAAATGTCGCAAATACCATGGACGGAAAAACAAAACTACAAACGAGTGAAACAGAGCATCTGTTAGGAGACAAACTGTGTGGATTGGTCACGTAATGAAAGGAGAAGCATTGGAGAAAAATGTGACGGCTGGAAAGATCAGCGGTAGACGAGCCAAATGCTCGATCGTCTAAGACTTTGTCACGGAGGAATATCAGTACAATTGATCCAGGACACCAAGAATTGAGATCTGTGAACATACGCCATATGGGAGGGCACATGATGATGATGAATATCACTTTATTCAATCAATTATTTTTCGTTTCTTCGAAGATTGCTAGATGCCCGAGGAGGCTGATAGTATGACTTAATTACTCACCGAGATGGTCAGTTTCAAGTATTTTAAAATAGCCTGCAAGGCCGCTTGCTGTGCAAGCATTATTTCTAGAGCCTGGGATGTTTGTCTTGATCGATCTTTTTAGAAGAAGGTGAATGTTCAACAGGGAACACAGTGGACATAACACAAGTGCCTGAGAACTGACAAACACTACATGCCCACCCACGTCAGTTGACAAGATACTCAACGCATACGCACACACACGCACGCACGCGCGCGCGCGCGCTCGTATCCATAATGTAGCGGTGCAACCTGGCGGTTGAAGGGTGTAGAAACGACTGAATATTTCATATTGATGCTTGGGTAATGTTTCATTTCCGTCTCATTCTTTGGCACCTTTAGATATGATAGCCCTTAACCTTTCTGTTTGTAAATATTCGTTTTCATTGTTACACGTTAATTAAAAAAATAATTTATATTCCTGTGCATTTGGTCAATCGCGTATTTTGTACTCTCTCTCTCTCTCTCTCTCTCTCTCTCTCTCTCTCTCTCTCTCTCTCTCCCCCCCCCCCCCCCCCCCCTATTTCAACTGGCCACATTTCATTATAACCCGAAAACGTGTGTCATTTTCTTGCAGTTTCATTCAGTTTTGTCTATGAGTGCAATATTATTAATTTGCTCTGTTCACCCCCATCTTCCTCACGACCTTTATTTCCTGTCTGCTTTGCAAAAATCGGTACTATTAACCTACCTATTTAAGTATGTCCTAATCTAGTTTTGACCCTGATATTAGCAGACAAGTACAGGTTGAATTGGTTCTTAAACCAGCACTCAACTCAACTCCCATCCTCCTCCTCCTCCCTCCCCCTCTCTCTCTCTCTCTCTCTCTCTCTCTCTCTCTCTCTCTCTCTCTCTCTCTCTCTCTCTCTCTCTCTCTCGCTCGCTCGGCAGTTAGTTCTTTTTCCCTCTCGTTCTTCTGTTGGTCTGGGGAAATCCGGACTATCGATCTGTGTGCATTAAACGAGAGCATTGAAGTGCCTATCGTAGTTTGTTCAAGCGTGGGTGTAGCAGAGTGGAGTTAGGTCTTACCGTTTCAGCATCTGTCTCGGCGAGTAGAACGTCTGCAGAAGAGATGTGTATGGTATCTTCACTCTTTATCTGCTGAATTCACATGTAGTTTCTGTTATGGTTTGTTTAATTGACCTGGTCAGAGACATATACTGATTACAAGTAGCTCTGTGCTTAAAGGCACCCACCATCTGATTCATTACTGATTCTTTTCTTACACTGTCACAGTGGTTTTGTTGAAAGTTCTCTTTTATAAAGAAATTTCTTCTTCTTCTTCTTCTTCTTCTTCTTCTTCTTCTTCTTCTTCTTCTTCTTCTTCTTCTTCTTCTTCTTCTTCTTCTTCTTCTTCTTCTTCTTCTTCTTCTTCGTGATCGTAGTCATTTCTGTATTCTTCCTCTCCTGCTCCTACACAATCCACCCTCCACCTCCCCATTGACTTTTGATTGAATAAAAAAAAAATCCAGCCACCAGGCCAGCTGCTTCTTGAAAAGTAGCAGTAAATTGGGGCATTTTGCTGTGTCTGTAGCTATCGTAAACTATTGTGACTCTTAAGCTCAATCATTCGTTATTACATCAGCACTATATATTTGTCACTGATCTCACTGACCTCACTGACCTTCTTGACACACTAAGACAATAGTTTTAACTGTTCCTAATTAGCTAACTACTTTTGATTTATTTGTGGGCAAATATGTTAGAGCAGTAACACCTTATCTTCTTCAACATAAATGTGTAGCAGCTGCAGTCTCCTAATTTATAGGTTGAATAATTAGATTTCTCGGCGACAAACGACGTTACTACTCGTGTATTCCTTACGTTCTCTTAAATCGCTAATATCATGTAGCAGACGTGACCTCAGAAATTTAGTTTCAACTAGATTTTGGATCTTTTGGGCTTCTATAAGATATTATTTTCTCTCCTCAATGGTTGCTGTAGTGCTGATACGTCAGTTTGTGAATCTTTGTTTATTTAATATTTAGATCCTTTCATCTTTACATTAATTATAATTATTACAGGGTTTGAGTTTATGGTGGCCTCCTCGATGTATTTTTGTACACATGACACTATTTCGAAATCCTTCTGTGATCGATATAAAATCAGCCTGATTTCTGCTATCCCCAGGTCTTTTTCAAATATATTCTCTTGGAATTTGTTCACAACGTGTGTTACGAATGACAAACCCGTATTTTTTTCACAGCATTTTCACAGCATATCTTATAGAAGCCCAAAAGATCCAAACATATTTTTTTTTCACAGCATTTCTCCTCTTTCATTTCTCGTCTACAGTCTATAATTTTTTATTAGTTTTGCTGTATCTTCATTTCCCGATTTTAGTATTCACGTCTCCCGTGCAGATTAGAATACTTATCGACATCACAACGCTAAGAGATTCCTGGAGTAATTAAGGAGATTAAAGGATTTTTTAAAACTTCGTATTCCGGAGGATTCTCTCCCATCCAACATAGAGTAGAGCCTATTGCCATATCGCCATATCACAATTGAGCACACAAAAACAGTGACACACTGAGGCACTCGTGTTCTCTATAATAGTGTCGTTATGTGATAAATCGTGTCAGCAGCTAATACGTTGAAGGTGCCTCGCACAAAAACACGCATACATGTAAACACAACAGTAAGGTGTAAAGAAGAGACATGTGGGGGTACGTGGATTCTAGATCCGGTGTTCCTCACAAGACGGCGGAGTCCACCACTAGCAAACGTCGGAAATGTTCGCTCGCTCAATAATGTTACTGTAATCACAGACAAGGACAGCTTAGGGTTCAGTATGATACATCTTTTAACCTGATATACTACTTTAACTAGGGAAGAATTACCAGCGTGCGCGCACGCACGCACGCACACACAAACATTCGTCACACGCACGCGCGCACCCCGTCACTTGATTTTGAAAAGGTCACTCCTGGGCGTTAATCATGCTCTAGATGGGGAATAGAACTGCTACTAGCCGTCTGGACGGATAGGTGAAGCAGGGTATGCTAACCTTAGCGTTTATGAAGTGCATTGACATGAATTAATTTTATGCCATAAAATTGCGACTAGGAAGATTTAAATAATTTCCTTTTTATATTGTTCTCGGGAGATGATAAAACTCCAACCTAATCAATAAGCCACGTATTTACTCATTCTCATCAGCATCACCCAGTGTCACGGCTTGTGCAGAACTATGCCTTTATAAATGTCTTTCGAAATTTCTCTCTATCATAAGCCAGATGTCTTGCCGCATTTGTTATCATCTGTAAATCTGTGTTCTCCATAGTTCCTTTGGGTGCAGTAGTTTTCTAGACATCTGTAAAGAAGGTAGATTGCCATTGCTTTCCTTCTTAACAGTACCCATACTGATCAGTGAACGTTGCCATTGTCTCTATAAAGAGCTCATCTCCTCTGCCTATCTTAAGAACGTTTCATAAACGGCGTACTTAGGTATTCTCGTTTTTGGAGTTTGTTATTTCTGGTCGTTTGGGCCTAAATGTTAAATATTTAATTTATCTCTGTTCTTGTTCCAACAATTTATTCAAGATAATAACACGAAGGAACAAAAAGAAGTTAAGGAACTTTCTGTGACTGAAGGAGTTAAAGTAACAATTAGAACAGCTGTTAAAAGCAATAAACAACCGTGGCTGAGAGGTGACGATGTCCGCTTCAGGCTCTGAAGGTACGGGTTCGTTGCCAGCACAGGGCTGAGAATATTCCCAAGAACCAATGGTACCTAATTATATCACAAATCCCCCGATCTCTTGGATTGTGAGATCGGCTATATGGCCTTCTCGGAAAAGGGGCGAACAACAGGCGGTGTTGTGTCCAAGTTGTGTACATTAAAAAATCTCACGGTAGTTGGAAATTGTTTCCTGGCAACATTTTTGGGCCAGAAAACCTTCCATGGGTAAATAGGATACACCACCTTGGATGGAATCTGTCTAGACAGAAACTAACCTTACACAAAGCATCCCGAATTCGGACACACTAAACTTTTAGGTGCATAATTGGATGTGGCGCACTTCCCTCGAAAGAGAATAGCAAAAGAAGAATAGAAACAAGGTAAAAGTAATACACGTGTGAGCTGAAGGCGCAAGGAACACGTAAAGTTTGTGGTCGTATCAGAAGTTGGTTTGCGGTTAGTTGGTTGTGAAACCCCTAGATGACCGATTAATAAAATGGGCTGGCATCTATCGGAGTGAGGTTTGTGTAGATACTTCTTTTTCTGAGTGTTCCAAAGTACCAACTCCACCCGGACCATTTGGGAGCTCTTGTTCCACTTCCCGAGATTGACACCAGCGTTTGTGTATGCAAAACCAGACATGCAATAAGTTGAGTCACGAACTGACATCAGGGACATTCCCATACACCCTGCAGCGAGTAAATCAGCGAAAACGAGAAGATGAATTGGTAAGCACACAACCATAGTTAACAAAATAAACGTTGTCGCTAGAGTCTAGTCAACACACAAACAAGAGACACCGCTACAATTAGATAAAAATATATGAAAATTGCCGGAAAATTACGTAGTTAATGTCTATCCGTCATCGCAGTAGGTCAGGTCATCTGGAACTTCACATCTGCGCAGAGGCATACTAGGCTGTAGCCAGGTCATGATTCATCACAGCACATACACGGTCCCGTGGCCAAGTAGTTAAGCCGCCTGCCTCTCGCTCCGAAGGTTGTAGGTTCGTTTCCGGACTTCGCATTAGGTTTACAAGTGAACATTTTTGGAGTCTCCTAGGGGTCGTCGCTGAAGCTACGAAGTTCGTGCTCTGTGCGGCACTTCACCAGACCGCTCTGCGGAAATAGACCCGACCTTATTGGATAAAACATGGTGCAACGAAGCCGACCTTCTTGCCTGTAAAAATGTGGACTCGCTAGAATGCGGCCGAGGTTGGTCATGTTTCCCCAACGAGTGTGAGATATTTCCTTGTCAACAGACTCCAACCCAGTGTCCTGAGGGTATCATATCAGGAGTAGCTAATCACCGTACGGTGAGATGCTTGGTAGAGAATCAGTTAAGTAGGTATTTCCTTGGGGAAAATCACCAGGAGTTTGTATTTAATGCATGTTTACACGTTTCAAAGTGGTGTATGGTTTATTGGACCTTGGAAGTAGAGTTCTATCCATCATGTGTCATGCCGATAAGCGTGGACTGTCATGTTTCGCCATCCCACTCGATCACCAGAGTTGTGGATCAGCTCCGCGTTCCTATCTCGACCATGCCATGTGGCCAAGCCATCTAGGTATTTACTTTTCAGCCTTCCCCATGGTCTCTTCCTCTCGATCTTGCCAGTTGTCACCAAGTTCTCCAATTAATTTCTTCTCATAATATGCCCAAAAAGTTTTGATTGTCTACGTCTAATGTCTCTAATCAGTTACGATTTTCATTTGTTTCTCGGAGGACTTGTTCATTGGTTGTTTTGTCTGTCCATTGTATTCTTTACATTTTCCTCAGAAACACCACATTTCCACAGCCATCAGATGTTTAGAGTTCAAGTTGAAGTAGAGTTAATTTGTTTAATTCACACACAAACACGTACGCATACCCCACTCTCCTCCCTCCATACACACACACAGAGAGAGAGAGAGAGAGAGAGAGAGAGAGAGAGAGAGAGAGAGAGAGACGTTGAAAGGGTTAGGAAACTGGCACGCCTGCCCGTATTACATTCTGCCTTTACTATCCCTCTTGTTTCACACATTAATTATATATTGGGTATTTTATGAAAAATCATTGAGAGAGAGAGAGAGAGAGAGAGAGAGAGAGAGAGAGAGAGAGAGAGAGAGAGAGAGAGAGAGAGAGAGAAAACCGGATGCCAGAATTCCAGACCACCTGGGAATTTCAATTTCTGGCAACACAAACGTCCAAACAGTGTTCGTATTGAGTTAGAACTTAGAACGTTTTGTTTTACCAACTCGCAAACAATAAAAAATGTCACATGAATAATCGAATAGGTATACTCAGTTTGATAAACGCGGCAGTCTGTACATATTAACCAGCAAACCAACTCTTTATTAATCTCTCCGAAATGATCTGGTATTCAAAAACAGTCCCCTAACAGGAACCTGCTGTCCTTATGTGCAGTGCTATTGCCATCACAGTTTGTAGGTCTGAGTGCCAAACCTGGACAATGACAGAAAAAGAGAAAAGAAAAATCGCACAACAGAAATGAGATTCCTGAGAAGAATACTCAATGTATCAAGAAGAGATAGATCAAAAATGAAGAAATCAGGACTAAAGTCGGGGTTATAGCTGCGCTAGATTTTATTATAAGGCAGCAAGTCAAATGGTTTGGTCATGCAAGTAGGTTACCAACTAACAGTATATCACAACAAGCAATGATGTACAGACCAGACGGAAGCAGAGGAAGAGGCCGACGACGTAAACGATGGACGTAGAGAATAACAGAGTCCATGGGAATATCGGTACATGAAATTCATAAGCGGGCACCCTCCCGCAGTTATACTTCACCTCGACACCGTAAGGTACAAGAGGAACATGATGAGATGAGATGATGGGATGAGATGAAATGAGCGCATGGAGCTGTGGTGACTAGTATTTCGCTGCCTTAGTGGATCACGAGTGCTGCTACGAACTGTTGTCTGACCGCGCTCATGCCATGGCCAGCATTATGTCCTAACCGCTATATCAACGAGCCAGCTTTATGAAATTCAGGGTCGACCCAAACTCCAAGAAATTTTCCAGATTTTAGCACCGGTATAGTATACTGATAAGCCATGCATATGGCACAGTATTGGATGCGGATAATGCAACAGATCTACAAAAATTGTTGGATATTGTAGTAACAGAGATTGCATAGAAAGGACTCTCCTTGAATAACAAGAAAACGGTAACAGTGGTGTTATAAAAAAAAAAAAAGGTGACACCAAAATGTGAAATAGAAATAGAATGGAACATTTTTATCCAAGTGGATATTTTTAAATACCTAGGGGCATTTATAACATCAGATGGAAGATGCACGACAGAGATTAAGAGCAGAATAGGACAAGCAAAGGCTGCATTTCGGAAAATGAAGAGTATCCTATGCAGTAAGTCACTATCATTGAATGTAAGAAAGAGAGTGCTGAAGTGCTATATAGAACTTGTTTTGCTGTATGGCAGTGAATTTTGGAATGTAAATGAACAAATTAGAAAGAACTTGAAGGCAACAGAGATGTGGTTCCTAAGACGAATGTTGCGAATTTCTTGGACTGCCAAAGTAGCTAACAACGACTGCCTGAAAGAGGCTAATAAAACTAGAACATTATATACAACAATAAGAAAGACAAACAGCTTTCTTTGGTCATGTGATGAGACGAGAGGCATTTTAGAACATCGTGGCTACTTGAAAGATCGAGGAGAAGAGAGGGAGAGGCAGACCAAGAGAAATGATGCTGGGTGGATTGAGACGATGGCATGAGGGAATATCAACGGTAGAGTTGATTCAGAAAACCAAAGACCGAGATCTGTGGAAAGTCATGAATGCTCACGCCAGCCGGTATGGCACTTGATGGTGATGATGATAGTATACAGTGAACCGGTGGCACTACAGCAGTGTTAGCACGCTAGTCTACTGGCGTGGTGGTCATGGGTTCGCATTTCATAAATCGACCTGGCCTCCCGTATCGACCCAGGCTAAAATGGACACCCGGAAATGTCTTAGGAAGTAAAAGATGGCGGCGTGGTATTGACCACATGACTCCCCGAGTGTCGGCTTGTCTGTAAACCTATGGGGCCATCACTGTATGCCAAATACTTCACAAGACTTGTGCAACGATCATTTACTTTTATTTTTGTTGTTTGTTATTTACTGTATATACTCGAGAGCCGCGGTGAGGCAGTGTGGCTAGCTAGCTTATATCCGCTCAGTGGTCATGTATTCGAATCCTCTTTGAGGCGATAATTTTTTTTGTTTTCATTGATCTAGACGCCAGGGTCCATCCAACCTGTATTGGGCCACAGGAAAGTTTCTAGGAAGCAAAGGCGACCGGTGTGGTATTCATAACATTACGCAGTGAATGTCGATTTATCTAGAAATATTGGGCTAGTTTGGTTAGTTTAGTTGTCGGATCAATATCACGGCACACAGGTGTAACCCATAAGTGCTTCGTTCTACTCCTAACTCAAGCCTGAGTCCAGAGAACTCCATAGCACTGGCGAGGATCATGAAATACTTTGGGTAGATTTTTAACTCGAAATTTTGCCCGGGCAGCGCCGTTAGGCTACTCTTGTTCGATTTCCAACTGCTAAGGGATTTTTTTTTACATGGCAACAATACACACGGGCGCCTGATCTCACTACCCAGACACCAGGGGGAATTTGGTTACTAGATATCCAAGTGAAAAAATCCCGACTAGTTTAGTTTTGGGCTAACACCACATAGCAAGTGCGCCTCATGGCGTGAAGAACAGTTTGTTTTGTTTTGTTTTACTGACTTTACTTACTGCATATATCTACATCAAAATGCCATTTTCTCACCCCATCCCCGTTTACTTTACTGCTATCTTCCCTTCTAACGGCAGGAATATCATTGGTGCTCATCTAGCAGAATGGTAAAAAGCACGTAAGCAGATTTGATAACCTGTCTACTCCCACGATGATCTTGAAAGGTTGCCAAGATGAGAGAAAAAGCAGCGGCTACCAAGATGAGCAGTCCAGTGTCCCTCCAATCTGTCAGGCTGATCTTGTGTTGGATCAGCTTCTCTATTGATCTCTTCGATGGCTTGAAGTGGTCGGAGAGTGACTTGCCAGACAGAACTCTTGTCTGATTTTTCATCGTCTTATTCTTGCCGTCGCATTTCGAAATACACGTTTGTACTTCATTTGCGTATCATATTGTCATTGCTTGTGTTTGCTTCCATTTTATAGCCCGAGCCATTACGTTTGTATTGATTACTGTTTTTAACGATATTATTGTTGCGTTTTAATCAATGGATGACGCATGCAGTCGGGGGATGGGGTTTGGGGAAAGTTTCAACTTGAACTAGTCTATCGTTTGCTTAATAAACGCATCTCTCTCTCTCTCTCTCTCTCTCTCTCTCTCTCTCTCTCTCTCTCTCTCTCTCTCTCTCTCTCTCTCTCTCTCTCTCTCCCTCTCTCTCTCTCTCTCTTCTCTCTCTCTCTCTCTTTCCCCCCCCCCCCCCCCCGCCTTCTTCAATCGTTTACAGCTAGCAGGGATAAAGTTAGAGTAATAACAAAGACTATAACCGCTTTAATGTATAATAATGCTACGCCGACTCCCGTGTAAGCGTATCGGTGCAGATTATACCTAAACAATGTCAGCCTATATGTTATTGTAGAGTGCGGTTGCCGAGTTGTATGGTTTTATGCATACATTTCCATTGTGCATTCGTCCAGAGCCGTATCGCTTGCAGTTTTACTGCTGCTGTTTCCTTGTGAATGTTATTTGGGCTAGGATATTAGCTATTGCATTACCGGTTGCTTGTTTATGTTGTAATATGGTCTATTTTCGGCTAAATTATTAGACGTCTATGAATAGGCCTCTTTGAGAAATTGATACCTGGATTGCAAAGGCGCCTGAAGCAGGCATGCAAGCAAGAAGATGTTAACCGACTGAGGGGCCAATAAAATATCCTCATTGAGTTATGATGCGTTCATATACCCCCTTTCGTCTTTATCATTGTGCACATTTCTGTGAGAGGTCTGGGGAACAGGGGAACGATCTTTTAATCACAAAAAGAGCGGATGGTATTCTTTGGACGTGCTCGAGTCGGGATGCTATTTCTAAAACATCGTTGCGATCAACCCCAGGTTGAATTTCTAGCCAGTTTTATGTGTAGTATTGTTCACTGCTTTGTGAACGAGAAGTTAACGTTACAGTCTAGATGGCCGGTAAAGAGAAATAACCCTCTACCACTCCACCAGCGCATCGGGAGTTTAGTCCACGTTCCAATTCTTGAGAATGGTCCCGTTCAACTGTCGACTTATCGATTTCGTTATAGTCGAGGCCCTTATGGTGTATCTGGTACTTCTTCTTTCGTAAATGGAGATGCGTATAACAGCTTCCTGGTTTCTGATTTGTTGTCATTGTGTTCTTTTCATCCTTGTGGTTTTACATGTCTAGACAGAGTCGCACACTTGTTAAGGCCTGGCGTAATTGTGTACCCGCCCCATCTGATGGTGTATATGTTGTGTTTTGTGTATGTATTTGTTTGCTGGTGAAGGCTAGTCGCCGCAACGTCCTGTATGTGTCGTAATTCTGTTATATAAAGCTGCACTACTTTGTGTCATTTTATATTGTTTATATTTTCCTTCAGGGATGATTACCAGTTGTCATTCTTCCTCCAGACATCTCGTCTTGGTCTGTTTTCGTATCTTCTGGGTCTTCTTTGGTACCTTGTGTTGTGAACGGTTTGGTGTCTTGTTCTTGCTGGAGAGTAAACTCTTCCGCTGGCATCCGTCCATTCTTGGTCGCTGTCTGTTTGGATATCTACCTATTCTATTTCCTCGTATGGTTCTTTCTCTTCTGTTTGTGACTTGGTATCTTCTGTTTCTGCCGTCTCATTTTTAGACTTGAGCTGTTCTATCTTTTCTCTTACTTGGAATTTTGATAGAGTTTCTTCTGTCTCCGCTTTTATTGCAACCATTCGAGCGACATCCTGCTAAATCTTCTGCTGAACTAGCTTTAGTTCGTCCAGGATGCACTGAACGGCTGTTATTTGCGTTCCTTGTGTCTTGTATGGCTGTTCCTCGATGCTGATGTACTTGGATCTCAGGTCCTTCAGTTGGCCTTCCAGTTGCGCTTTGTCGCGTTTAGTAAGTCGGGTGGTCGTCTCGTACTGCATCCTAGCCTCTTTATAGGGTAGATTAGCTTTGATGGCAATTTTCATGGCTTATTTGCTGTCTTGGTGGCAGGGGCAGCCGAGGTACCTGGCGCCGTAGCTGCCGAGGCAGTTGGCGCGCCTTCTGTTTGGGTTAGGCCTCCTGAAGGCCGTGTCTATCTTTGCTTTAAGGCACTGACTGTATGGGTAGGGTCCGGAGCAGTACCTGCAGACCTCCACCTCACTTTTACACGTGGCACGGGTGGCCAGAGCTTCTGGCACATAGAGAACTGCAGCACTCTGGGTATGTAGTGCTTAGGTGCTTGCTCTTTCTTGTCCCATCTAATGATTTGAGGGATCACTCGGTCCTCCGATGTGATGACGAGGACTGTGGAGGGAGTGTTGTTCTTACCTATGATCCTCTCTGCACTGGTAATCTTGAGTGTCGAGTTTTCTCTCGACAGCATCTCCCTGATCTGGTCATTTGAGAGATGGGCCTTGGCTCGTTTGATGACTCATCGTTTGCTAGTGCGGTGCCGAGTGGCTTCCACTGTGATGCCGTGGGGAAGCTTGATGTCGGCTTTCTCCGGTTGTGTGATAGTCTGCAATAGTGCGGTGGTCTTGGAGTTCTTGTTGATGGAGACCACTATTCCATCAGGTGTCTTGCGCAGCTGGGTGATGCTGTGTCTTCCCAACCGTTTTCCAAAAGATTCAGTATCTTGTCTGTTGGCAGCCCCGACAGTTTGGCCTCCCCAACGCTGATTTGTTTCAGCAGAATTTTGCCGGTGAAGTCCTTGGTTGTGGTTTCCTCGGATGTGGAGGTCTTTGGTGAGCTGCTTGGCTGCTTTTCCTTAGTGTTGTTGTGGACTTCTCCGCTGCTGCTGGCCTTAGTTGTAGTCTTTGTAGTCTCTGGCGTTGGTTCAGTGACGGGAACGGTTTCAGCTGGTGTAGGGGTAGGAGTGCTGTGTCGAAAAACAGGATCAGCAGTCGCAGCGGCCTTCCTCGCCTCTGCCTTCTTCTTCCCGGCTGCATACATTGCGTGTCTTTTCGCGGCACTTTTAATGCCAGGCATCCTCTGCACTGTCAGATTGCGATCTGTTCGATAGAACGAGCGAGTCGAATGACCACGCTGACTGCTTATGAAGCATTGTAGTCTGAAATTGGCAGTAGGAAGCAAGTGCTCGCACGAATACACTTCTAATGTTGGTCTCATTGAGACATCTTACACCGAGGAACATCCGCACACAATGTCTCGGCCTCAGTCTTCTTCTACTGATAATTTCAGTTGACACTTTCATGACATGGCGCCAAGCTTTTATATTTATCAATTGTTGGGAAACCCTTTATACCGTTAAACTAGCATGATGAATAAATTCACATGAATTCATCGGCACTTATTGAAGTTGCATGTCCTTTGCGATGAACCCCATGTTGATTTGCCTAGGTATTTTTATGTTCAGTAGTTTGCCATTGCTTTCTGAACGAGAAGTTCCTTAATTAATTAATTAATTAATTAATTAATTAATTAATTAATTAATTCATTCATTCATTCATTCATTCATTCATTCATTCAGTAGCATGTCCTTTGCAGAACCTCACTCCCATAACAACCTTCCAGAAAACCTCTCGATCATAAGCAAGATGTCCCGCGTCCGATACACCCATCTAGAGATCATCACCACATCCTGCACCCATCTTCTCTTTGGCCTTCCTCTTCCTCTCTTCCCAGGCATATACCCCTCCATTATTGTTCTCTCCAAACTTTCGTGACGTTTCAAGTGACCAAAATATTTCAATTTTCTTTGTTTTATAGTCTTTAATAGCCAGCCTTCTTCATTATTCAGCTCCTGAAGTATGGATGCATTTGTTCTTTTCTTTACCCAAGATACTGTATTCTTAGAACTCGTCTATAACATTTATATTCAAAGGTATTTATGCGCTGTTCAGCTTGTTTAGTAAGTGTCCAAGTATCGCAGGCGTATGTTGCAATGGGAAAGATGCATACTCTTACAAATCTAATTTGTGTAGTTTTGTCTGTCCCACTCCATAATTTATTGAGTTGTTTTAGTCTCTGAAGAGCAATTGATAGTCGTTGTTTAATTTCTTTCTTTGTGTCACCGTTGTTGGTAATCAGTGACCCAAGATATTTAAAATTGTCCACCATCTCCAATTTTTCCTCATTAACATATATTTATTTCTTCATAGTAGTTTTATCTGTATACATTATTTTTGTTTTTGCTATGTTAACATATAAGTTGTGATTTTCGCTATTCAATTGGGTTGAGGCTATTAGATTTTCTATACCATTCTGTGTTGTGGATAGCAATACTGTATCATCAGCATACCGAATCTCTGGTATGTCATGACCACCGATATTTAGGGCATCATATAGCTCCCTGTTTATATAATCTCTTACAGAACGAGAAGTTACATAGTGGAAATAAGTTTGGTTTGGTTCGTAACGGATCACTTTCACTGCACACGGATATCTCCCTAAGTGCTCCAGTTTCCTTCCATAGATGACACAAGGAGAATCTGCGTCCAGTGCACACACTCCTTAGCACCGACAAGAATCCAGATGTGTGTATAGCGGAACCACACGTCCCATAATTTTTGTGTGTGCGCGTAGCTTATTCTACTTTGCAAATTGTCCTCGTCAGCTGTTTCCAATGTCCAGGTGCCGAGTTATAATTAGCTGAATAAGTAGAGATTAGATGATACATTATATGGTATATAAATTTTAAGTTACAGTGTCACCACGTCAGGATTCGAACCTGCTGCATCCAGTTGATGGTGCGGAAGTAACATGTGTATCGCCAACTAGACACACCGAAAAAGGTGTCTTCATTTGTCAGATCTATCATCTACCTGAGATCTAGACTCCTTATCATTCTCCCCCCCCCCCTCTCTCTCTCTCTCTCTCTCTCTCTCTCTCTCTCTCTCTCTCTCTCTCTCTCTCTCTCTCTCTCTCTCTCTCTCTCTCTCGCTCGCTCCACAACTATGGAATAATCCTACCTTTCTTTTTCAGATAGGTTTGTGGCTCTCATAAATATCTGGTCAACATTGTGCTCGGGCGGTTTCCTCGTCTCTAGAATGTTAGTGGTTACGATGCATTGACGTATTCCTCACATAGCATTTTTACTGCTAAAATATACTTCACTACATCTTATCGATATGTCATCCCTTATTTTTGCTCAACACTTGTTAAAAACGTCTCCCTGATTAACGTTTGTGGTGAGTTCAGCTACTTTACTATTTTCTGTAAAGATCTGGACTCCTCCTCCTCTCTCCCTTCTCTCTCCCTTCTTCCCCCCCCCCCCCCCCAAGTGTTGGCAAGTCTTGTATCGGGGGACGTCTTGTCTCTAACCCGAAACTATCGAACATTGAGTTAGTATATACATCACTGCCTTTGTGATTCATTCTGTCCCTGTGACACTTTCTTTTTCGCGGACTCGCGGAATAATTGTTTTAATTGTTGCTGTTTGATCTCACTTTTATATTTGTATTCCCCCCCCCCCCCCACACACACACACACATACACACACACACTCGTCGACTGATCTTCTCTGAAGTTGTGTCTGTCTGTCTAGAAAATTCTGCTCTATGCTGTTAAATATATTAGTTGTTACTTCTTTATACCATTGGTGTCTGTGGCCCGTGTGTAGTGGGTAGCCGACTGGCTAAGATGAAACTGACATTTCGCAAAGAGATTCATCCATGATTATATATATATATATATATATATATATATATCTTCTTCAGCGTTCCGAGCCATTGAGGTTCTTTGCTGCAAATACAATCCGTCTCCATTCGTCTCTCTGGTGGACCTTCTCTTGCCAGTCGTTGATTCCAAGTGTTTGTAGGTCTGTACATGTATTATCTCTCCACCGCCTTCTTGGTCTACCTCGGGGTCTACGGTCATTTATTTCCTGAGTGTAAGCAAGTTTTGTTTCCCTATTATCTTCCATTCTTTCTATATGCCCCAGCCATTGTAGTCTATTAGCCTTCATGATACCAGTGATTAGCGGGGACTTAAACAGATCATAAATGTCTTTGTTACTTCTTCTTTTCCACTCTCCACTTTGTGTATCCCTAATGGGTCCAAAGATGCGTCTTAAAATTTTGTTCTCAAAGGTTTGTAACAAGGCTTCGTCTCCTTTCGTTGTACTCCAGGTTTCAGAGCCATACAGCACAACTGGTCTGATCAGTGTTTTGTATATTGTGATTTTGGTGTTACGAGATAGCGCCTTTGATTTTAGTAGATGTTGTAGTGCATAGTATATCTTATTTCCAGAGTTGATTCTAGTTTGTATTTCTTCCCTTATGATGTTGGAGCAGTTGAAGATCGTACCCAGGTATTTGTATGTTTCCGTTCTTTTAATGGTCATATTATCTATTTGTATGTGGCCAGAGTTTCTAGCCATTCCGTCTCTTGAAATTACCATATATTCTGTCTTATCTTGGTTGATAACCAGCCCCATCTGTTGGGCTTTTTCCTTTAAGTGAGTCAATATTTCCAATGTCTTTTGTTCACTTTGCCCTATAATATCTATATCATCTGCATAACCAAGCAGCTTGGATGTTCCTCCAATATCACATTCCTCCTTTACCTTCCTTACAACTTTCTCTAGAGCCAGATTGAAGAGTAGCGGCGATAGTGCATCACCCTGTTTCAAGCCAGATGTTATTTGGAAGGGGTCTGATTTCCTGCCTTTATATGTTACTATATTATAAGTATCTTCCATGCATAGTCTGGTCATGTTGATTAACTTCCTTGGTATTCCAAATTCCTGCATAGCATTCCATAGACTATTCCTATGGACACTATCATAAGCCTTTTTAAAATCCACAAAAATGTTATGGAGATCTCTTTTATATTCCCAATGTTTCTCGGCTATTTGTCGTAAGATAAATATATAGTCAGTCCGATATCGAGGCTCATGTATTTGTTTCGTAACAAAGAAAGGTTTTTACAAAGGTGGGGATGTTAACCTCACGCTTCAACCCCCAACCTGGAGGACCAGGGTGTTTCTCTTTGTCTGTTCTCTACCCTTTGACCTGTCCGGCTTGGGAGGCCCTGCTGGTAGCTACGCTACCGCCGGCATAGCTCTCAGGGTCATTGAGAAACTCAAGCTCCCCCACCACGACAAGGTGGAAACACCATATATATATATATATATATATATATATATATATATATATATATATATATATATATATATATATATATATATATATATATATATATAATCTATTAGGCTGTTATTCCTGTGTTCGTTTCTTTAATGTTTCTTGTTTTTTTTTCTGTTTTATGTTCATACATATCTGTCGTAATGGTTAACTTGCGTTTTAAACTTACAGTTGGAAATTTCATTTTCTGGTTCAGTCGCTTTGTTAGAATCATACGCGCTGATTTCACGAAACACGTGTCCAGTTCACAACACGAATACACATGCGTAACCTTCAGATTTATAATTTTTTCATGTATTAGTATGGATATGTGTTTGTTGTTTCTGTGCTGACGAAGGCTATGACCATTTTGTTACTTGTGTCCGTGTTCTGGTAAAGCTTACCGTCTACTTTCCATTTTTTGGGGTGATTCATTCATTATAAACTTACAGCTGCAATGTAAATTGCTATTTTGTCGATGCGTATTAGACAGATTATTACTATTATCATACTGTACTGAATTTAGCGAAACCCGTTACAATTCTTCATGTCCGTAGGTCCCCATTTGTGGTGCTACATGTAAATGAGAGCGTCAACTTCATCTTGTATTACACCGCATCTAAAAATTATGCTTCCTCATCAGTTCCGTTCGACGCGCACTGTCTGATACGGATACTCGCAACGATCGTTGCTAGGCCGATAAGACACTGGCCGTTTGTGTAATGACGTCTTTCATGAATATAAATTGTTGTGTTTTGGCTTTAGATAAAGCTGGTGTATGGAGTGAGCATTGTTGTTTATTGGGCAGGGTTGGACAGGGTACAGCTCCAGCCCATTAAGTCCACCAGTGCCCGGTCAGAATCTAACTGTTGGCGCTTTTAATTCATCAGTTAGCCAAGGATATTATATACAGTACAATTTTTTCCACGGTTTGAGACTCATTGGACGTATGGTTGTATCACCATATTGTATAGACTAACCAGCACTCTAGGCGCGATGTGGACGATAAATCACCGACCGACTAGACTTCTCAAGACATTTCCTGGTACCCATTTTAGGCTGCCTCTACCTGGGAGCCCAGTCAAATTTTAAGAATCCGCCTCGATGCGGGTGCGAATACGAACCCATGACCAAGGGCCGATAGGCAAGAATGCTAACTACTTCGCTACCAGGGCTACCGAGGGTACCCTTGTTCTAACCCCAACCCGGTTTGTAATTCACGACAGTGGATCGGGTGCCTAACCGTCCCAAACCGGTATAAACATAGTTGAACTCTCGTCAGTGCTACAGGGTGTTCTCGCAATCTCCCGTTTGATCTATAGGGGGGAGGGGGGGGGGGGAGAGAACTGGAACACTTACTGATATGGTGTTCAATCTTCTTTGAGTCCATTGTTTTCCTGATCAGCTACGTTATTTCTGTGCTACTGTGAAATAACTAATAACATCTTCACTGTTGTGGTGTTCCCACATTTAGTTTAACCTGTTTTTTTTTTTCAAATTAAAAATATGGACGTAATTTTAAATTGATTAATCCGCGTATGTTTGTTGTTTGTTGCTGAGGAGAGCTGTAGCCGCAACGTCCTTGACCAGGGAGCCGGTTTAGCGTAGTGCTCATTACCACCACTTCAATAGCTACAGAAGTAGACAACAAAACGGTACACGGCATCATAGTGACATTTTAACTTAACTAAATAAACTTTATGAATATAACTTCCCGATAAGGACATCTTTAAAACGGGAAACTGTTTTTCAACTTTAAACAAGAAAGAAAGAAAGGAAGAGCATTTATTTAAACTTTAAAAAATGTATCACGCTAATAACACAGTGATTCTGCCCCTGGGTGATTCGTTAAACAAAAAACGTCTCGCCATCCTTTTACAGAATCTTGTTTTCCTCTCAGGAAGTACAGGAACTTCTGGCTCTGATTCCGGTACAAATTGTTTCCATTTTTCTCCACCTCGCCTGGCGTTCGATCAAAGGTAGTTCTTATAGAACTCGTAACATCTGCTCGGAATTGTCTATTGACCGCTACATTAAAAATGCTTCTCTGTCTGTCTGCCTTTGTGTGTGTGTGTGTGCGCGCGCGCGTGCGCGTCTCTCTGCCTGTCCCCCCTATCTCTCATATCAACACACACACGAATGATGTTTGTGTGTGTGTATGCATGATAACATTTAGTTTCTAGAGTGTGTCTGCGCTCGGCGTCCATTTTTCTTGTAATGGTAAATTAAAATAGTAAATTAATTCCACATTTTTAAGGCATAATATATAATTGATGTGTAATAGAGGAATGGCTGAATGTTAGACGAGTCTGTGTGCGGGCTCTCTCTCTCTCTCTCTCTCTCTCTCTCTCTCTCTCTCTCTCTCTCTCTCTCTCTCTCTCTCTCTCTCGCGTGCTCTCTGTCATTCTCGCCTTTGTGTGTGCGCGCACCTAAATGTATACAGTATAAAGGAACACGGAGTAATGCAGCTTTATAGATCACAATTACGGAAAACAAAAGACGTTGCGGCGACTAACCTTCATCCGCAAACAAATACAAGAAAACAGAACATACATACACGGAAAAGATACTACAGTGACTACATTAAGACAATAACAGAATGAGAGCAATGAAAAGACAATTGGGGAACAAACATTTAAAAAAAAAATTGTTATTTTTATCTCAGAATCTCAGGCTGTGATCCTCGACGTTAAGGCGCTTACATAGCCAACACCATAGTGTGTGATGGCATAGTAACGGGCATAGGGGGAAGGGAACGGTCCAGTGAAGACGCTTGTATAGCCAACGTCATAGTGTGTGGTGGCATAGTAACGGGCATAGGGGGAAGGGAACGGTCCAGTGAAGACGCTTGTATAGCCAACGTCATAGTGTGTGGTGGCATAGTAACGGGCATAGGGGGAAGGGAACGGTCCAGTGAAGACGCTTGTATAGCCAACGTCATAGTGTGTGGTGGCATAGTAACGGGCATAGGGGGAAGGGAACGGTCCAGTGAAGACGCTTGTATAGCCAACGTCATAGTGTGTGGTGGCATAGTAACGGGCATAGGGGGAAGGGAACGGCCCAGTGAAGACGCTTGTATAGCCAACGTCATAGTGTGTGGTGGCATAGTAACGGGCATAGGGGGAAGGGAACGGTCCAGTGAAGACGCTTGTATAGCCAACGTCATAGTGTGTGGTGGCATAGGAACGGGCATAGGGGGAAGGGAACGGTCCAGTGAAGACGCGTGTATAGCCAACGTCATAGTGTGTGGTGGCATAGTAACGGGCATAGGGGGAAGGGAACGGTCAAGTGAAGACGCTTGTATAGCCAACGTCATAGTGTGTGGTGGCATAGTAACGGGCATAGGGGGAAGGGAACGGTCCAGTGAAGACGCTTGTATAGCCAACGTCATAGTGTGTGGTGGCATAGTAACGGGCATAGGGGGAAGGGAACGGTCAAGTGAAGACGCTTGTATAGCCAACGTCATAGTGTGTGGTGGCATAGTAACGGGCATAGGGGGAAGGGAACGGTCCAGTGAAGACGCTTGTATAGCCAACGTCATAGTGTGTGGTGGCATAGTAACGGGCATAGGGGGAAGGGAACGGTCCAGTGAAGACGCTTGTATAGCCAACGTCATAGTGTGTGGTGGCATAGTAACGGGCATAGGGGGAAGGGAACGGTCCAGTGAAGACGCTTGTATAGCCAACGTCATAGTGTGTGGTGGCATAGTAACGGGCATAGGGGGAAGGGAACGGTCCAGTGAAGACGCTTGTATAGCCAACGTCATAGTGTGTGGTGGCATAGTAACGGGCATAGGGGGAAGGGAACGGTCCAGTGAAGACGCTTGTATAGCCAACGTCATAGTGTGTGGTGGCATAGTAACGGGCATAGGGGGAAGGGAACGGTCAAGTGAAGACGCTTGTATAGCAAACGTCATAGTGTGTGGTGGCATAGTAATATGAGTAACGGATACAGGGGGGGGGAGGGGAGGGTAGGAACAGTCCAGTGAAGACGCTTATGTAGCCAACGTCATAGTGTGTGATGGCATAGTAACGGGCATAGGGGGAAGGGAACTGTCCAGTGAAGACGCTTGTATAGCCAACGTCATAGTGTGTGGTGGCATAGTAACGGGCATAGGGGGAAGGGAACGGTCCAGTGAAGACGCTTGTATAGCCAACGTCATAGTGTGTGGTGGCATAGTAACGGGCGTAGGGGGAAGGGAACGGTCCAGTGAAGACGCTTGTATAGCCAACGTCATAGTGTGTTATGGCATAGTAATATGAGTAACGGGTACAGGGGATAGGAACTCTCTCTCTCTCTCTCTCTCTCTCTCTCTCTCTCTCTCTCTCTCTCTCTCTCTCTCTCTCTTCTCTCTCTCTCTCTCTCTCTCTCTCTCTCTCTCTCTCTCTCTGTATTCGAGATCTAGTTCGCCTAACCGAATATACATTAGCTCACAATTATTGAATGTCGGAAAGAGAATACTGAAGTGTTATATAGAACCTGTTTTGCTGTATGGCAGTGGAACGTGAGTAAACAAATTGGGAAGAGCTTGGAAGCAACCCGAGATGTAGATCCTGGGTTGAGTGCCGTGAATACCTTTACACTGCCAGCGTAACTAAAACGATTCCCTGTAAGAAGTTAATGAAAGTGTAACATTATATATAACTAAGAAGGAGACAAACAGCGTTCTGTGGTCATAGTGTGTAATTAGAAGAGAAGCACTGGAAAACATCGTGGCGACTGGAAAGATAAGTGGCAGATCATGCATCACTGAGATGGTGGCATGGAAAAATCATCTGCTGAGTTGATGCGGCCTCAACTCCCATGTGTGTGTATGTGCATTAGACAGAGGAAGGAAAGAGAGAGAGAGAGAGAGAGAGAGAGAGAGAGAGAGAGAGAGAGAGAGAGAGAGAGAAGAGAGAGAGAGAGAGAGAGAGAGAGAGTCTAGCATGGACAGTCAGCAGGGCAGTGTTGCAAGCTGCAGTAAATGTCAAGATGTAGCATATAGACAGTGTTTAAATAAACAAGCCATGACAAATGTGTCTGCACCGTGTTACTATTTGTTTGTAATTAAAAAAAAAAACGCAACAAAACTTGCCCGTACTGAGCTTGCTAATCAAGATTCCTGATAAGTTGTAGAGAAATGTGTTATTTCATTCTGCCATTGATTTTCTCGATGGAGAAAGTTAATTCAGATTGTGTGTTTCTTTTACCTACAACGTTATTGAATTGGGTGGTGGAGAGAGAGAGAGAGAGAGAGAGAGAGAGAGAGAGAGAGAGAGAGAGAGAGAGAGAGAGAGAGAGAGAGAGATAATTTTTAAATTGCATAATTATGAACAAATTCTGCCTATTTGTGTGTCATGTTAACTTGGATCCCAGTTTGTGTCTGGAATGTTCACTACTCAGTCGTTTAGCTTATATATATATATATATATATATATATATATATATATATATATATATATATATATATATATATATATATATATATTTTAAATGTTTATGTTGAGATTGGTAAATGTGCTGACTATTTCCGTCCTTAGATCTGACAACCATTCATAGTGGACTCCATGCATGTCATTACATTAGTTTTCACATGTTTTGTTTGTTCGCACGCTTTGAATTCAAGCATAGTCCGTACACTTCTAGTAGTAGCCACCTACTGGGGAGTGCACTGAACTGATTTTTGCATGTGGATTAGCTTCCCCTAATACCAGTGTCCCTCGCTATCAGGCGAATCCACCCCTACTTCTGAGGCACTTGTAATTTACGTCCCAAAGTCAAGGACCAGAAGTCAACATTCTAGTCCATTTGACTGGTATGGGGGTTAAACCTACTATCTCGGCATTGCATATCGAAAGTTTAAGAATCTAGCGCTATTATCCACGCGGCCATGCTTACCTCCAGTTTTCACATGCTTCCATGTTCCTTTGAAAATGACCTTGTAACGGCTAGTCAGAAATAATGTTTTTCCATACAGGGTTAAATGTAGTTGAACTTATGATGACATGTGCTTGTTTAGTAATCACTGCCGTGGTTTGGTTTGGCGTCAAAAGGTGAAAGGTCAAGGACCCAGTTTCTATGCTATCATGACATATTCAGGATGTTGTGCTGGCTTGTCTAACCTTTCTAGTTCATCTGCTACTATTTTATGATCCCCGGGGCCTTATGGTCAGGAAAATAGTCCACCACAAGTGTATTTTAATCCGGGGACACCCCAGGCTGGTTAATGAATATACTAGTCATTTATTATACTGTCACAGCTCTGGAAGAGACAGAGAAAAATGTGTTTATGATTTGTTGTTTCTTTTGTTGTTGTTTGTTTTTTGTATTTACCTTTTTAGACTTTAACAACCGACTTCATTGCACTAGATTTTACCCCACCTGACTCGGTCTCTCTCTGTAGAATGACAGCACCCCCACCGAGAAGCATCACTCAAAGAATACAATCTGTGGCTCCAGTGATGAATTCCAGTGGTGCCTGGAAAAACTGCACTTGTGCGGTGGAAAAACAAACCCATAACTGTCAGATTACAAGGCAGATATGCTTGACCACTTTGCCACGGAGACCCCCCACCCTTTCCCAACTATATAATAATAAGAAGAAGATAGGTCTCTTTTACACATCTTGAGTTCCATATTTTTATAGACCAGTTGTCACTCAGTGCATGACCTTTTGTGGTAGTTCAATGATTTTAGTGAAATGATTAAATTGTTAAATGATTAGGTGTTGCCATTGTTATAGTTTTGTGGAATCTTATTCACACATACAGGCATATGCATCTGGAAGTGACATAGTGATTCTGGCCAGTAACTTTGAGCGTGTAGTCACCATACCAGGTGTGCTGAGGGGAAACATCAAAATCAGCTGTGTGGACTGCTCAACAGACACAGGAAAGGTAAGCTATCAGAAAATAAATATTACCCATGTAGTGATTCAATTTATCCTCATCATTTGCCATGCCTGTAAGCAGGAGTGATCTTGCTTCTCCATCTCACACCATCTCCCAAGTATGTACTGTGGTGGCTTCCTCTTGCCTTCTGCCAGCTTGTCTATGGTTGAACTAAGCTGGTCTGTCTCTAAAGAGTCAGCTGCAAGTGGCCATATCACAAAATATTGAGGTATTCAATATAATTATTTGCCCCATACAATTACCTTGCCATCTTTCAATATATATTGACAATTATAATAGTAGGAGATACCTCAGGTACATAGTGAAGATGACAGTGGAAATATAAATGCAATTATTCTTCATTACTTCTTTGAGACCCTGGAGTGTAAAAAACAATAAGACCTTACAAGCTTATATATTTAATGGTTTGCTTTGTAAAGTAAAATCTTCATTGCACACAGTTGCTTCCATTAGTGCTTTACTTCTTCCATAGATCACACAGGAGAGTTCTTCACGCAGTGCACAAAGTCTGTGTCACTGACAAGGAACCAAATGTGTGTACATCACAACCATATACTGAGGATATTCTTTCTGTGGTTAGGTTTCTCTTATTTTTAAATTCAGCCTTGGCAGAGGAACTTTTAATGTGTCCATTGTGCATGCTGGTCTGTCTTCCTATTGTTTACTTGTATCCAAGGAAGTGTCACATTCTCAAGTTTTTGTTAAACCCCATCTATTTTATTACCAGACATCTTTAATAAGTATGTAGTCAATTTGGTTGCGTATTTTCATATCAGGGCTTTTTTATGTGGTATAGTCATCTTTTATGGTGTTTAAACCATGTGTTTCCAATTATCATATCCTATTAATATTTGCCTATTCAATTAGTTTCTCTCCTCTTTCATTTCTTGTACCTAAACCATAATTCCCCACTATATCCTCTATTTTTCCCTTTCCTACTTTTGCATTAAAATTTCCCAGTTTTATTTTTATGTCTTGTAATCCAATTTGAGCTATCACCCCTTCTACTTTATCGTAAAAGTGTTGTATTTCTTCATCATTACTGCTTGTTGTTGGTGCATATACTTGTATAATATTTATATCTATTGGTTTGTCTTTGATTTTGACCATTATAACTCTGAAATACAGCAGTATCCATTAATTGATTTGGCTTTTTTTTCATCATATATTATTCTTACACCTTTTTCATGTTTATCTCCTCCAGAATAAATTATTGTGCGTTTGTCAGTTATAATTTTGCCAGATCCATTCCATCTCATCTCACTTATGCCTAGTATATTTATTTTCATGCTTTCCATTTCTCTTAGACGGGCCTGCGTGCCCAATTCTTAACCCTTTGAAAATAAAGTTTGTTCGTTTGTTCTTAGAACATTGTTTAACTTTCCCAGCTCATTTAATGTCCTAACATTCCATGTTCCTACTCTAAATTTATTTAGTTATGGTTTTGCCATCAGTAGCTGGATGATGGTCTGGTGTCACCTGTGGCTCATGACTATCCCTACCAGACGAGGATGTCCTAAGACAGCCATTAACGTCGTTCACTATTTCTGAAATTTGTGTTGGGAAGAATCTTGGGAAGATAATGTGATGGTTTCCCCTTGCCTTCCACATCTACATGGTGGTCTTTTACCATTTCTGACTGTCAGGAAATGTAAGTGCCCTGCTCTGCTCAGCTGCAGAGTTGTCCACTTATTCCCGTGGATACTCGGTCCCCAGAGCTGCGTTAGCCACACCGTGGTGTGTTTCCATCCTCTACCACGGGGAGGTGCAGTTGGGATTTTCCCTTCCTAACATTATGGTCTATAACCAAAACTCTCCAGTACTTCTAAACAAATAGAGGACTATTTATTATTTTATTACCAGGTTTTTAATTTTAGTTTGAGGAAGACACTATCGAGGCCACCTCAATATTTTAAATAAATACACACATAACGTCTTTGTGTCCACTGACCAAGGTCAGCTTTACGAGACTTAACTCTATACTTTTAAGGCAGTGGGCATGTGTATTCTACCATAGAAATGTCAGAATCACACACTTTACTAGTGAAATGTCAGGTTTTGGTTGATAGCCATAACTTGAAAAACATCACGACTCGAAGCTGTGCCTTGTTTTTCTGTAATCAATTCATTTATTTGAATGAAATCATATACGGGTGGACCTGACGTAGATAGAGCTTAATAGTAAATTAACATAGATTTTAACTAAAGGCTACCAGAAGCATTGGCAATGTACAAAGAGATTAGACATTTCTAGAAATATTGTTGGTGCTGATGAAGGCTTTAGCCGCAGCGTCCATTTTGTCACTTGAGATGGCATTCTAGTAAAACTTACTGATTCTGCTTCTCATTATTGTTGATTCACTCATTACAAAGGGAGTGGAGATGCAGAGGCGCTGATGTGCCAGTTTGATATATTAATACTGACAAGTCTTCTCTTCATCTCCACCTGGGGCATCCTGAGAAATAGACTCTAGTCTGGCTAATGAAGGTGGGATTTACCATGGTCTGCACTGTGATGAAGCCTGCAAACAGAGAACTACAAACATGTAGCAGATCTACTAGAGCAGTGGTTCTCAACCTTTTTTGGCCCACGCACCCCTTCACCATATGTTCAGAATGTCATTCGTCCCTTTTCGTATTTCCTCTACATAAATGCCCACCTCCTTCCTCCCACCACCGCCCCTACACAGATTACGTAAAAATTGAAGCTAAATTTAATAACACATACTAGAACAAGTCTAGACGTCTGCATAAAACATGATTTGCTGGTCTACTTACATTATAAAACAGGTTTCAGAAGGGCAAGAAGTAATGAACCCGTAAATTATGGAGGGTAAAACAATATCAAGTAATCGGTTCTTTTATTAACGTGATCTTGAAATAATCTTAATTCCCCCCTGGACACCCTAAAATGTCCCCTGGAGAAGGAGGGAGGGGGGGGGGAAATTCCCCACTGGTTGAGAACCATTGTTCTAGAGAGCTACTACAGTTCTCCACAATGATGGTAAACTATTTTAACGTTTGCTCGCTGTGAACTTGAGCATAGTCCACACTGGTCTGATTTGTGCATGTGGGCCAGCTTTCCCTATAACCATTATCCCTCATTATCAGGCAAACCCACTGTGACTTCTGAAGTACTTATAATTTATTTTCCCAAGTCAAGGACGAGAAGTCAACATTTAAGTCCAACTGACCGGTGTAGGTAGAAAACCCCCTACCACACCATCAGTGCACCAGAAGTTTAAGGTTGAGCTCTATTAACTTTTCGGCCAAGCGACTTCCAATGATGGTAGGTAATCAGCATCCAAGTCATGCAGTCAACAGTCAGAGTACTGAGAGCATATGTATTTCCTATGGGAA
Organism: Cepaea hortensis; assembly: GCA_963921405.1. Taxonomy (NCBI): domain Eukaryota; kingdom Metazoa; phylum Mollusca; class Gastropoda; order Stylommatophora; family Helicidae; genus Cepaea; species Cepaea hortensis. Next base: position 43,829,554 of record OY992877.1, read on the forward strand.
CATAATGTTGAGAGGCTTGGATGTTTTTTCAAATCAGCAGAGAAGCACAAATGCACCTTTGACTATACGGGTTATAGCAGCGTATTAAGCATTTATTGCAGACAATAGAGAAGAAGCAGATCTTTCCAGCAAGAACTTCATATTGAAAAAAGATTCTATTAAGACAAATAAGGAAAATGAAATATTGTGAGCATGTAGAAAGACATAATTGTCTGGAAAGAAAAAACTACCACAAAAGCAAAGAAGAAGAAGAAGCCCACATACTTGGTTTCAAGATGTTATAGATAAAATACTACATATGTCAGCAACAGAGTCAGGACATGTGACCTGTAGTAAGAGAAATTCCCAAAGACCAGTTGGGGATTCTGCACAGGACAAGCCACTGGATAATGGTGATGATGATGGTGATGATTGGGTCTGTTGATGTAGATCTTTGCTTCTTCAAACTCTTCCATGTTCATTATATATGTCCTGTTTATATTGCTTTTATTTAACATTATTAGAGGATATAGTCATATTTTGAGGTTTACCTTTTGATTGGACTTCTTCTACAGTATTTCATGTTATTCTATTAACCCTTTACAAGGCACACATTTTTCCTTTTTTTAATTGAACGGGCAATATTTTTCAGGTTTTCAGTAAGATTTAGGGTTACGTTTGTAAAAAACATCAAATCAAAGCTGTTAGTGAACATATTTGTGTGAATTAAAAAACAAAATGAATGAAAATGAATGCAAATTTATTATTTTACTCACATGTGAAATAAATAATCCAATGTTGCCAGTAATCCACATATGAACACAAACATTTACAAAATACAAAATATTGTTTGTGATTGTCAGTCATCTATACACTGTTTACAAACACTCTGCCAACTGCTCACTGGCCTCCAAGATGCTGGGGAAAATAAGTGTCCTTACAGTAGTTTTCTTGGCACACATCACACCCATATGAACTTTCAATGCTTGATCATTTATCCATTGGATCTTTTGTCTAGCATACTCATTTGTTTGATCAGCAATCATTTGAAAAATTTGTTCCTCGAAGAGTTGATGAAAGAATGCAAGCTGAGAATGATCATCAGTTGTTATGTTGGCACCAGTTTCTTCAGTAAATATTTCGATTTTCAATGCTGTTGTTTTGTTTCTCCAATCATGTGCGTCGCTCTACTTTCTTCAGCCACATTTTCAGAATCAGAATCACTTTCTTCAAAGTCCGATAGATCCGAAGTGTTTACACTGCTTACGCTGATATCACTAATATTAGTGATATCTAGCTCCGATTCATAGTTAACTTCGTGCACTTCAATGTCACTTAAGTTGAACCCAGCAAAATCTCTGCTATAAATTGAAGAATCATCAAAATTCATTTTGAAAAACAAAGCATAAAAACCACTTAAATTGAACTCAGCAAAATCTCCGCTATCACTTGAAGAATCATCAAAATTCATTAAAAAATACGATCAAATTTAAAGAAAACACTTGCAAATAGCGCCCGCACTATCAAGCTATCAGCTAAACCAAAAGTAAACAATGGGAAGTCTCGCAATGTCTCAAGATCGTGTGTTTAAAGCCCTTAGTTGTCATGGATGCTGTCAGACGTTTTGCCTGTTCGGTAGTAAAGACATATTTGGCCGCTGTGCCCTGTAAAGGGTTAACCTATAAGTATTTAATATTTCTTATTGATTTTCTAACATTTATGTATTATAAATTATTTAGATATTCCTGTTTTAAATTATAGATTGCTGCAAGCTTTGGACGAAAAATTCATGTATTTGAACCCACACCTTCTAATACCAGAAGTAGTCACGTAAGTCACTGCTGTTATGTTTAAAAGTAATTGTCACCATAATTGAAAAAAAGCTGGGTGAAAATTGTATGTGAAAAATGTTTGCTTGCATTTTAAAACATAAGCACTAACACAAGCTTATTATGGATTGAATGAACATTCTTTTGCATTATGTTACCATATTTGATATGGACTAGCTGCAATAAAGCTGTGAAAATGCACGGAATAAAGGAAAACAAAGTGGGAAAGGTTAGTTTTTCAAGCATAATTTGTGTGTGTGTGTGTTGCGTATCCCTTATGGGACGTTGCAGTCAACACCAGCATTTTTCAGCTGCTGTTGATATACTAGGCAAGTGTTACGTTCAATAGTTTGCCATTGCTTTCTGAACAACCGGCTCCCATACCAGCACATTATAACATAACGCGACACGGTCCCATGATTACACATGGCAAAGTGGAAATGTTAGCATTTTGATCTCACCATATGGTCAGATAAGTGTATAGAAATGTACACATATTAATGTATGTTTGTCTTTGTTTGTGATTGTTTGTATTTAATGATGAAGGCTTTGTCAACAAAAGCTCAGTCTGTCATCTGTAGTCGTATTAATGTAAGGCTTCTGTGTTTCAGCTTTATCTAACGCATTTTGTTAGTATGTTTAAGCTAACCATAAACTGCATATACTGCAGGAGCCACCGTCGAATAGAATTTCATAGTGAATGTCTTGTTAATAAACATATGGTTTAATTTGTTCCTCAACAATTTCTATAAGATGTTGGTTGTTGGCTGGGAGTAGAAATAATTCCATTATCATTCAGAAATACAGTAAACGTTTGTAGATTTCAATGTTATAAGACACACTCACAGTCAGACATGTTAATCATGAAGATAAAACATTTACAGAAACTAAATAACAACGTGACCATATGTTATTGTATTTCATAGTTATTGTTTCACATCGTCTTTGTAAAATCTAAATAATAGAGCTGCATTTAGCAACATAGTAACTGTGAGTGGTTAGTTCAGTCTGATTATGTATGAACTGCTGAGTTTTTTTATATGATCTGGCAGTAACATATTCTGTTTTATGTGCAACAAGTGCACAACATGTGCAGAAAATATAAAAACCTGGCTGTGGTATCATTGTCCTACTTATCAACTGGAGAGAAAGCCATCGTAACATTGCTGCCTGCCTGGCTGATGGTGCTTATTTCAAATTCCCCTTAAGACTGGGATTCTTGTGCATGATCCCATCACTCGTGGGTTGACCCAGCCTTATAAAATGGGTACTACCAAATGTTCTCAGAAGTAAAGTGTGATGCTGACCACATCATCCATTGATTGCCAATTGGTTTAGACAAAGCACTTTCACCATATCCTCAAGATGTCACATGAAAATGGGGTGTTTTAACTTTTAATGAACTAAAAATGGATCTGCTAAAGATTATTTTCTTAAAAACATTAAATCATCAGATTTTGTTAACTCAAAATGTTCATAAATGTATTTTCTAATAGTCTTAATTCCTAACATTGTTAGCATTACATAGAAATTGTCATTAACACTGCTTATTATAGTTATGTTCAATAATTGTGTCACTCATTGGTCACTGTGGGTTATTAAGAATTAACTGTAGCCAGTCGTTGAGTCAAGACAAGATGATATACTCTGGACTATAATTTCTATAGCCAAAACAGGGGTGAGGTGAAAACATAATTCAAATTAGGTTTGTTGAAGGTAGTGCTCAGTACAGTCTCAACTGATTTAAATAATGAAGTTGATTAAACTGTGAAATCAGAACAGTCGTAACAATTTTAACAGCTGTAATAATCAACAGTTCTATATAACTATAACTAGTAATTAAATTGTGTAGTGTATTGAATTATTAATGTTGTTAGAACACTTGTAGTTATAGTGAATTAATTAAAACGGTTTAAAGCAGTGATCTAAAACAATAATAATCTTCCTCCTCTTCTGCCATTTATCTCACAGTGCAGTGCAGGCCCTCAACCAACTCGTGTCAAGCCGTCCTATCCTTTTTTTTTTGGCTCTTGCACGCTTTGAACTCAAGTGTAGTCCATACACACTGTTTACAGTTGTGATGGACTGAATTTTGCGTGTGGATTTACTTTCCCTATTAACGGTGTCCCTCTCCATCAGGTGAACCCTCTCCGACTTCAGAGGTACTTGTAATTTATGTCCCCAAGTCAAGGGCGACAGGTCAACATTTTAGTCCAGCTGTCCGGTGTAGGGGTTGAACCGCTTACCTCGGCATCAGCACAACAAATGTTTAAGAACGTTTAAGAAACGTTTTTATCCATTCTGCCATGCAGACCTGTCTATTCTTTACTATCTCTTTCAGCTTCCTGTATATCTTCCCATATTATTCATCTGTCCCTAATTTTCTTCACTATGTGTATTTAGGTTCCCATGTATTTCATTAGCCCTGGGTTATAGACAAAGGACTGCTTAGTTATACTATTATCAGATGTGTGTCCTGCCCAGCACCAGCTTCTCCCCACCTCTTGCTTCACTTGTATTTGTTTTGTTCCGCTCATGAACTCTACATTGGTGATTGAAAATAGTATTTCTGTAGATGATAAGCAGCTGGATTTCGGCTCTTTTCAATTGCATTTTTGACTGGAAACCTACTAGTTTAGTTCTGTATGTGATTTAATGTTATTTTTACAGGATTATCTCACAGTAACTTAATACAGGGAGTTTCTATTGCAATACGCAAGCCAATATAATAATGAATATTTTATTGTTTGCTTATATTATGTGAAAGTCAATATAATATCCTCTTTCTTAATTTGCAGGTGAGGAGAATATTTGAAATTAATCTTTACCAGATAAACTTTGCTTATTTATGGCTATGTCTCTAAATGCAACACACGGTCTCTGAATTCAGCCCAGGTTTTGTGCTATGGGGAGGTATAACTCCATTTCACAAACTATCGTCTATCAAGACGGCATTTTTAAATTGTACTAAAGTACACAATAAAGTTATTGCAGATATATATGTACGTTTTGTTATTTGAATTGAAACCCACAGTAAAGTAATGCAGATATTTATGCATATTTTGTTATTTAAAACTAAGTACGAGGAGAAGTAAATAAGTTCGCCACAAATGGCTAGAAAAATAACTAAATATGATAACAACTTGAAACCAGTTTATTTTTATACATGCTTTGTCCCTTTATTTCCCAACATAATTTCCACCAAAATTGATGCACTTATCCCATCGTTTTATCAGTCCTCCCTAACCGGCTGCATAGAACTGCGTGCTCTGTTTTCTAAACCACGTTTTCACTTCACATTCAACTTCGGTGCCATTCACGAAATGTCTCCCGCCAAAGTGGGTTTTCAGTGGACCAAAAAGGTGGAAATCGCTAGGGGCCAAGTCGGGGCTGTAATGTGGATGTTCCAGGATTTCCCACCTTAGTTGGTTAATTTTCTCCTGAGTTAATCAAGCCGTATGTGGTCTGGCATTGTCATGAAGAAGCAATACTCATCTAGTCAGCAGTCCTGGACGTTTTCTTCGAAATGTATCATGAAGCATCGATAGAACTTCACAGTACGATTCAGAATTCACGTTGACACCTTTCTTCTTGAAATTGGTTAAAAGACAACCTTGACAATCCCAGAACACTGTTAGCATAATCTTCCCAGATCGGATTTCATCAATAATTTTGAGTGTCCTTGAGAAAAAACTTTCTACCCAGCTGTGCACTGATGGGATATGCCTCGAAGAGATTAGAACAAGAATTTCCATTGCGAAGGTGGCCTTTTGCAAGATGGAAAACATACTGACCAATAAAAAAAGATATAAATTGAAACGAGAAAAAGAGTGTTAAAGTGCTACATAGAACCTATACTTTTGTATGGATGTGAAGCGTGGACAATGAGCAGCCAAGCTGAAAAAACATCTGATGGCTGTGGAAATGTGGTTTCTGAGGAAAATGCAAAGAATACCATGGGCAGACAGAAAAACCAATGAACAAGTCTTTCAAGAAACAAATGAAGATCGTAAACTGATTAGAGTCATTTTGCCCACCAAAAAAAAAAAAAAAAACGCACAACAGCACGTTGCTCTTTGGTTGTACGCTCTGTAAGTACAGTCGCCATGTTGTATATGCGCTGCGCATGCGCATGAGACACCTGTAGAGAACACCAACTACATGTACCTGCCATCCCACAGTACTATGTGACTTACTTATTGATTCGCCCTCGTATATTGTAAAGTTATACAAATAAAAAAGAACTTTATGTTATTAAACCAAAGTCCACCGTAAAGTTATGCATAAATGCTGATAAATTTTATTTGAACCAAAGTCTCTTGTAAAGTTATACAAATATATAGGTAACGTTTTGTTAATTGAACTAAAGTCCACATTAAAGTTATGTCGTTGACAAAAAAATGTCCACATTTTTACTGGAAGTTCCTCTTGAAATATCCCATTAGAATGGAAAAGATATCCGTTGCGACGTGCATAATTGACAGCACTGAATAAATCTGTTGTGGTTAATGAATATTTTGTAAAATAAAGACAGTCAGTGTCCAAAAATGCATCTGATTTTGATCAGATCTGGGGTTACTTGAACTTTTCGATAATTATACTTTTGTAGGCGGGAGGTCTGGCTTTATGATTTCTTTGAATTATGAGTTAGCCTCTTTGGGGGTGGTGTAATTCATTTCGCACTGTCCCGGGTGGTTTGTATTTGGTGGTTTTTAATTAAATATTATTTGCAGGTTACCTGTTGTTTCTAACATGATTTTATTTTCTTAGAGCGCCTCTCGTAGGAATAAATCTAGCAGTACCAAGGTTTGTGAGTCATAATTATTTTAATTCACGTAGTTGAATGCACCTGGAAGGACCGCTATAGTAGAACTAGCAGCGCCTTATGTGTAACTCTCTATTTCCTTCAGTATTTCATTCCATTTGTTTCCGCCAGTGCTTTATGTCCGTATCTGCCCTGCTCATAGCCAGCCATATGCCATTCTTCTGATATATTGCTGCACATATATGTATAGACACATATTAATGTATATCATCGATCGTTATGATAGCACCTCGCAGCATTACTTCTGATACACTATCTGTTGTCCAAATCAAATTGTCATGGTACATTTTCGCGATAGACTAAACAAACGCAGTGTTACAGTTTGCACAAGACAAATCAGTAGTAACTACGTAGTAATTGTTCAACTGTGATTCATGTTAAAACAAATTATTCACGTCTATTGATAAGCTTTATAAGCAACAATAAACAAGAATAATGCTGCGAAACTATTACCTTATACATACCACTTCTCACTTAAATTACTGCTTAATAAATGCGTATCACCACCTTGCTTGCTCATAAAATGTGAATGTACCCAGACAACATATTGTGGTTTTATCCTCATTAACTGTTATGGTGTGGTTAAGTATATTGTCCTATACTGGTAGTATTTGTGCATAGTGTATTAGTTTGCATTAGAGGGTTATGATTCATAAGCAAGTTATAGACTTTGCTGCTGCAGTTAAAGTACGAGAATCCATTGCCAGTCTGTTACAAACCATCGCATTATCAACATGACTATTAGTATTATCATTGCGCGCTGAAGAATTCCTGCCAACCAACAAACTGCATTACGTATTACAACCATTTCTGCTTAAGTGGAGCATGTTACACAGTTTACTATATGCACCAAATAGTTACAGAAACATAACATATGTGACATTCGTAGGATAAGACCAGTGGAAATGTAACCTTGCGACAACCTCTGTTAATGGGGGATTCATAGACATTATTTTCGCAAACAGCCGTACACTGACGCATTAATAATTGGCCAGTAAAGCTAGCAGCTCTGTGCCTCAAGAACTACTGGTAGAATGACGCATTAATAACTAGCTAGCAGACACCAGCTACAAACTTTGTGCGTTAAGAACTGCTCGTAGAATGAACTGGACCCATATTCAGGGCAGTGTTTCTAATGATTTTTGGACAAGCCGACTGGGAGTTGAATTGACAAAAGAGACGTTTAATGCGACATTTTGCCAGTTTGCACACTTTTTTAACACAAGAATTTTATATAAAAAGTCACTTTTGAGACTTTAAATTTTTTTTTAAATATTGGATCTTTTACAAACAACACCAAAACATTTACACTGGCACTGCGAGATTCGTTCTTCAATTATATGGGTGTATATGTCTTGTCGTCCGTAAATTTTTATTTTCTTGTTGTGGTGTCTGTTTTGAGCGCGGGGGAAGTACGTTGTTTATTTTCCTGTATTGTAAAAAGACGGGTGACCGTTCGACAAAAACATGAAGAGCCGCCCATTCATTCTAATCTTCGCTACGGCATACACTTTTTATATATCGGAGGAACACTGATCTAGACTGCACACTGCGTAGCGATTGTCAAGGCACGCGGCTATTCTGCCTTTTCTCTTATCTCATGCTGTCCGGGCAATGGCGTAGTCATTTGGACTTAAATTTTGACTTCTTGTTCAGAACGCAGTGGCAAATTACTGAACGTAACATTACCTATTAAATCACAAACAGCCCAGAAAGGTTGGGTGGGATTGTAACGTCCTGCAATGGGCTTGCAGTTTTTTAAATTAAAGTATCACTGTGGAAAAAACAATAAGGGTGACAAAAGGGAATGTGAAACATAAAAAAAAAGAGATTAGGAGCAGAACAGGTTAAGCAAAAGCTTTATTTTAAAAGATGAAAAGTATCTTATGCAATAAGTCACTATAATTGAATGTCCGCAAGAGGTTACCCGCATGCTATATAGAGCAGTGAATCGTGGACCGTGAATGAACACATCAGGAAAGGCTTGCAAACAACGGAGATGTGGTTCCTAAGACGAATGTTGCGAGTACCATGGACTGCTAGGGCATCTCTAGGGCATTGGAGAACATCATGGCGTCAGGAGAGATCAGTAGGAGAAGAGGCTGTGGCCTACCAAGGGCAGTGATGCTGGATAGACTGAGACGGTGGTAGGAGAAAATATAAGCAGAATCGATCAATGACCGAGATCTGAGGAGAGACAAGAACCTCTACGCCAGTTGGCAGGTCACATGATGATGATGGATTGCACCCTTCTGACGAGAAAGGGAACTGGTCACCTACATCCCTTGCATCTAGAAAATATAGAATCATACCACTTGACACCCCCATCCCATGCATCTAGAAAATATCAAATCATACCACTTGACACCCCCATGCATCTATAAAATATCAAAGCATACCACTTGACACCCCCATCCCATGCATCTAGAAAATATCAAAGCGTACCACTCGACACCCCCATCCCATGCATCTAGAAAATATCAAAGCATACCACTCGACACCCCCATCTCATGCGTCTAGAAAATATCAAAGCATACCACTTGACACCCCCATCCCATGCATCTAGAAAATATCAAAGCATTCCATTTGACACCCCCGTCTCATGCGTCTAGAAAATATCAAATCATACCACTTGACACCCCCATCCCATGCATCTAGAAAATACCAAATCATACCACTTGACACCCCCGTCTCATGCGTCAAGAAAATATCAAAGCATACCACTTGACACCCCCGTCTCATGCGTCTAGAAAATATCAAAGCATCTAACGCATCTAGAACATATCAAAGCATACCACTTGACACTCCCATCCCATGCATCTACAAAATATCAAAGAATACCACTTGACACCTCCATCCCATGTGTCTAGAAAATATCAAAGCATACCACTTGACACCCCCATCCCATGTGTCTAGAAAATGTCAAAGCATACCACTTGACACCCCCATCCTATGCGTCTAGAGAATAGCATAGCATACCACTTGACAACCCCCATCTCATGCATCTAGAAAATATCAAAGCATATCTGTTGACACCCCCATCCTATGCGTCTAGAAAATAGCAAAGCATACCACTTGATACCCCCAACTAATTCATCTAGAAAATATCAAAGTATATCTCTTGACACCCCCTTGGATAGTATCTGATATGGAGCTATCTTTAAATTTTTTTCATACGAATCTCCACCCCCTCCTAGTTACTACTTCATCCCCTGCAGGTGTTTGCCGCAAGCAGGCCGTAACCACGCGTGGTAGGAATACAACTAGTTTTCTGCTGCTAGATGGGTCTTCCTAATCCCTCCATCTTCCAATACATGTGTAGTGTGGCTGGCTGCCTTCTTACTCAGTCCGGATGTAAGATGTCATCTGAGTGCTGGGCACACGAAAACGCACGAGAACACATACGAACGCACCAACACACACACACACGCACGCACGCACGCGCGCGCGCGGTCACTGTTACGACGATGTTGTTATTTTGAATAACGAAGACACAAAACAGTAGATTGCACCATTCGTGGCCTGGCGTATTTCGCTGCATCTCGTCTGGTACATAATGCAGAAATCACACAACATAAGCAGAAGTTGTGAAATACGTGAAATGTATTGTGTGTGTCTTAGTTATTCAAATTCACGACGGGAAAACATTGTTTCAATGTTGTTATTTGGTAATTATGTCGTTCGTTTCATTCCTAGATTACCCGTATTGTGCTGTGCTCGAATACATTTGGGTTGTCAGATGCGTTTTTAGGTTTTTGTTCGTCTTTTGTTTGTTGATAAAGACTTGTATCGAAATGTTATGTTATATGCGTGTGTCAAAGCACCTTAGTCATATTTGACGTCATCTAATCGTCATGTTCGTCAGTTTTCGGCCTGCCACATAGGACTATTCCATCCTTGTTAACATGTGAAACATTCCATATATGTTTGTAACAGTAAAACCATGAACTAGTGAAGTGCCATGGGGTGATCAATCGTCTTAAGCGACTTCTCGTATATGCCATGTACTTATAAATCGCCGAAATGTTGTCATTGCATTATAATACATGTTTGCCACTCCATTAACAACTTGTAAGCCATAGCTGTGGTACACACCTACTTCCCATTTTCCGTCTTTCGATTTACTTCGGTCTAAAGCTACTTACACAGAATCTCGTAAATAGTTATCACGCAGCCATTGCACACGCTATAGAGTTGCTCCCTTGAGTTCTGTTTTCCCCAGCACTAAAACGTTAATTACTTTCTCACAGTTGTTTGTGTAGTAAAAGCCTTCAATGTTATTTGCTTCAAACGCACGAACACGCAAGTTTTTTTTTTAACGCTTCATGTCCTGGGTAAACTGCGGCGGGAATACAGAAACCAGCTCAGTGGAAGGTACACGAATAACTATTTATGATAGAAGAATGAAAATACACGGAGAAAGATGGGGTAAATCACCATTGACTGGGAATGCAGACGTTCAGTTAATAGCTGGGACGTATTGGGTTAGTGAAAGAATTGGCGGGGACACGAAGAGTTAAGGGAGACCACGCTTGATTGCTCTTTGCAAGCACTGCCATATGTGGCCACCCATTGTACACTGTCTAGTTGTCAATGTGCTTAGTGCACTAGTCGATAGTATATTGGTTGAGGTATTTTGATAGCTTGCGGCTGTCTGTGTATGTCTGAAGTTACCATGTCTGCCTGTTTGTGTATGCGTATGCGTGCGCGCACAAACACACACGGGCGCACGTGTGTTTGTGTCTGAATGAATGCACACATACATCGCTTGTGTGTGTTTGTATACGTGTGGGCGTAATTGCATCCCTGTCTGTACGTGAGTACAAATGAAAGAATTTGGTAGATAAGTGAGTGTGTATGTCTCAGTGTGTGGTATGTATGTATGTATGTAAGTCTACAAGCGCGTGCAGGTGTACATGACTTCAATCCTGTGTATATATATATATATATATATATATATATATATATATATATATATATATATATATATATATATGTGTGTGTGTATGTGTGTGTGTGTTTAAATTAATGTATGTTAGTGGTAACGGCCAATGGCAGTTATGACTAAGTGGTTAAGCGGCTTGCTTGGCGCATCGAAGATTGTGGGTTCGAATCTGGACTCGTCATTCGGATCACAAGTGAACATTTTTCAGAGACTCCCGGGGACCGCTGGAGTTCTTGATTTGTGAGACGCTTTCGACAGACCGCCCCGCTGAAAGAGACCGAGCCATATGGTTTAAAACCAGTGCAATGAAGACAGTCTGGCGTCTTTTAAACCATCTTTTAATTGAAAAACGCATTTGCATGTGTGCTATAAATTCCACCTTGAAGTAAACACAACATTAAACATCTGATCGACAGATTAGGTTCCCTTTCACCGAATGTTTCGACCCCTCACTTTCTTTGACCAGAAAAAAAAGATAGGGGGGGGGGGGGATATAGCTGATGACCGGATTGACAATTGCATTGTGGGTAACTTATAAATGTGTGCTAATTAGAACGACCAGACAGCGTGATATAAGGGGAGGGCGAAGCCTGAGGTTGGCTAGAGGACATTGCTAGTAGTAGTAATGCTAGCCGTCAGTTGCATGTTTCGTGTAGACACATATGTCCCAAGTAAATATAGATGGATATCCACAGAAGTTGAGCACAGTCGGGTGAATGTTTAAAAGACGTTTAATACACGCGCGGGCGCTAGCCGGCACGCTTTTTAAATAGCGTTGAGGTACTCTAATCGTATGTGGGTTTGTTATTGCCGCCTTTGCTACGTTCGTGTCAATGTTCCATTGTTATTCCAGACGTCTGCGCAAGGGTTTACGCGTTTACATCCCTTCTCATCTGCTAATGCTACAGCGTTCCTCACCACGATCAGGTGATAGGCTGATAATCGTGGAATATCATAGTTCACAATCTCTCTTCTGTTTGCCTTTCCCTCAGTCAAGTTTGTTTAGTAACTTCACGTTTGTCACCAGTTTGTTCAGTAACTTCACATTTGTTACCAAAATTCGTGACTACCTATATCAAATTCATCTAGCGAATTTGCAGTTTTCAACGGCTTCTCTAATGTTTGCCTCTTTTATTGTTCTCTGTGTCTTATTGTATTCGGTGGTCAGGCACCGGGTTGAGGCGATACAGACCCTGCGTGTAGTTTGCTGACGGTGGTTTAATCATGGCGCAGAAAGAGTGGCGTCTGGTCATTGGATAGCGAATTATGTTGAGTTGAGTTAAGAACCGACATCACTGCACTCAGGAATTCCCATACGTGCTCCGTCCCCTCGTTCAACAGCCAGCGAAGAGTCATACTACTAATTGTTCCCACCGCTATCTGATTAAACGTTCTCCTGGTCTTCCCTCTCAGGTTTGAGATTCTTCCGGAACCCCTGCCGATCCCCCGCAATCCCATTCTTTCCACATTTGGGTTCTCAATCTGTTCCTCCGCCTTCTCCACCTGGTCCCACAAGCGCACGACCACCTCCCCCTTGTCCATAGGCAAACTACCACCAAGAGGTGCATTACCTGCTAGCCTATCAGCCTGTTCATTCCCCCGTACCCCCGCATGGTCAGGGCAAAATATCCATACAATTCTCACAATCTGTTGTATGTTGAATTAACAGTCACTTCCATGATTGACGCTCGATCAGTGTTCATGCTTCATTTTGTACGAGGTTTGGTGTTATTGTTGTTGTTGGAATAGTCTAGTTTCAGATCAACGCCTGATCAATGTTTTGGCTTCATTTTGTACGAGGTTTGGTGTTGCTGTTGTTCCAGACTTGGCAGACCTGCCACATTTTACATTTCCCGGCATGCCACTGTGAATCAAACGCTGGCATGACAATTTCTGAATGCCATTCATCTGTTCCCTTTTAACACGACGAAAATTGATAACACAGTTTACCGGTTGTTGGTGTCTCTGCCACGTCAGACATAATATAAGTACAACTTCTAGTCAACAGTATTGAGATAACAATAAACAGGAAGTTCTCTTTATCATGTCCTGGAAGTCGCGCGGGATTTTACTCTTTGTGCTTGACATCAGGTTCTTACATCGATTTATTGTTTGTTTGCTTTGTTTTAAAGCTTAATTCCGAAAATAAAATAAAAATAAAAACAGCAAAACAAATAGAAAGCGCAACTTTTAAAGAGATGTATTTACTTGTCAGTCTTCGATTATGGGCTGAAAAAAAAAATAATCCCAACCGAAAGTCCAATAAACACACATGTCCACCTCCATATATACACACTTGGAATTAATCTGACGTCGCTTAGTTTACACTATACACGTTGTTGTCCTGTTATTTTACAGAGGTATTCACATTTACATTTTTATTTACTGGAAAGCAGTACAGTAATCTGTTTAGAACAATTAGTTTAGTTTAGTCGATGGATCAGCATCACGGCACACGGGTGTAACCCATAAGTGCTCCTTTCTCCTAACTCAAACCTGAGTCTGGAGAAACTCAGCTCAGTGCACGAACTCCGTAGCACAGGCGAGGATCCTGAAATACTTTGGGTAGATTTTTAACTCGAAATTTTGCCCGGGCAGCGCCGTTAGGCTACTCTTTTTTCGATTTCCAACTGCCAAGGGATTTGTTACGTGCGCATCAATACACACGGGCGTCCGATCTCACTACCCAGAGACCAGGGGAAATTTTATTACTAGAAGTCAACGTGAAATGAACTCGGGATCTCCAGCACGCGTAGCGGATACCATACGTCGAGACCATGCAGCCCATTGTTTAGAACAATGACAATACAAAACATTATGTTGCATTGGCTCTTTTGTGTATATTAGGATGTTTATCGATGTCCTCCGCTAGCTGTATAATCTCCATCATGGAGCAAACACAACAGGAGACATCTAGTCGTCAGATATTGTCTTCCTTCCACGAATGTTTTGGCATCTTTATCTTTTGTACACTGTCGGGAGACGGGTCACTCCGAGGTGTCTTTCTCATGTTGTGTACCCGCACCCTGTAAGTCAGTTTCAAGACCTGAATTTTACCTGTTTTAGTTTTATCCCACTATATTGCCGCTTATTGCACCGATCCAACAATCACTTATGATAAACAGACATTTTGCACTAGATGGATCGTGATCCGGTCACTTCTGACGGCCTTCACTCGACTTGGACCGGAGAAAGCCAGGGTGGTTCCCTCGGTCGGTGCTCAGTTGTAGCCGAGACACTCATATCTTAACCTCCACGGTTTCTTTGCTGCCACGTTTCTTTATTCGTACCTCGCCCACAGCTAGAGGAGCTACACTTCTACATGCTCTTCACCCCGTTTGTTACCGTTGTATCGATGGGCAGGTTCTTTCCTACTATCGCTCGTGTCTTTCTTTGTTGATTGAATTCTAAAAATCAGCTTAGGATACGATCTAAATGCCATAGGCCGGGCGCCATTTAACTGCATCGATTTGTTCCACTGATCGTTTCGGTTATGCCATAGCCAGCACTAGGCTTCCCACAAGTCTCGCCCAGTCGTTTCAGCACTCGACTCTGACTGTCCTTTCAATTCTAACTTTTTAAGAATTCAGCACACGGCAAATAGTTTCAATGTGTAAGTATCAGACATGGCCCGCATCGCCATATTTACACCTTGAAAATGGGCTGAACGTCGATAACAGACGACGAAGAGTATACAACAATGTCTGGCCTGTTCTGGGACTTACAATGTATGCTAGGGTACCTACCATGGTCGGGTGTGATATTGCCCACATCGCCTCTTGTATGCTGATTGGTCTATACAAATATGGGTGTGCAAAAGGAACCTTGACTTTTTACCTGCTATGACCCTGCAGACCAATCCACTCTCCTCTCAAAGTCCTTTCCACTGTTCAAGATTGACGGCAGGTTCGTATCATGGTTGATCTTCCAGCGGGGCAGTGGGTGAGGTCTCTTGACAGTGAAATACATGAAGGAAAAATGATCAAGCTAAGCCTTGTCTCAGCTAGTCCGTGTGTCTCTGTCTGTCATCTACTGCCTACAGTACCTTGTAGTGTAGGACAGAGGGGTGGGGGGAGGGGGGGAATTAAGGCAAATGACTAATGCAGTCACCACAAACTGTGTGGGTTAGGGTTTTCTTTTTGTCCCTGATGACGGAAATAAAATCCACACCTTGCCAAGGATATGAACCTGGGTCTCCTGAAGGAGAAGCAAGCATTCTTGCCACTCGGCCAGCCGCTCCTCAGTCTGTGTGTAATATGCTAAATGATGACCTGGTTAGATCCTAATACACCTCGTCGCAGATGTTAAGTTCCAGCACTGGCTGTGCATATCCTGTTGATTTCTGAGCTTGAAGAGAGGAGGGAGAGGTGATGGTGGTGAATCGTGAAAAAAGTCTCTACACAAGCCTCACTCCAAGAGCTACCTCACATCTAGATGGTACTTTGGTGGTGGATTGTGAAGAAAGTCTCTACATCAGCCTCACTCTAAGGGCTACCTCCCATCTAGAAGGTACTTTGGTGGTGGATCTTGAAGAACCTCTACATCAGCCTCACTCTAAGGGCTACCTCCCATCTAGAAGATACTTTGGTGGTGGATCGTGAAGAATGTCTCTACATCAGCCTCACTCTAAGGGCTACCTCCCATCTAGATGGTACTTTGGTGGTGGATCGTGAAGAAAGTCTCTACATCAGCCTCACTCTAAGGGCTACCTCCCATCTAGATGGTACTTTGGTGGTGGATCGTGAAGAAAGTCTCTACATCAGCCTCACTCTAAGGGCTACCTCCCATCTAGATGGTACTTTGGTGGTGGATCGTGAAGAAAGTCTCTACATCAGCCTCACTCTAAGGGCTACCTCCCATCTAGATGGTACTTTGGTGGTGGATCGTGAAGAAAGTCTCTACATCAGCCTCACTCTAAGGGCTACCTCCCATCTAGAAGGTACTTTGGTGGTGGATCTTGAAGAACCTCTACATCAGCATCACTCTAAGGGCTACCTCCCATCTAGAAGGTACTTTGGTGGTGGATCTTGAAGAACCTCTACATCAGCCTCACTCTAAGGGCTACCTCCCATCTAGAAGGTACTTTGGTGGTGGATCGTGAAGAAAGTCTCTACATTAGCCTCACTCTAAGGGCTACCTCCCATCTAGAAGGTACTTTGGTGGTGGATCGTGAAGAAAGTCTCTACATCAGCCTCACTCTAAGGGCTACCTCCCATCTAGAAGGTACTTTGGTGGTGGATCTTGAAGAACCTCTACATCAGCCTCACTCTAAGGGCTACCTCCCATCTAGAAGGTACTTTGGTGATGGATCTTGAAGAACCTCTACATCAGCCTCACTCTAAGGGCTACCTCCCATCTAGAAGGTACTTTGGTGGTGGATCTTGAAGAACCTCTACATCAGCCTCACTCTAAGGGCTACCTCCCATCTAGAAGGTACTTTGGTGGTGGATCTTGAAGAAAGTCTCTACATTAGCCTCACTCTAAGGGCTACCTCCCATCTAGAAGGTACTTTGGTGGTGGATCGTGAAGAAAGTCTCTACATCAGCCTCACTCTAAGGGCTACCTCCCATCTAGAAGGTACTTTGGTGGTGGATCTTGAAGAACCTCTACATCAGCCTCACTCTAAGGGCTACCTCCCATCTAGAAGGTACTTTGGTGGTGGATCGTGAAGAAAGTCTCTACATCAGCCTCACTCTAAGGGCTACCTCCCATCTAGAAGGTACTTTGGTGGTGGACCGTGAAGAAAGTCTCTACTTTAGCCTCACTCTAAGGGCTACCTCCCATCTAGAAGGTACTTTGGTGGTGGATCGTGAAGAAAGTCTCTACATCAGCCTCACTCTAAGGGCTACCTCCCATCTAGAAGGTACTTTGGTGGTGGATCGTGAAGAAAGTCTCTACATCAGCCTCACTCTAAGGGCTACCTCCCATCTAGATGGTACTTTGGTGGTGGATCTTGAAGAACCTCTACATCAGCATCACTCTAAGGGCTACCTCCCATCTAGAAGGTACTTTGGTGGTGGATCTTGAAGAACCTCTACATCAGCCTCACTCTAAGGGCTACCTCCCATCTAGATGGTACTTTGGTGGTGGATCTTGAAGAACCTCTACATCAGCCTCACTCTAAGGGCTACCTCCCATCTAGAAGGTACTTTGGTGGTGGATCTTGAAGAAAGTCTCTACATTAGCCTCACTCTAAGGGCTACCTCCCATCTAGAAGGTACTTTGGTGGTGGATCGTGAAGAAAGTCTCTACATCAGCCTCACTCTAAGGGCTACCTCCCATCTAGAAGGTACTTTGGTGGTGGATCTTGAAGAACCTCTACATCAGCCTCACTCTAAGGGCTACCTCCCATCTAGAAGGTACTTTGGTGGTGGACCGTGAAGAAAGTCTCTACTTTAGCCTCACTCTAAGGGCTACCTCCCATCTAGAAGGTACTTTGGTGGTGGATCGTGAAGAAAGTCTCTACATCAGCCTCACTCCAAGGGCTACCTCCCATCTAGAAGGTACTTTGGTGGTGGATCGTGAAGAAAGTCTCTACATCAGCCTCACTCTAAGGGCTACCTCCCATCTAGATGGTACTTTGGTGGTGGATCTTGAAGAACCTCTACATCAGCATCACTCTAAGGGCTACCTCCCATCTAGAAGGTACTTTGGTGGTGGATCTTGAAGAACCTCTACATCAGCCTCACTCTAAGGGCTATCTCCCATCTAGATGGTACTTTGGTGGTGGATCTTGAAGAACCTCTACATCAGCCTCACTATAAGGGCTACCTCCCATCTAGAAGGTACTTTGGTGGTGGATCTTGAAGAACCTCTACATCAGCCTCACTCTAAGGGCTACCTCCCATCTAGAAGGTACTGTAACGGTGTGAAGTATAGAGGACTAACAAGTCTTGGGCGAATACAAATTATCTTTATTGCACATCGATGACAGCTTGATCAATCTTCTTACAACATGGCGACTTCTCTGTTTCAGGCCCAGATGTTTACTGATCCCTAACAACAAACTACGTCACGACTTGAGCATCTTTCTTCCCATTCCATCCCGATGCTCAAGCGTGCTGTAGCCTTTTCCCACCTAATACCCACATTCTGTTACACCTTCCTATGTTTACTAAAGACTTTTTCCCTTAAAAAGTCTTTACTCTCAATCCCCCTACTCTATTCCCTCTCTTTCCTTACCTCCCACAGCTCCTCTAATCTTCCCCAAACCAACTTTATTTTAAGTAAAACAATCTATTCGTAACTCTTTCCCCTGCCATATAGTAATCCACTATATATTTCTTGTTCGTTCTTGGCTCCTCAAGGTTTCTGTATAAAATATATATATCATAAGAACAGCTCGTATAAATCATTATCGTATACTTGACATTAATTTCTTCACTCTTTCACAACACAGGATGGACAGAAACAATGTAGTTAGAAAAAGCAAAGAAGGGGTGCGCACCCAGTGAAAAGCAAGCATAAAGAATGAATAGTCAACATGATCACATTTACATAAAGTAATGAATAGTCAACACAATCACATTTACCTCCCTTGCCAATAAAATTTTTTTTGTAAAATAATTTTTTTTTTTTTTTAAAAAAAATACATCTTATGAAATAGATCTTTGTTCTCTATAAATCAAGTTGACATAAGTTTTCTCAACATTTATATATTCAACATTCATATTGCCATCCACAATCTTGTCTATATTTCGTTATCTCATCTTTGACCACGAGCCAATGTTCATATTCCATGAACATTTTTAATTTAATTAACGCTGGTTTTTCACAGCTCCTATATCTTTCTCCCTCACATCCCATGATCTGCTTCTTTGTCTACCTATATATATACCCCTGCTTATATGCTGCCATTCACAGTCTCCCCCCTTTTTTTTTTTATATACTCAACCTTATATCTTCATATAATGCTGACTTTAATGCAGCTTCTATTTTACTTCCTAATACTTCATATCTATAAGAACCTCTTCATGCCGATTATCACAGCAACTTAATATTCACAAAGAGAATGTGTCTCTCTATTAGCCCTCAGTAGTTTTATTAACTCTTTTCTGAACGAAGGGTCTTAAATAAAACCCCATGTATTTTCTTTGAAAATTAAACTTACTTAATTAAATTTATAACATATTTATTAACAAGGTAACCTAATACACAAAACAACTTAATTAAATTATGAGTTAAGCGAAATAAAATCAAAACAAGACATTATACCCCCCAACTCATTCAAAGAAAAAAACACATTTTAAAATAATATAACATGCATTTTATCAAATCATAAGAAAATATTCTATTACTACCTATCACTACTGGTCTCTTTTACGGACCAATAGTTTGTACGCAAAAGTCTAAGAACACCACAATCCTATTCTACAATCAAATAATAACAATCATTTTACAGGACCAAACCAAGCAAAAAAACATATTATATATGAGGCATTAAAACTCAGACTCAATAAAACAACTGTCTTCTCGCTAAAGAGAAGGTTTTCAAAAAAAATAATATAATTCACTTAGAATTAACTACGTAAAGTGACCCAGCAACATTGGCTTCTTATACGAACCAATGTAACACATATCTATTCACACAAGTCATTCCATTATTTTTTTTTTATAACCGAGAAAACAAAACAACTCACTGCCAAGTATATATATATACAGACCAATTTCTTGACTTAGAACAATATCTGTTCTCTCTACCCAAAAAGAAATCACTAATCAACAATGACTGTACTATCATTGATTCTCTCCCCCTCACAATTTTCTATCTTTTTCCAGCTTAACTCCTAACACATCATAATATCTGGAATATCATCTTAAGCATGCACTGTAAACTACAGGTCAACTCATTTTATCTATTACTAATGTGGCGATTATTCTATTGTCATCTCAATGTACCAGCCGTCATCTATCTACTAATTAACCTGTGGCTCGGCACACCAATTGTTTCCCTTGGATTTGTACTAAACCTCACTACAACTTCTTAATCATTACCGTTAACCACAGTATTTCTAGCACCAATAAAACTTGTCTATTTACTATAGAGTACATCTACCTGCTGTACCATTAACTACTTAACTATCTACGAAAACTCAAGAAGTTGAAACATAAAATCAACCAGCAATTCCATCACAGAGAGGAAAAAAATATATATGCCTCACTCGAACCTAGATCTATATTAGTTATCTTAATGCTTAACTACTCCTCAAGACCACCTATGAAAAGTATCAATAGAAGCCTTTTCCATTTCCACCGTTTCATATACTTCATCAAGTATCTCTTTCCTTTTTAAACCATGAAACTTATATCTTGCTATCTGCAATAGTTTCTATCCATTTACTTCCTACGTTTCCACTTCTTCAATAACTCCAAGTTTCTTTGAATAAGTGCTATCTCCACATCAATATCTTCTTCTTCGTATAACTTATTAGTTTCTTCCATACTATTTGATTCTGACTTATCATCCATTTCCACTTCTTCCTCTGTATGTCTCTCGCTAGCAGCCGCTAATCTCTTCCGTTCAATATCCCATCTAATTCGTCTATCATTATTTCTTAAGGACCTTTCTAGTAGAGGCATATCTTCACCGCTTGTTGAATAATCTCTAATTCTCCTCTGTCTTTTTACTTCTCTTTCTCTTTGTTTATCCATTCTTCTTTTCGTTGCTTGTCTAGTATTCTTAAATGGAGCTCCTATTTCCTCTTCCATAGATTCTATACTATCATAATGACTCTCATTCACTTTTTCTTCTTCTATCGTTTTCGGTATTGTCTGTTCTTGAGTATCATCGTAAACTGGAGTTGTTATTAACTGATTTTGTGCTGGATCTTTTCTAAAACCTGGGGTTATTGTAGCTCCTCTGACGACCTGTTCATCTAAATATCCAGTGTCTGAATAATAATTATTATTATAATTATTATTTTCCCTCTCATCCTCATCTCTTCTTAAGTGTTCCACGTGTGCCCTTGCCACATGTCCTGTGACCTGGTTCTTGATACTATACGATACTTTTCCTAGCTTTTCCAAAACGTAATAACCTGGAACCCAACGAGCATCAAACTTAGAGTTCCTTCTATGCTTCTTGTAATAAACTCTATCACCTACTTTAAACTCCTGTAATTTTGTATTCACGTTTTTGTACTTTTTCTGTCTTTCTCTAGCTTTAATTATATTATTCTTTAGTCTTACGTGTGCTTTATGCATTTCTTGTATGATAGTCTCTTGAAAGTCTTCCCCCATATATTTCCGTCTTGGTTTTAACAGATTATCTATAGGTAGTACTGGTTCTCTCCCGTGTATTAAATAGAATGGTGAAAACCCTGTGCTCTCATTTTGATTTGTGCGTATAGCGCTAAGCGCTGGTCCCAGGAACAAATCCCAATCTTTTTCATGTTCATCGACTATCTTTGCTATAATATCGTATAATGTCCTATGTTGTCGTTCGTTCTTAGCATTTGAAGAAGGTCTATAGTATGAGGTCTTTATATGTTTTATATTCAAATCTTTTAATAACCTTTCGAATTTTTTATTTACAAATTCCCTACCATTATCCGTAAGTATACTTTGTGGGCAACTAAATCTTGGTACGTACTCTTGTAAAAAAATATTAATGACAGTATCTGCGCTCTTATCTGGGATTGCATAAACTTCCGGCCAAAGACTGTAGATGTCTACTATATGAATTAAATACACGTTTCCTGACAATGTTCTAGGGTGAGGACCCGATATGTCTAAACTAATTTTTTGCATAGGAAACTGAGGAATATCTGTATCTTGTAAGGGACACTTAATTGTTTTCATATTCCTTAACCTGCATCTTTCACACATATCTACATATTTGCAAGCAGATTTAAATAAATTCGGCCAATAATATTTACTCATAAGTGCTTTCACCAATTTATCACGACCGAGATGACCATTCTCATCATGATATGCTTTTAAAACTTCATTTTCCAAATGTTTTGGAACATATTTCCTTAGCTGTTCGTTCCTTTCACACATATAATATAACTGTTCGTCCTCTTGTAATACTAAATAATTCTTCTTATATTTGTTCTCCTCCGTTTCTTTTAATTTCTGTTTTATTTGTAAGACTTTTGGATCTAATTCTTGTTCTTCTTTCATATTAAATTGTGCTAAATGTGGGTCTTCTGCTCTAGGTTCAGACTCTTGATCCGATGGTAAACTCTCAAACTCTTCTCTATTTATTATGGCAGAATCTAATATATTTACTTGCCAGTTTCGGTCGTCGATCTCTGGTTCACCTTCATCTTCTGTGTCTCCTGATGACTGTGGATACGGGATCCTAGACAATAAATCAGCACATGTGTTAATCCTACCTGGAATGTATTCAATTTTCGTATTGTATCCCTGTAGATTCAATGCCCACGTCTGTATCTTCCTGTTCTGCACTGGAGCTTCTAACAGAGATTTTAAAGCCATATGGTCAGTTCTAATAACAAAATTTGCGTTATGTAAGTAGTAGTTTCGTTTTTGGAGAGCATAGTGTATAGCATAAGCCTCTTTCTCGATAGTCGCCCATTTTCGTTGAGACCTGCTAAGTTTATGAGACAAGAAATAAATTGGCCTTTCATTTTTAACCCCTGGTATTCCAGATTCTTTTCCTTCATATGGTTGAACCAAACAGGCTCCTATAGCATTATCGGAAGCATCTGTATATAGTATTAGCTGTTTATTCAAATCTGGATGCGTCAATAGTGGTACCACTGTTAAGCTATTTTTTCAAAACTCGAACGCTTTTTGACACTCATCATCCCACTTAAATCTAGCGTATTTTCCAGTTAAATTAGTAATAGGTTCTGCTATCTTTGAGAACCCTGGAATGAACCGCCTATAATACCCACAGGTTCCAATAAAAGCACGCACTTCTTTTACGTTAGTTGGAGGAGGTAACTCTTTAATAACCTTTATCTTGTCTTGGTCTGGTTTAATTCCGTCTCTATTAATAATATACCCCAAATATTTTGTTTCTGTTTTTAAAAACTGGCATTTACTAAGCTTCAATTTAACATCATGTACTCTTAATCTGTCGAATACTAATCTGACATGTTTTAAGTGATCATCCACATCCCCTGCTGTATAGATTAGAATGTCGTCTATGTATGCCAATGCAAACTTTTGCATACCCTCTAATACCTCATTTATTAACAGCATGTAGTGAGATGGGGCCGTTCGAACCCCGAATGGCATTCGTAAGAATTCGTAAGAACCCATATGAGTACAAAAAGCACTCTTCTTTTGAGCGTCTTCCGACATCGGGATACACCAGAATCCTGATCTTGCGTCTAGCGTCGTGAAGAATGTGGAGCCATTAAGCAACCCCAAAATATCATCAATCACCGGCAGTGGGTACGCTACATTCTTAGTGATCTTGTTCAACGCCCGATAGTCGCAACAGAATCGATGTGAACCGTCAGGTTTGGTCACGATTACGATCGGAGATGACCACTCTGACTTCGATCTTGTTATTATTCCTGCTTTCAACATATCTTCTATTGCCTTTTCAACAACTTCCCTACTTCTTAATGGAGTTCTATATGGTTTTAAACTAATTGGTGGATGGTCTCCCGTATCTATTTCCATTGTAACCGTTTTTGTCTTTCCCAATTCTAAATCATTAATTGCAAAAACATCCTGATTTTCTTTTATAAGTTGTTCTAATACTTTCTTATTTTCTGGTGGAGCTTTTAACTGTGCCAACAATTCTTGTTCCCTTGTCATTTTGTCTAGTGAATGTATTTGGGCTGTATTTCTTCTGAATGGATGGATCAATTCATCCATTTGTACGTTCCCTCTTCTTCCGCGTCCGCGTCTGTTATTAACTCTTTCACTAGAAGTTTCTGGATAATTTGTTCCCGACATTTCTACTCTATCCGTTGCCAATATGTCACTAATGTTATGTTCTAGTTTGGCTATTACACATCCTCTGTATAATTTGATTTCTCTACCTGTGTTGTTAATGACCATCACTGGAAAGGTTAAGTGTCTATCTAATGATGTTATTCCATCCGGGACTTCTAGACCAGGCTCATCAATTACTTCCTTTTGTAATTCAGTGATTCTGTGTGTCCTGCCACATAATATGGGTTTCTCTTTATCTTCGCTTGTATCAAATTAACCGACTGTGGTTTTAACGTCGTGGACATTTTAATTCTAACTAGTGCCGATATATGCATGTCTTCTTCCATATCTACATACACGTCCTTGAATTTTAATTTGTGTAAATCAAAGAGAAGTCTTACTCCGTTTTTTATTAAAAAATCTCTTCCTATAAGCATGTTTCTATTTAAATCTTTCACTACATGAAAAAGATGTCTTACGTTGATCCCCCCTAATTTAAAATTGAGCATTGTCTGTCCAATTACTTGTAAATTCTGTCCTGTAACAGAGTGAAGATTATTATGACTCTTAAATATTCTACTATTTCTCATTATTTTATATAAAAAACTTTCTTTAATTACACTAACCTGAGCTCCTGAATCAATTAATGTACGAACTCTATATTTTCCTATTTCTATTATACATGAGCTATGATCTGTTTTATTTTCTGTAAACTGTTTGATTTCCTCTAGTTGAAAGTATTCTCTACTCGTCCTACTATGCCTGTTATTAACATATTCTTTAAACCTTGGGACCTTATTATTTTTCCTCCTACTACAGGTCCTATTTAATAGGTAGGGCGCCGGTTTTCCTGCGTTCTTGTACCTGTAAAATTCCTGTGTCTATCTTCAACATTCCTATTCAACCTGCTATTGCCATTTCTACTTTGTGTATTCGACTGGACACGCCTGTTATCACAAAAACGAGAAACATGTCCGCGTTGACCACAAAACCAACAGACTATATTTGTGTTGTTCGTTTTACTTACTGTCTCACTTGTAGGATACCTCATATGTCTTCTTTCATCATAAGCACTTCTATTACTACCTTGTAACGTCTGTATACCTCCTCTTCTATTCCATCCGAACCTTGTTTGTCCTATCTCCATAGGCTCCTCAATCCTGTCTTCTCGACTAGTTCCTATTTCTCGTCCTGTTCTCAATCTAAATCTACGTCTCAAATTTTCTTCTTGTACCGCAATGTCTACAGCTTGTGATAACCTCTCAGGGTTTTCTCTCATCAGCTTAAACTTCAATCCATCGGATTTTATGCCATCTACAAAAATCCCGAACATCCTCTCCACCTCCTCTCCTCGTACATTCTGTCCTAAGAATGCTTCTTCTGCCAGGTTAATCAACCTATCACTGAACAATTGTACCGTCTCTCCAGTGTTTTGTTTAGACTGTCTCAACACCGAAAACGCATGTTGTGGATCCGTTATTTCCGCGTACTTATGTGCTAGGTCGTCTTTGAACTGTTCCCATGTCTCATCTACTCTAGCCTCTAATTTCCTTCGGATATGATCCGAAACCGGTTCTGTTGCCGCATGATAAGCAAGTCTCATTTTCTCTTCATCTGATGCAGACACCAAATATGCATATTTCTCTATGGAAGTTATCCATTTCTTAAACTCTCTGGCCTGTCCACCAAACTTAACAATTTCAGTTGCCATTCCCTGTTGTTTTATGACCGTATGAAGTCTACCTACCGCTGTTCCTACCCCCGTCAAAACTTGTGCCAATGAATCCTGTTCCGTCATGCTGAAATATTTACAGTTATTCAAGCAAAAAAACAATCAATACTTATTAATATACAGTCTTAAATTAACCAAAGGATGTTATCTTCCTCCTGAAACTCACTAATTTTCTATCTAATAGAAAAATTTATTTATATTATCCCTTTTCTTGTTGAACTAAATTTTCCAATCGAAAATGAAGTCCTTGACGTCTATACCCTTGTATGCCGAGACTGAGAAGTACGGTATCTGGTACTCGAGTACTTGAACCAGGATCGACAAAGCGGCTTCAGTACTCCGTAAGGATAAAAAATGCTCGACTGGGCTCGATAGGCTCAACTGGGCTCGACAAGACTCCACAGGAACAACAACGACGTCGATAAGACAGTGAAGAACGATTCAGCCACCCAGGGACGGGCTCTTGAAACACGGCAAGGAACGATTGAATGTATCAGCCACCCAGGGACGGGCTCTTGAAACACGGCAAGGAACGATTGTGATCAGAGGACAGCACTGGCCAGCCCTCTGAAATCAGCAATGAACGATAGTCAGCTTCTCAAAACAACCGACAGTGTAGAGCAGCGGCTGACTGATTTGACAAAGCGGCTCTCTCACATAACGGAGTCCGGAGATGACTTGACAACGGCTCAATTGTAATGACCTGGCCAGCAAAATTTGACGAAGCGGACTGTGTAACAACGATTTGGCTAGCAGAACTTGACAAGCAGCTGTATAACAATGACCAAGGCCAGCAAAATTTGACGAAGCGGACTGTGTAACAATGACTTGGCTCGTTACTGGGCTATGGCGATAAAAAAAAAACAGTACTTCAGCCGAACTTGACAAGGAGCTTCGGTCCAAATCAGCACACCCAGAGTAGCGGCGTCAACATTCTGGAGCAAAGATAAAACTTGGCAACGTTCGTTGATCGTCCAGTATAGCGTGGAGCAATTATTGTGGTGCTCATCATACAAAAAAGAAGCTGACCATCCATTTTGATTATAATCTAACAGCATGCCGTTGATCCAACAAGATGACCTTCAGCTTTGTTTTTTTTCTTTTCTTCTTCTGGGAAATCACAACAACTACCTCTGGCCAGGCTTTTAGTCGCTGTGTCTCCCCTAAAATATATTACGTCGTTCCATCATCGTCAAAGGCTTCTTAAATTCAGTTGCTTGAAGTAAATAATAGGTCTATTTACCGCGACAGTCCAAGCATGGATCCTGGTCACGGCACCATTTCATCCTCTGTAACGGTGTGAAGTATAGAGGACTAACAAGTCTTGGGCGAATACAAATTATCTTTATTGCACATCGATGACAGCTTGATCAATCTTCTTACAACATGGCGACTTCTCCGTTTCAGGCCCAGATGTTTACTGATCCCTAACAACAAACTACGTCACGACTTGAGCATCTTTCTTCCCATTCCATCCCGATGCTCAAGCGTGCTGTAGCCTTTTCCCACCTAATACCCACATTCTGTTACAGTACTTTGGTGGTGGATCTTGAAGAACCTCTACATCAGCCTCACTCTAAGGGCTACCTCCCATCTAGAAGGTACTTTGGTGGTGGATCTTGAAGAACCTCTACATCAGCCTCACTCTAAGGGCTACCTCACATCTAGAAGGTACTTTGGTGGTGGATTGTGAAGAAAGTCTCTACATCAGCCTCACTCTAAGGGCTACCTCCCATCTAGAAGGTACTTTGGTGGTGGATCTTGAAGAACCTCTACATCAGCCTCACTCTAAGGGCTACCTCCCATCTAGAAGGTACTTTGGTGGTGGATCTTGAAGAACCTCTACATCAGCCTCACTCTAAGGGCTACCTCCCATCTAGAAGGTACTTTGGTGGTGGATCGTGAAGAAAGTCTCTACATTAGCCTCACTCTAAGGGCTACCTCCCATCTAGAAGGTACTTTGGTGGTGGATCGTGAAGAAAGTCTCTACATCAGCCTCACTCTAAGGGCTACCTCCCATCTAGATGGTACTTTGGTGGTGGATCTTGAAGAACCTCTACATCAGCCTCACTCTAAGGGCTACCTCCCATCTAGAAGGTACTTTGGTGGTGGATCTTGAAGAACCTCTACATCAGCCTCACTCTAAGGGCTACCTCCCATCTAGATGGTACTTTGGTGGTGGATCTTGAAGAACCTCTACATCAGCCTCACTCTAAGGGCTACCTCCCATCTAGAAGGTACTTTGGTGGTGGATCTTGAAGAACCTCTACATCAGCCTCACTCTAAGGGCTACCTCCCATCTAGAAGGTACTTTGGTGGTGGATCTTGAAGAACCTCTACATCAGCCTCACTCTAAGGGCTACCTCCCATCTAGAAGGTACTTTGGTGGTGGATCTTGAAGAACCTCTACATCAGCCTCACTCTAAGGGCTACCTCCCATCTAGAAGGTACTTTGGTGGTGGATCTTGAAGAACCTCTACATCAGCCTCACTCTAAGGGCTACCTCCCATCTAGAAGGTACTTTGGTGGTGGATTGTGAAGAAAGTCTCTACATCAGCCTCACTCTAAGGGCTACCTCCCATCTAGAAGGTACTTTGGTGGTGGATCTTGAAGAACCTCTACATCAGCCTCACTCTAAGGGCTACCTCCCATCTAGAAGGTACTTTGGTGGTGGATCTTGAAGAACCTCTACATCAGCCTCACTCTAAGGGCTACCTCACATCTAGAAGGTACTTTGGTGGTGGATCTTGAAGAACCTCTACATCAGCCTCACTCTAAGGATTACCTCACATGCGGACAATGCATGGTCGAGAGTCCGCTTGTCTCAACAAAGTGCTTAACCTTCATCTTCGGACTCGTTTCATTTGGCCAGGTTAGCTTCTGACTTCCATAATGCAGTGATATGGTGAATCTGAGTCTCACGAGGGCCATGTGCCAAATATTGTTCACAGACTGTTGGATGCCCCTTCCATGACACCCATTGGCCTTGTTGTGACTGTTGCACCACTCTTCACACTGTCTTTTTCTGCTGTGGGTATTTCCATATCCACAGTCTGTCAGCTTTCCCTGATCTTAGGTTTGGACCATCATCGGCTGTGATCATGTTCGAACCCCTGCTTGTTGGACTGGGTGCTTCCTATCACTTCTTTTAGTTTTAGCATTCTAGGGCTATTGACTACTTCCTTCTAATATCGCCGGAACTCCAGTAATGTAGTGGTAGACTCCACTACCAGACAGTTCAAATGGCTTGAGATTTTACTATGGCTCAGGCATTGACCCCATCTCATGAAACGATTGCTAGAAAATTGCCCAGGAGACAAGGAAGGCGACCTGTGTGATCAAAGACCATTAGATCAAGAATACACGGACCTAATCCCATGTCCCCAATATGCAACAATGGTCTGTTAAATGTAGCCTCTCATCTGTTATAATCTTGCTGTCGGCCTAATTTTCCAACATACATATTTGATCATGAATGGATGCAAACCTGTCATTGGAAAAAAATGTTTAAAAAAAAGAATGCATAATACCAAATGGGAAATAACTCACCAGGATAGACAGCTGCAGCTGGGGCCTCGTTAACAGAAATGCCACCATTAAGTATTGATTGTTGTCTTTTTACTTTCTTAACCTCTTCGTGCTGGTTGTGTGTATATGTGTGTGCTTAGATTTGTACGTGTGTATGTGTTCATACGTACACGTGTATATGAGATGTATGCACATATGCACGCACGTACGTGTTAAGAAATTTGTGCAGAATATAATTGTTCTGTACCATCTTTGTATATTGGATGCATGGTGCTAGTTCCACATTTTTGTGGGGAAAAAATACTTTCGTTTAATGTAGTCGGTATCATATCCCGTTAAACGAAGCCCGCAATAAAACCTGATAGATGTTGGTAAATCAGAAGTATGTTTACATGATTAAATCAAATGTAACATTGTCTGGAGTTTTGATCAAGGCGAGAGTATTCTCACCAGCTGCCCTACCTCCTAGAAAAGTTTCATGAGGTCAGATACGTGGGCTCAGGAAGAAACATACTACCTCAAGTTGGGAGGAAATTTAATTGTGCAGTATATAAAAAGCCTGAGTGTCAAATTCAGTACTCCACAATTTGAAATGAAAGCGGACACTAAATTTATAACATTAATGAACCAAAATAAAAGGAAAGGTTACCATTTTATGTCTTTAGATAAACATTAGTAAACACAAGAATGGAAAATGATGACTGCAATTAAACCTTATTGATCATGAGAAGTCTACCATAAATACTTTTTCTAGACATGTTCTTGAGAGTGCACGCTGGAAATATTTCACAACACCCAAATATTCTTATATAATCATTATAATCTCTGTCTCTTCCTCACGCTTATATTGCCTCTCTCTCACCATATATTCTGTCCTCTCCTCTGCACTCTGCTACACTAACTCGTCTTCATTTTTCTTGTTTCTTTCTTCTGCACTCCCGTTTCCTTCTTCTGACCCCACTTCATTCTATTCATTGTTGTCTTGTATATTCCTTCACTACTTACCCTCACTCTTCATCTTTATTCATTAAATGCTTTTCTGCACACAGTGATTGCTAGTACCTGTTGTTTTATGCTAGTTATGAAAAAATTAATAATTATTACAGTAGATTATATATGTAATTAAAATGAGCAGTTCTGTCTATTTAGGGTGACTTTAATAATTTCATGTGTCTATAAATATAAAGCAAAAAACAAATGCTTGTTGTAATAGTGATCTTTTATACATGTATGCTTTTTGATTTAAGAAGATTGAGTTGGTGTCTGGGTATAGGCAGAGTCAAAATAAATTATCTATAAATTGTTAGAGTAGATGTCAAGGTATGGGTGAGCACATAATAAATTATCTATAAATTGTTAGAGTAGATGTCAAGGTATGGGTGAGCACATAATAAATTATCTATAAATTGTTAGAGTAGATGTCAAGGTATGGGTGAGCACATAATAAATTATCTCTAAATTGTTAGAGTAGATATCAAGGTATAGGTGAGCACATAATAAATTATCTATAAATTGTTAGAGTAGATGTCAAGGTATGGGTGAGCACATAATTATCTATAAATTGTTAGAGTAGATGTCAAGGTATGGGTGAGCACATAATAAATTATCTATAAATTGTTAGAGTAGATGTCAAGGTATGGGTGAGCACATAATAAATTATCTATAAATTGTTAGAGTAGATGTCAAGGTATGGGTGAGCACATAATAAATTATCTATAAATTGTTAGAGTAGATGTCAAGGTATGGGTGAGCACATAATAAATTATCTATAAATTGTTAGAGTAGATGTCAAGGTATGGGTGAGCACATAATAAATTATCTATAAATTGTTAGAGTAGATGTCAAGGTATGGGTGAGCACATAATAAATTATCTCTAAATTGTTAGAGTAGATGTCAAGGTATAGGTGAGCACATAATAAATTATCTATAAATTGTTAGAGTAGATGTCAAGGTTTGGGTGAGCACATAATAAATTATCTATAAATTGTTAGAGTAGATGTCAAGGTTTGGGTGAGCACATAATAAATTATCTATAAATTGTTAGAGTAGATGTCAAGGTATGGGTGAACACATAATAAATTATCTATAAATTGTTAGAGTAGATGTCAAGGTATGGGTGAACACATAATAAATTATCTCTAAATTGTTAGAGTAGATGTCAAGGTATGGGTGAGCACATAATAAATTATCTATAAATTGTTAGAGTAGATGTCAAGGTATGGGTGAGCACATAATAAATTATCTATAAATTGTTAGAGTAGATGTCAAGGTATGGGTGAACACATAATAAATTATCTATAAATTGTTAGAGTAGATGTCAAGGTATGGGTGAACACATAATAAATTATCTATAAATTGTTAGAATAGATGTCAAGGTATGGGTGAGCACATAATAAATTATCTATAAATTGTTAGAGTAGATGTCACGGTATGGGTGAACACATAATAAATTATCTATACATTGTAGAGTAGGTGTTTCACTGAGGTAAATGGAAGAAGAAAAGTAGATGTTTTTGTTTTCCTTATGAAAAACTCAATGTACATTTTAACATAGTTAATTCATATGTACAATTTGTATTGATTATTGTCTTGAATAAAATTTGTACTTCATTTGTTTTTAGTGTTAATTGAAAGTGCAAATCAACATTTTAAATTAAATGTTCATGTACAAGTATATGGATTACTGAACACAGATAAGTTATCTTTATGTAGCAGGTACTTAGCAGAACCTTGCTGTCATCATGGCCCTAAGAATATCCTTGATCCTTTTCCAGGAACCATGATTCACATCGCTGTCCTTTCCTAACCACCGACATTTAATGTGGCCAAAGTACTTAAGTTTCCACAGATAGTGTTATGGCTAGTAATCAGCTGTGGAATAAACAGTGTTCTATCTGTCCATATTCACAATTTGAAGTAATTTACAAGAGAAGTGGCTTATTAACATTTAAAAGATGAGAGGCCAGTATTTAGGGCTGATATTTCCAAGTGTAACATTATGAGTAACCTCTATTGAACAATTTTTTTTTTATGTCCTGCTTATATTTATATTAAAAAAAAAATTTCTGGAAGTCTTGGAGGTGTGGCTCTATAGAAGAATGATGAAAATTAATTGGACTGCCAAAATTAGCAATCAGGACATTTTAAGGGAAGCTGAGTTGCAAAGACAACTTATCACAAACATTAGAAAGGCAGTCATCTTTATTTGACCACATTATGAGAAGACAAAAACTGGGACATGTTGTGACAACCAGAAAGATTTGCGGAAAGAGAGATCGAGGAAGTGAGTGTGAGAAGATTCTTGACAGTCTTGTGTCATGGCATGGAAGGGAGTCAACACACGAATTGATCCATGACGTCGGAGATCGTAATTTATGGATAGGCACGATCGCCCACGCAGGCCGGCAAGGCACTGGATTATGATGATGATGATGTTTTTACATGTTTAATAACTAATTTATTATAAGTTATGCTGATAATAGCATGAACTGTTACTGGATTTGCTTATTTTTTAAATTTCCCCTTTATTGCAAATTATATTATTACGATAGATTATATAGATACATGGAAATAACCTTAATCTTTAACCCTAAAGCAGTGGTTCTCAACCGGTGGGGAATTCCCCCCAAGGGGGGAACTTTGGGGTTTCCAGGGGGGAATGAAGATTATTTCAAGATCGCGTTAATACAAGAACCGATTACTTGATATTGTTTTTCCCTTCATACTTTACGGTTCTGTACGTATCACCTTTCTGAAATTCATTTTATAACGTAAGTAGATCCGCAAATCACGTTTTATGTAGATGTCTAGACTTGTTTTAGTATGTGCTATTAAATTTAGTTTCAATTATTAGTATACCGTGTAGGTGCAGGGGGGAATTTTTAGGGAGGAAATACGAAAGGGGGGAAATGACATTCTAAAATTATGGTGGGGGGGGGGGGGAAATGACGTCCTAAAAATATGGTGAAGGGTGGAATGGGCCAAAAAAGGTTGAGAACCACTACCCTAAAGTAAAACTCTGAGATGAAACTCCTGAACCAAACCCTCACGACCTTTAATCTATATATATAAAAGAGACTGTATGTCCGTCCGTTCTTTATGCTTTCGCGAACAGTCCATCCGATTGAGATGAAATTTTCTACACGTTTTCTTTTCATTCCTGTGCAACTTTCTGTCATAGTTTTTTAAGTGTAAAATCGGCTACTTACTTACTAAAATTTAATATTTAATTTTTCATTATAATTTCTATATAGCAAGGGGACTTAACTCTGGAAAAGTTATTTCAAGGGCCATAACTTTTAATAACATTTCTATATACTTTATATTCATATTGTTGCATCGTTTTCAAAGATTTATAAACTCTTTGTCTATAGTTATTTACAGGCATATGAGTTATAATAAATAATGATATAATCTTTAAGGCATTTTCAAAGTTTTCATAAAAATAATGCATAATGCATAACATTGTAACTCATCTTTTTATGCTTAAAGAAGTTATCTACAGTCATGTAGGTGATTAAAAACAGTTTTCATTAAAAATAATGGATGGTGTGTGGAAGGACATTCTTTTAAGTTACTGTGCGCCAGGAGCTGTGCGAAGCCACACCGGGTCAGATAGATAGACAGACAGACAGACAGACAGATAGTCGGGAACGGGAGCTTATATGACTACTTATATGAATTAAATGAGATGCTCCCCACCAGGGACTGGGTAAAGCCGGGCCGGCTCAGACAGACAGACAGATAGACAGACAGACAGATAGTTGGGAACGGGAGCTTATATGACTACGTATATGAATTAAATGAGATGCTCCCCACCAGGGACTGGGTGAAGCCGGGCCAGCTCAGACAGACAGACAGACAGACAGACAGATAGTCGGGAACGGGAGCTTATATGACTACGTATATGAATTAAATGAGATGCTCCCCACCAGGGACTGGGTGAAGCCGGGCCGGGCCAGACAGACAGACAGATAGACAGACAGACAGACAGATAGTCGGGATTCGGGAGCTTATATGACTACTTATATGAATTAAATTAGATGCTCCCCACCAGGGACTGGGTGAAGCCGGGCCGGGTCAGCCAGACAGACAGACAGACAAACAAACAAGCAGACAGACAGACAGACAGACTGATAGATAGATAGATCCCCTCCAGGGACTGGGCGAAGCCGGGCCGGGTCAGCTAGTAGTTAAAATAAGCTGTATGTTTAATACAGTGTAAAATATATTGTCGTATGCCAGTCATGAACTATCTGAACAAACCTGGTGTTGCAAATATTTCTTCTGTTTCTTTGACAACAGAACAGATACATGCATAAATGTTTTGTATTAATTTTTGTGGGTGATTATGTAACCTTTTATGTAACCCCTCCAGTCATCTGTGATGTGTTTCTACCTTACCCACTTTTATTTGCGTTCAGCATGCCTCTCAACATACAAAGAGCATTCCAAAGTTTTCTGATCTCACACCAAGGAGTATGATTTATCTGAAGAGCAACTGAACAGTTTAACAAGTCATTTGACATCTCCAAAATAACTGTCAAACCAAATCCATTTGTATAATTATCCTTCTGTATTATTTCTTGACATGTAGCATCTGTTTGAATCTTTTGCTTTTTGTTATGTTAGGTGACAGGCTATGGTGGTGTAGTGGTTATTCCACATGCATACCAACACAGAGGTCCAGGGTCAGTTCTCAGCAGTGACAGGATTCTGTTATTCTCCTCTATTATGGGTTTGGGATCAAACCAACCTCATGCTATGGCTACTGGATAGTTTTCAGAATGTTCTGGAAATGATCTAGAAATGAAATATTTCCAGGAAATAGAACTGGTCAATCCCACATTATTATGCTGTGACCTAATATATTTGAAGGGCTAACACTGGCTACCACTGCAGCAGTATCCACTATAGGATACTTGTACATGTTTGTGTCTCATACACTGAACATTTGTGTTGGTGCTGTATTTGTTTATTTAACAAGAATTAAAGAATTATAATGCAATCACAAAATGGACTGCAGTGCTAAGCAACTATAAAACCTGTCTTTCTACCAGAAATTGGATTATCGCTGGTTTCTGACTGCTGAGCTGGAAGCTGACTGCTTTGTACGATGTCTCAGTTGGAATGTAGAAGGTAAGGTAAAGCTATTACATGACTCTTTGAACTGTTTGTTTACACATTTATTATTTATTGTTATAATTGGGACATCATCATCATCATATGCCATGCTGATAAGCGTGGGCGGTCATGTTTCACATCTGACTTGATCACAAGGGTTGAGGATCAGCTCCGTGTTCTTGTCTCGACCAAATTGGGACATACCTCATTATGAGTGGGACATACCTTGTTATAAGTGGGACTTACCTTGTTACAAGTGGGACATACCTTGTTATAAATGAGACACACATTATTCATTGAAACAAAAACATAGTGTGCATGCTGATGTCCATGATTGTGCTGGATGACCCCTGCCTCTTCCACCTGTGACCATGACCTCCATCACTGTTCTGTCCAAGCCACTAAGACATTTAATATTGCCAAAGTAGGTCTACATGGCTGAATGGATAAGAATGCGTTTTCTTTAAACACCCAGGGTGCTGATGCCGAGGTAAGGGGTTCAACCCCTACACCGGACAGTTGGACTAAAATATTGACCTATAGTCCTTGACTTGGGGCGTAAATTACAAGTACCTTTGAAGTCAGAGTGGGTTCGCCTAATGGCGAGGGACACTTAATAGGGAAAGCTAATCCACACGCAAAATTCAGCCCTGCACTACTAGAAGTAGTGTGTATGGACTACGCTTGAGTTCAAAGTGAGTGAGCGAAAACAAAAAATTTAAAAAAATGGCCAAAATATTTCAGTTTCCAACACATGATATTGTTTATGAGGCAGTTTTCTTCAGAGTTCAGATGTGGTAGAAATTTAGTATTTCTCTTCTTCTTAGCAAATATATACTCGAGTATATATAAATACTTAGGTTTCATGCAGTTTCTGTGGAAATCTTAATTATAAGACATGCATACTAGGAAAGAAAATAAAACGCACCAAAAAAGAATAAGCATTTTCTTGTTAATAGTATGAATGTGGTTCATTTTCTTATCTTTTCAAGGTTCACGCCTGCTGACAGGAGGAGATGCCATTCAGATTTGGGAATTTGTCGTAAACGCTCCATTTGTACCAAGTGTTCCACCAAAAGTTCACTTCCACCTGGGAGCTGCTGGCATTGGAGAGGATGATGACCCTGTCACACAGCGTCTGGTCCAGGCAATCGCTGACCCTGATTACCTCATAGATCACCAGTCAGAATCTGACCTAGGCCAGTGGGAATGTGTGTGGAAAGTCAAGTAAGGCTACTGCTATATTCAAGGGAAATGTAGATAGCTGTAATTACTAGTCTTAGAATATTGTCCTACAGAGGACAAATAGGTAGCTTCTCCCCACCTGACACTGTGCGGATCCCGCGAACAGCGAGAACCGGCCCGCCAGAGATAATACTCGTCTGTTGCGAACAAATCTCCCGACTTAATAAGTAAAGAAACGATATGACACACTCCTACTTCCGGTTATCCACCATCCATTTTTGACTTATCCAAACCTACATTTTGTTCGGCATTGAATCTGTTAGCTCCAATTATAAATGGGTACGGCTGTACGGGCCAGAAACACGGAGAATGACTTCAGAAAATAATGATAAACTACAAGCACCCACTGACTGGAGCTGCGCAAACTAGTGGAATTAAAATGGCATGATTGAGTCGCCAATGTAGATCTCATGGAGAGAACAAAGCCACTTCTAGAAGAGGTGAGGAAAGGATGCTGGATAGGACACACACTGAGAAAATCTGAGACAATATAACTAGACACTCTATTGTCTGGAACCCACGAGATGAATGAAACAGCGAGATTACTGGTCCTAGAATATTGTCCTACAAAGGAAAAGTAGATGGCTATAATTACTGGTCTTAGAATATTGTTCAACAAAGAAAAAGTTAAAGTTAGTTGCAAATCCTTTACAGGACATCACAGTCATCCCCAGCATTATTTTGCTGCTTGTGATTGATTTCTTGGCAAGTATACGTTCAGTAGTTTGTCATTGCTTTCTGAACGACCGGCACTAATACCATTTTAAGAAAACATAATGCAAATCGCCCGCAGCTGTGTTTCAAACGTGTTATACAGGATTTGGAATTGTATCCATAACCACTTCGCCACAGCGCCGAAGGGAAAAGTAGATAGCTATAATTACTAGTTTTAGAATATTGTCCTACCATATAAGAGACTGGTTCATTGGGATAAGGATGTTACTGTCGTCTGTTTGAATAACGGTCTTCTAGAAAATATTATTAATTCCGCACAATAACAGTAGACATGTGAAAGTCTGACCCCACAGTGTCCTACTGCTCACAAGTCTTGACTAATTTTCAATTGCTACCTGAACCCATGAGTGTGATCACTTTGATCATCCAGCAAAAGTTACATAAGGTATACTCTTCTAGTTTTTTATAAAGCCGACAAGAAAACAATGACTAAAGACATGCCATAAACTTGGTTTTCCAAGTATTTCATGCCTGAAGTAAAGGCTTACTGCTAAATATTCTGCTTCAGCCTGATAATGCACCATCTCACCCTCAAAATTATTTTCAAATAAATAAAAGTTGTCTTCTTGTTTTACCAGCGAACACTAGAGCTGTGCTTCAGTCTGTAGATCGAGGAGTAGTTAAAGCATTAAATTATATTTCCTGTGATGGATGTTCAGCAATTTGCTACAATAGATCCAGGTTCTTCTGGATGATCACAGAACAATACAAGCATTTTGGAGAGGATTTAAAATACAGGTTGTCATAACAACTGTATGAAATCCATTGAGGAAGAATTAAAAGGATAATTATTAAGGAGGTTTAGGGTAAAAAATATCCATTCTATGTTGAATGAGTTCAAAGGATTTTATCCAATAGCTGAAGTTAACAGGCAACATTGTGGGAATGGCCGACAAGCTTGTCATTGAACAAGAACCCTAACCTGAACATATAGCTAATCCCCAATCATTGATATGTAAATAAGTAGGGCAAGTAATCACCATGTAAGAGAAGGTTATATCTTAGAGAAAGGTTGCTGCTAAATTCAAAGGAAACATTTCTGTGCATGAAATTTCAGTAGTCTGTTTCAGAGTAAGATAAAAGGCTTTGATGAAGCAAGTGTCCATTCTTTATTTTTATTTATCTTTACAAGCATGTGAAAGTGATAAACGGTGTGTTACCTTTGGTGTCTGTGTAGAAGCTCCTCGTGAAGGCTGAGGTCTAATGAGATCAGTCGCAAACTGCTGAACCACCCTTTGGTCTTCTGTGTCGCCCATATTGTCTGGTTGTCAAAGTTTACATGTATGCAAAATAAAGGCTGTTGCTTGGTGTCTAATCATTTTCAAAGTTCTACCATGGTCTACTCCCTAATGGCAGCCTGACGTATGAGGGTCTGCTTGTACATTCAGTGCTTTTTTTAGTCGTTCAGTGAATCTCTGCTTGGCTCTATTGATGTTTTATTTAAATATCTAAGAAAATTATAGAAAACTCTGGATGTTTCAGTCTTGGTGAAATAGCAAAATGTAAAAAAAAAAAAAAAAGCCACACACTAGCATGGTGAGAGCTGTAGGAGATAGCTAAACATAGGACAGCTTGATATGAGTTCAGTGCTTCAGTGGGGGATAAAGGACGGAAGAATAAAAAGAAGAATAAACCACTGAACTACTTAGTAATAACAACACTTATCTGATGGCAAATAAATGTTGGAATTTACAAGAATGATAAATTCTCTAAGTGGTTCACCATAGTGGTTAATGTGTTTGCTGACATAGACAGTGGTCTGGCTTCAGTTGCTGGCAGGATTCCTGTTTCCCAACACTATGGCCCTGAAGTTGATCCAGCATCATAAATGAGTACATATTATTACACACATTTTCTGAGAATTTTCTGGAAAGAAAAGTTGGTGAGGGAGGAAAGTAACCCTCCCACATCATTATGCCATATCCTAGAATATGCCTGGACCTAACATTTCACACCCCAAAGGCATTATCTGCCAAGGGATTTTCTCTTTAAAAAAATATATTCTGTTATAAGAGGACACAGAGTCAGGAATGATGATACCAGGAAGCAAGTCAATGCGGTGTCAGGAATAGATATAAAGGGACAGTGAGTCAGATAGTTTGCCCATGTATCAGGTCACCAGTCAGCATTGATGTGTAGATACAACAGAAACAGCATTAAACATACCCCTCAAATACAAAAAAATTAGTGGAATAGTAGATTCAATGAACACCATCTTGGCACACAGCCCATACAAAAGCCTTGTTCAGAAAGTTATTCTCTGTCAGATGCAGAAAGGCATAAAGGAAAGGAAAGAACAATGAAGAATAATATCCCTGTTAACACCCTTTAAACACCCTTTAACACTCTTTAAAAACCCTTTAAACACCCTTTAATACCCTTTAAACACACTTTGAACACTCTTTAAACCCCATTTAACATAATATGCACATTTTTCTTGTTAGCATTATATTTATGTTTGAGTGCATAATTTGTTGTTGTTTTTTAGACTGTTATTTCAGTGAATGCATTATTTCATCTTTTTAGGCCAGCATCTCCAGTCACACACCTCAAATTCTCACCTGACAGTTTTGTGTTTGCTTCTCTGGGCAAGGTAACATACTTTTCTAGAAATGTCACTTGTATGTCTGGACTAAATTTGAATAGTCTTCAGTGGCTGTGTGAGGGATTGAAATGTTTATATCTGGTTTGGCAAGCCGAATGTGACTTTCATTTTCCAACAGCTTACATTATTGGTAATCTGTTTATCAGCTTACATCTGTACAAATCTGGTTTAGCCATTTCAGTGTGTCATAAGGATATTATAATGTGCATTTAT
This sequence comes from Cepaea hortensis, assembly GCA_963921405.1. Lineage (NCBI taxonomy): Eukaryota > Metazoa > Mollusca > Gastropoda > Stylommatophora > Helicidae > Cepaea > Cepaea hortensis. Next base: position 43,870,175 of record OY992877.1, read on the forward strand.
TATTTTGAAGGTGATATATATATATAAGCCGGCTCCGTGGCTAAAGGCTTGTGAACGCGGTTCGTGAGCCGGGTACCAGGCGTTCTAAGCTCAGCTGTGACCAATTTGTGCAGCAGACCGTGTTGTGTTGTGTTATAACGTGCTGGTATGGGAGCCAGTCATTCAGAAAGCAATGGCAAACTACTGAACGTAACACTTGCCTAGTACATCAAGAGCAGCTGAAAATGCTGGTGTTGACTGCAACGTCCCGTAATGGATACGCACCAAATATACAAGATTAGCATATTGTGTATGTTCATGAATTCTTACACTTAATTCTGCCTGCCTGCCAGCCCGGTGGTCATGTGGTCAAATCCCCATTGAGGTAGCGATATTTAAAAAATGGACCATTGGTCCCAGGTCAACTCAGCATGAAATGGCTACCAGCAAATGTTGTGGGAAGTCAAGATGGTCAGTCAGCATGGTATTGATCACATGACCCATCCAGTGCAGGTTGGTCTATACAAATATGGAGATAGCACCATATACCCAATACACCTCAAGGTGTTAGAAAGAGGTCCTTTACTTACTTTACTTACACTGATTAAATTGTACTTAAAATAGGTGCATTTTGTTTTGTTTATTTGCCATACAGATTTGCTGCTTACTCATTTGTTTTGGTCTGAGTTTGATTATGTCATATTAGGCATTTTGTTAAAATACTGATGTTCATATGTTTTTTTTTCTTATATACCCAAACATTATAATCATAAATAAAATGCCTAAGGAAGATATCAGACATTTAACATAATCATCACTTGGCACTATATGTTGATCATTGATGGAAGCTATAAATAGTTTCTGGTGTTATTTAATTTCAGCACGAAAGACTTGTCAAAATTTGGTATGAGGATCAAAAAGGTAAGCTTAGTTGTGACTTGATCAATACATTTGTTTCTGTTATAAGAGTTACTGAACTTAGAATTGATGCTTGTTTACTCAGGGATTGAGTCATTGGTTATGCATTAGGTAAAACCAGATTCATCTATAACAGTGGTACTCACTAACTTTTTCAGTTGTCACCGACTTGTCTCCAAAGGCACATTGTGGTTACCCTCGCATATGCATGCATGAAAAAAAAAATGCATCGCTTTCTTAGTATTTCTATTGGAAGACCGAATCCTCATATCCTTGGTCTGTTCCTTGTACCCTGGGAAGTACCACCCTTGGAAACCTTCGCTAACCTACACTTTAAAAATTATTTCTCATATCTATATTTACACATTTTAGAGAAGTACAACTGAGATGTCCTTTAGCACAACTACCTGTTTTCAATCTGCAGTGCTTTGTCCCTTTGGGTAGTACTAAGCTGGACTTCATCAAGATAAAGTGTGTTAATATTTATGCCAGATATATGACAATACAGTTTTCTTCTCTATTATAAAAGAGAAATGACAAAGCAGGAAAGAAGGAATAATGTCACTTAGTTGCTTTTAATTGTACCTTGCACACTAGCTGTTGACAGAGACGTTTTCTCGTATTTCTTTTGCCCTGTGTTTCCAGAGGGAGGACTTTCTGGTTATACTGTCAATGTGTGTCCTATCCATTGCCAGTGTCTTTTCCTCACCTTTTGATTTACTGGGAGCCTAATGATCAACTGCACATGAATACTTCTTTATGTTCATTTGTTACTTCAAGTCAGTAGGTCCCCACGTCATGTGATCCTATTTTGGCATTCAGATCACTCATCACAATTTTGATATTGCCATTTCTTTGATTACCTAAAGTACTTTGAAGTTTCATGTAATATTCCTCCGTAACTGATTAGTCCAGTGGTTCTTAACCGGTGGGGAATTCCCCCCCAGGGGGGAATTTCAGGGTTTCCAGGGGGGAAATGAAGACCATTTCAAGATCGTGTTAATACAAGAACCAATTACTTGACATAGTTTTTCCCTTCATACTTTACAGTCGTCCTTCTAAAATTTATTTTATAAAGTAAGTAGACCCACAAATCATGTTTTATGTGGATGTCTAGACTTATTTTAGTATATGCTATTACATTTGCCTTCCACTTTTACGTATACTGTGTAGGGGTGAGGGGATTTTTAGATAGGAAATATGAAAGGGGGGGGGGAATGACGTTCTGAAAATACGGTGAAGGGGGGAACGGGCCAAATTTTTGATAGGAAGGGGGGGGGGGGGGAATGGCGTTCTGAAAATATGGTGAAGGGGGGAATGGGCCAAAAAAGGTTGAGAACCACTGGATTAGTCTAATCATTTGTTGGTGTGTAACACTGATTCACATTCATGTTTATTTTTTGTGTGTGGTTCTGAATGTTGCAGGTTTTATTCTAGAACTGCTTCCCACACTATAAGTGCTTTATTTTATAACTGCCAGAGTAAATTGTTTGCCTGTGTACATCATTATTTTGTCAGTAATTTTTTAATTGTTTTTTTAGCAGTTAATGTATTACATAACATGTGTTATCTGATTTCAGTATCTCAAGGACTCATGCGCCATGATAGTGTATTGAGCCCTAAGAAAAACTCCATTCATTATTCATTTGTGTACATTAGTCATCCAAGAGCAGTTACAGGGTTTGAGTGGAGGCAGACAAGCAAGTACATGCCAAGGTATGTTTTAATAATGAATGTCGTCAGTTGTCTGCTTTATGGCAACAATCTATCACTGGTGTTTAGATACATGCAACCAATTACATCACTTTATGTATTAATGATAGTTAAAACAGGTATAGAATTTTCACGCAATTATGTCCGGAAAAAACAAACAACTCCATATGGACGCAAAAGAAGAAGAAGAATTTTCATAATTTCTTGAAATGTATGGACATATTGCAACTTTCTTGAATTGTCTTGTTCCTTCAGCCATGGATATTTTCGTACTGGACATAGACATGCTCTGAAATATGTGTTATGGTTCAATGTATTTCTTGAGTTGGGCTAATCAAATAATGTTTTGAGATATATATGGTAGGGAGCCATGGTAATACAGTGGCTAGCATGCTTGCCTGTTGGACCAGTAGTCAGGTGTTTGAATCCCTAAGGCAGATTTTAAAAATTGACCGGGGCTCTCAAGTTGACTGAGCTTAAAATGGGTACCAGGAAATGACAATGGAACTAAAGGCCACCGGCACGATATTGACTGCGTCCCCATCAAGTGTCACTTGGTCTATACAAATATATTGGATAGCACCATATTACAATATATGTCAGAGTGTGTTAAATCATCATTTACTTTAAAAAAAAATGGTAACTAGTTTGTTTTTCTTGTTGCAAATTTTTACAGTTTTCAGTAGTAGAGGAGCACAATTGTTTTGATGGCCCTTAAGAGTTTTGACAGTTGTATTGTAACTACTGGCAGAGATTTCTTAAGTTTAACATTTTGATGGATAGGCATCAGTTTTCCATAAGAGCTTTGACAGTTGTATTGTAACTACTGGCAGAGATTTCTTAAGTTTAACATTTTGATGGATTGATTGATTGATTGATTTAGGAATCAACATCACAGCATTCGGGGCAATAAGCGCTCCGTCCCCATCCTCAGCAGCCAGCAAAGAGTTCCAACACCTATAGTACCTGTAGCAATCTGATTATATGTCCGTCTCGCCTTTCCTATGAGCGTTGAGCGTCGGCCAGATCCCCTCGTCACTCCTTGCTGTCTCATTCTTACCAGGCCATGGTAATCCATTTGCTCCTCCGAGGTGTACACGTGCTCCCAGAAGGCCGCAACCACGTCTGCCTTGTCATGTATCAGTACTCTACCAAGTTCTGCAGAGCCAGCCAATCTGTCCGTCTGTTCATTTCCCAGCACACCGGCATGCCCCAGAGAAAAGATCCAGGCGATGCTTGTCACCCGAGACCTCCGAAGCGAAGCAAGCCACTCCGCACGAAGCTTGCCTGTCCTCACCCTCATCAGCATGCTTTCTGAATCAGTTACAATCATGATGGCAGAGATTTCTTAAGTTTAACATTTTGATTGATAGGCATCAGTTTTAGAGACTCATACTTGATGCTGGAACTGCTGGAAGACATTGAAGATGACTGCAGAAAGAAGAGAGAAGGCGGAGCAGAAACCTACTATCTTGCAAGTGGATGACATGGTGTGCAAGAAGACACACACAGTAATGTTCTGTACTGCTAATAAATCATGGCTAGGAAATATTTTTGTATGTGGAGATGATTGTTTACCAGTGCGAATATTCATGTTGAAATTGTGGCCCACACAAATGGTGTTGTGTCTACTGATTATAATGTTAATAATGTTAAAAACATGGTATGGCTGTGTGTTTCTGAAAACATATGTCTGCTGATTACTTAGAAACATGGTATGGCTGTGTGTTTCTGAAAACATTTGTCTGCTGATTAGTTAGAAACATGGTATGGCTGTGTGTTTCTGAAAACATATGTCTGCTGATTAGTTAGAAACATGGTATGGCTGTGTGTTTCTGAAAACATTTGTCTGCTGATTAGTTAGAAACAGGGTATGGCTGTGTGTTTCTGAAAACATATGTCTGCTGATTAGTTAGAAACATGGTATGGCTGTGTGTTTCTGAAAACATATGTCTGCTGATTAGTTAGAAACATGGTATGGCTGTGTGTTTCTGAAAACATATGTCTGCTGATTACTTAGAAACATGGTATGGCTGTGTGTTTCTGAAAACATATGTCTGCTGATTAGTTAGAAACATGGTATGGCTGTGTGTTTCTGAAAACATATGTCTGCTGATTAGTTAGAAACATGGTATGGCTGTGTGTTTCTGAAAACATATGTCTGCTGATTAGTTAGAAACATGGTATGGCTGTGTGTTTCTGAAAACATATGTCTGCTGATTAGTTAGAAACATGGTATGGCTGTGTGTTTCTGAAAACATATGTCTGCTGATTAGTTAGAAACATGGTATGGCTGTGTGTTTCTGAAAACATATGTCTGCTGATTAGTTAGAAACATGGTATGGCTGTGTGTTTCTGAAAACATATGTCTGCTGATTAGTTAGAAACAGGGTATGGCTGTGTGTTTCTGAAAACATATGTCTGCTGATTAGTTAGAAACATGGTATGGCTGTGTGTTTCTGAAAACATTTCTTGTTGCAGGGGTTCAGTGGCAAACATGCTGGTGACCTCTTGTGAAGACAATGTGTGTCGCATCTTTGTTGAGACAATCCTTCCAGATGCTGGTCTGCTTGACCTTGAGCAGTTTGACCCAGCTGCAGCATCATCGGAGCCCAAATATCACACACAAAGGCACAAAAAAAGATTTGTACAAAGAATTAAAACTATCCGGTATGTGAACAATTGAATTTGCTGTCACTATTACCTTTAATTCGTTGAAGACTGTAAGGAAAATGGGAAAGAGAAGAAATGGTTTACATGTTTTATTTGTATGAATTGCAGCTGCATAGTTATTTTATAATAGCCATTCTTCTTCTTCCCCTGCACCTCCTTCTCCCTCAAGTGCCTAGCCTGGAGCAGATGTAGGCATTCATGGCTCTCCGTCATTTGATATTTTGAATAAGTTGGTGTTAGTTAATGTTGTTCATTTCATGTATGTTGCGAATTCCTTGGACTGCCAGAGTAACTAACAACGATTACCTGAAAAAGGCTAATGAAACTAAAACATTATATACAACTGTAAGAAAGGGACAAACAGCTTTCTTTGGTCATGTGATGAGAAAAGAGGTATTGGAGAACATCATGACAACTGGAAAGATCAGTGTTTATGAGAATATTGTTACACCCGTGGCTATCAATACCTGTGTTTATTTTCTTCTCTTTCTATGATATTCTTAACATTTTTTATAACACCCACATCTCCACTGCCTCCAGTTTTTTCATCTTTTCATGACTTATTGTCCAGCATTCTCATCCGTACACACAACAAAAGGCAGATAAGCACAGCCCATTTACAATGTTTGACGGCAAGAAGATTGGCTTTATTGCATTGGGTTTTATGCCATCTGGTTTGATCTCTCTCTGCAGAATGACAAAACCACCTATCAAGAGCATCACAGAAAGCACACAAACTCCATTGTCTTATAGCTGTGACCCGCTGGGGTCTCAGGAAACTTGTTCTCTGAATGATGCAGTCCAGGAACAAAACCACACATGCTTTAAATCAGTGGTTATCAACCGGTGGGGAATTCCCCCCAGGGGGGAATTTTAGGGGGGGGGGGGGGGAATTAAGATTATTTCAAGATCGCATTAGTACAAGAACCAGTTACTTGATATTGTTTTTCCCTCTAAATTTTACGGTTCTGTTCTTCTTGCCCTAATGAAATTAGTTTTATAACGTAAGTAGACCTGCAAATCACGTTTTATGTAGATGTCTAGACTTGTTCTAGTATGTGTTATTAAATTTAGCTTCCATTTTTATGTATACTGTGTAAGGGTGGGGGGGGATTTATAGGGAGGAAATTCGAAAGGGGGGAATGATGTTCTGAACATATGGTAAAGGGGGGCATAAGCCAAAAAAAGGTTAAGAACCACTGTTCTAAATAATCTTTTGTTGGTAGTTAGTTTCCTAATGTTTAAACTGCTTGGCATTGGCCTCTAAGGTCGTAACTGCGGATTTGTAGCGGATGTAGCCAGTTATTTTGAACCCCAGCAACAGCAAGTTAATTCTTTCAGAAGCAGCCACAGTGAGAATGTTTGTTGGAGGGTATTTTCTTGTGAGTCTCCAGATGAAATAAATTCTTTATGTAGTCAAAATATAGAATAAAAGCAGGACACATCATTGGGTATTGTGTTTCTTTTTAGGCAAGCAATTCACAAACGTCGCAAACACCCAAAGTCAGGAGCCGACCACCTTACGAATGGTGAATCTATGCAGAATTCTACAAGTGTGCATGATTTTCACAAGTTTGCTATTCAGCACAATGGTGTCTCACCTGTACTACATTTTCATTTGGCATGCAGTATAAACCCGGACACAGGTGAGTGTAAACTATGTCGCTTTGACAGTTGTGTGATGTGACATATTATTATTTTATTAGTATCTTCATTACTGTTTCAGAGTAGAGTTGAGTAAAGAGTTGGCGACATCAGAGCACTTGGAACATTCTCATACCCCCTCCACCCTCTTCTTCAACAACCAGCAAAGAGTCCCAATACTAATGCTCCTTTCTCTCTCCATTCTCTCGTTTTCTTCTCTTCGCTGGTTGTTGAAGTTGACATCGAGCACAAAGCATGCACTCTGAAGAGCTGGCGGTGATTCTCGTGTATAGATTCATACATCATAGTCAGATTATATTTATCAGGGGAGGGTGGGAGGAGATTAGAAAAATATACACATTCTATAGACATGCATATGTGTTGTTGCTAGTGATTCCTCTGGAAGACTGAGGGTTTAGTTACATTTTATGCATTGACATTCGGGTCATCTGAGCCCTGGAAAAGGTATGCAGCTGTGTTTGAATGAGGTTATATGACTTTTCTCCTGACCTGGCATTCAGGTCATCTGAGCCCTGGAAAAGGTATGCAGCTGTGTTTGAATGAGGTTTATATGACTTTTCTCCTGACCTGGCATTCAGTTCATCTGAGCCCTGGAAAAGGTATGCAGCTTTGTTCGAATGAGGTTTATATGACTTTCCTCCTGACCTGGCATTCGGGTCATCTGAGCCCTGGAAAAGGTATGCAGCAGTGTTCGAATGGTTGGTGTGAGACTGGCTGCTTCAGCCCCTAGAAAACTTTAGCTGCAAAATCCAAACAATTGTGAACAACTCTACAAAGGGCTTAGTGTGAGTTGATTAAGGGCCTGTATTTCCTGGGAAGATGAAAGACAGAAGCAAAAGAAGAACGCTGTATCCCTAATATGCCACAATGACCTGGAAATGGGGTCTGTACCTTTGTTTTATTAAGATAATGTAAGATTTTATCCTCTGCTTTATTAAGATAATGTACGATTTTATTCATCTATGAAAATTTACATGAATTGTTTAGAAACGAGTTTTCATTAACGTGACTGTTTTGTTTTACATGGCTGACCCAGACATCCCATTGCTACCAATCATTGGCAACAAGGAGGATGTGGACAGCAACTTCAGGCTTCATTGGCTCAACAACAAGGATTTGGAGTTCACAATTGAGGCAGAGAAACTACTCCAAGAGATGCACAACCGACTGGTGGCAGAAGAAGGTGCCATGTTACATTCCTCCACTGTAAACCAGGTTCTGAGCGATGATGAGAATGACAATTTGGATGATGATGATGAGGATGAAAGTAAGAATTGTGACCATTTCATCTTTAGTTTTAATGTACCTTAGATTGGCAGTTGTAAATGATGGTTATCATGTTTAATTTAGTCTAGTGTATTTGCACACATTTATTTTGTTTTTTGTTTATAGTTAATGGCAGTTTACTTTCTTCTTAATTTGCCCTCTACTCACCAAAGGGGGATATTTTCTACTTTGATTTGCTATTGTTTGTCATTTTAAATGTTTATTTGAGTAACTTAGTTATTTATTTCATTTAATAATTTAATTTAGTTGTGTAATAATATCTTGTGTCTTTGTCCTTTGTTGCTGCATTACATTTCGAAAGTTCTAAATCTATTGTCCCTGGCCTAGGGGTTAGCGTCTTTCTCCGTGATCCCGTATACTCTCGTGAGTGACGTGATGTGCGCGAGAATTGGTAGTGGTTCTCCCCGCGTCAGTAACTTGTGGGGTATGTGAGCCGGTCGCTCAGAAAGCAATGCTACTGAGCGTAATCTTGCCTAGTATATCAACAGCAGCTGAAAAATGCTGGTGTTGACAGCAACGTCCTGTAAGGGATATGCAACCAAAAAAAAAAAAAAAATCTGTTGATCTGTTTTCTTACCAGCTAGTCACTTAACACTTATATATTTAGTTTGTGGGGCATTAAACGTTATATAGTACACGCACTTCATGAATGAGAACCACACAGTTTTGATAATGTTATATTTCATTCTGGCATTATATTGAATTCAGTTATCATTGTGGTAGAAAGTATAACAGCACTCGCTCTTAAACTTCCGATGCACTGATGGCACAACCCCTACACTGGACCTAAACAGTGATTTCTCATTCAGAAAATTGAACGTACATTTGCCTTGAAAATCAACCAGAGGTTGATCGCTACATCCTGCAAAGAACATGCAACATTTACATTTTAAAATACATTTATTTCTTTCTGTTGGTCAACTTTGTTCTGATGAAGCTTTCAGTTGTATATTTTCTGGGATGTCAGTTGCCTTCAAATTTATTTATACTGTTTGCATTCTTCTTGTACTTTTAGTGACAGGTAGTCAAAGCTGATGAAAAATGCAGATTTTTAGTGAAATGAGATGTAGACGATAAAGATGTTTTGGACATGTTATGAGGAGAAATAAACTTAAAATTGGCAACTGGCACATTTGATGAAATGAGCTGGAGAAAGACAGAAATAAATACTTGACTAAAAGGCATAACAGGAACACAAACCCAGACCTGATCCAAAATTCTTGTGATTGTGAGGGATGGTCAGCCACAGTCATCCAAGCTGATTGGTATTGGATTGACACATAATAATGATGAATGTAATTGCCAGGGATCACATGACTGTTGCTTCATCTCATCTAGGTGTTGATGGGTCTTTGGTTACATATAATTATTCTGTGGTATCTTGAATCTTCTATGAGTGTTGGATGCAAAATCCCTGACCTGTTTGCGACGGCGAAGATGGTACATGCATATTCTATATCTGTTGCTGCTGTGATCACGCTTCTGCCTGGCGATGCTATAATCTTCTCACTGTGGCTGGTTTCTATTGGGGAATAAACTCAACGCATCTCGAATAACAGAATGCAGTTCAGTTTTCACTCTATATTGACTCCAAGCATTAGACAATTCACATTATCAGTTTCACAACATGTCTATCAGTCTTCACAATGCTTAGAGTCTACACAATCACTATACATCTAACAAATAACTCAGTATATGGCCATTCTATGGGAACGAAAGAACTATGTACAGCTCCGACTATAGCTCCAGTCCAACTGATTAGACCGTGACGTTTTGTCCTCTCACAAAACGTCCCGAGCGCTTTTCACGCAGTAGTGACCAACGCTCGTGGCAGGTCACTTTGCACGCCCTCCTTGTACAGACTGCACTTTTCAGTGAATCCTGCCATGGTCGATAATACTATAAACCAGACCATGGCAGTAATTACTGACTAATTGGTGGCAGCATTGTATTTATTTATAGCACGTACAAAATTAGTTTCATATTCTTTACAAAGCAGATAACCCCAGCATTTATTGGCTGTTTGTGATTTACTGGGCAATTTTACTTTCAGTAGTTTGCCATTGCTTTCTGAGTGCCCAATGCTCATACCATTAAAACAATGCAAAGCGGTCTGCTCCCAGATCGCCTGCAGCTGATTTCGAACCCTCAGACCAGTATGTTGGGGAAATTTGACACCATATTCACTACTCTGTAAGCCACAGATGCTGGCTTATTGCACATAACAGTTGGAGATAAAGTGTGGTTTTATTGATTGATTAGATTCCAAGATCACCTTCATCGTACTTGAGATCATCCATGAGTGCTGTGATCTCGTTCTAATGATACCACGCATACCCCTGATCTGTTGGGTAATAAGATGAAATACTTAGTCTATTCAAATAGTTAGTTGCATATCCTTTACAGGACGGCACAGTCAACCCCAAAATTTTTTGGCTGTTTGCGATTTCTTGGCAAGTTTATGTTCAGTAGGCTGCCACTGCTTTCTGAATGACAGGGACTCATACCGTGATACGGGAAATCAACACAAGGCAGTCTGCTTCCAGATCTCCCACAGCTGTATTTAGAATGCGGTATGTGGGATTACGAATTTCGTCCGCATCTCCTTCATCACAGTGCCGGCTCTATTAAAATAAGGATGAAATGTAGGTGGCCCCGAGTGCACGTTAAAAATATCATGTATTTGGAAATTGCAAAGAATGGGTTGTCAGGCTGTTGCTCTGGCAAAACAGCAAACAACCCCCATACCCCACCCCTAACACATGATATAAAGAGAAATCAAATACCTTCTTTAGATATATATATGCGTCATATATTTAATAACAAAATACATTGAACAACATTTCCATGTAATTAAAAATTATCTAATGTTTGTTATGTTTTATTTAATTGGATTGTTTACATGAGTTAGATTTATTGTCTCGCCAGGTGGTGCTAGGAAAAGCAGATTGAAATCTGATTCTAACGTGAGGAAGGTTGGATCAAAAGCAAATGATCTTAATACTGGACACTCAAGTTTTTCTTCAAGTGAAGGGTTGCCCAGAGATGATGAACATCCTCCAGAGTTTCCGGTAAGCCAGTGTTCTCCTTTACAAGACCTTTTACTGTAGATACCTGCTTACTCAGTTCATCATTTTATAAATAAGGTGTGCAAGATTCTTCTGTGATGTTTCCATGCATGGTCAATACAGAGTTTACAGCCTGTTTAGTCAGAGTTTCAGGAGTTAATAATGTTCACAAAGTAATTTGTAAGAATTAATGAAGGTTTGATCTGAGAAGTTAGGATAGATACTTACAGGGCTGGATACAAACATTATAAGTGGGTAGTTGAGAGGGTAGGATAAGTATTGAGGTGTAGGTAGTTGAGAGGGTAGGATAGGCACTGATGAGTGAGTAGTTGATAGGGTAGGATATTCAGTGATGTGTGGCTAGTTGTAAGGTAGGATATGCAATGAGGTGTGGGTAATAGAAAGGCTAAGAGGTGTGGGTAGTTGAGAGGCTAAGAGGTGTGGGTAGTTGAGAGGGTAGGATAGGCAATGAGGTGTGGGTAGTTATGAGGGTAGAATGGGTTCTGAGGAGTGGGTAGTTGATAGGGTAGGATAGGCAATGAGATGTGGGTAGTTGAGAGGCTTGGATAGCCAGTGAGGTGTGGGTAGTTGAGAGGGTAGGATAGGCTCTGAGGAGTGAGTAGTTGAGAGGGTAGGATAAGCAATGAGGTGTGGGTAGTTGAGAGATTAGGATAGCCAGTGAGGTGTGGGTGGTTGAGAGGGTAGGATAGCCAGTAAGGTGTGGGTAGTTGAGAGGGTAGGATAGCCAGTGAGGTGTGGGTGGTTGAGAGGGTAGGATAGCCAGTAAGGTGTGGGTAGTTGAGAGGGTAGGATAGCCAGTGAGGTGTGGGTAGTTGAGAGGGTAGGATAGCCAGTGAGGTGTGGGTAGTTGAGAGGGTAGGATAAGCAATGAGGTGTGGGTAGTTGAGAGATTAGGATAGCCAGTGAGGTGTGGGTAGTTGAGAGGGTAGGATAGCCAGTGAGGTGTGGGTAGTTGAGAGGGTAGGATAGCCAGTGAGGTGTGGGTAGTTGGGAGGGTAGGATAGCCAGTGAGGTGTGGGTAGTTGAGAGATTAGGATAGCCAGTGAGGTGTGGGTAGTTGAGAGGGTAGGATAAGCAATGAGGTGTGTGTAGTTGAGAGGGTAGGATAGCCAGTGAGGTGTTGCTAATTGAGAGGGTGGGATAAACAATGCGTGCTGAGTAGTTGAGTGGCTAGGATAGGCAATAATGTATGGGTAGTTGAGTGAGTAGAATCGGCAATGATGTGTGGGTAGTTATGAGGGTAGAATGGGTTCTGAGGAGTGGGTAGGTGAGAGGGTAGGACGGGAAATGAGGTGTAGGTAGCATGAAATGCAAAAAATGCATACAGGCTAATAACAGAACCAAATAGAAATAAATAAATAAATAACCGATAACATAAGATCCCAGCAACAATGAAAAAAAAAAAAAAATTCAGATTAAAAAAAAAATAGTTTTAAATAAAATTTTGTAAATTGTATAGAATGCCATGACAAAATTAGTATAAACCACTGTTTTTAAAAATAAAAACTAGAGAAAGGATGATGAAGAAGAAATAGATTTTTAAATAACTAGAAATAACTAGACTAGCTAACACAATTAACAGCAAAAATATGTTTAAAAAATGGTTAACTAATACAAAATATAAACAAATTTTTACTTTATAAACAAACAGGAAAATATAATTCCATTAACCCTTTACAGGGCAGACACTTGTCCGTTTTCTAGCCCTGAACGGGCAAGATTTTTTCAGGTTCGGTAAAATTTTGGGTCATGTTAGTAAAAACATCACAAATAAGGTGTTAGTCAACCAATTTTAATTAAATAAACAACACAATGAAGGGAAAAGCATGTAGATATGTACTCACGTGATTGTTGTCGGTAATCCATATATGAACACAAATATTTACGAAATACGGCATGTTGCTTGTGATTTTCCGTCATCTATACGGCAATATACAAACACATTTTCAGAATCATAATCACTTTCTTTAAAGTACGACTCAGACTGCTAATGCAAAGTAACGCTTTGCACTGATATCTAGCTCCGATTAATAGTCAACTTCGTGCCCTTTAATGTCATTTAAAATGAACCTAGCGAAATTTCAGCTATCACTTGAAGAATCGCCGAAATCCATTTTGAAAAACAGCGTAAAAATCCTGAAAACTATCAAAAATTGTCCTTAAAAGTCCGTTCAAATTCATACTATCGCGTTTACAAATGGCGGCCACGTTGTCAAGCTGTCGGCGAAAGCGAAAGTAGCAGTCGGAAGTGTCGGAAGGCCGAGAGATCGCGATTTTACAATGCATAATTGTCAGAGCCTAACATATAGATAGTATCGGCCGGAATCGGATGCTACAATCGTTTTATGGCATCGGCCGGAATCGGACGCTGTGACCTGTAAAGGGTTAAAACAGAAAAGGAAAAAAAAAACAATGTTAAATATAAAACAAAGGAAAAAGACCAATTATAACTTCAATACGGTTGAACGGTTTTTTAATGTTTTTCCCCCCTGTTTTCTGTTTGAAAAAAAAGGCATGGTTATAGTAAAGACAAATCTGTTATACTTTTTGCATGAAATTTTGTCTGAAATGAATAATACTAAAAATCTGTATGTATTCCATTGTAGTACAACTGTTTGCAATTTGGGTAAACAATATCATCACTGGTACCTAAATTGTCTGTGAAAGTTTGTTGATTGTATCAAATGAGAATCTTATGAAGCTGATATTAGAAATAAGGAGTGTTCCTAAATCGTTGTGAAGTTGGTGATATTAGAAAAAAGGAGTGAACATAACCTAGTCATGTTTCTAAATCATTGTTGAAGTTTGTCATATTAAAAAATAAGGTGCAAACATAACATAATGATATTCCTAAATCATGTCATAGGTTTTACAATTAGTCCATTTTAAAGGACTATATTTATTTAATTAGAAACCACACAATAACTGGTAAATGTATTTTCACCTTAGATACACCTTCTTCAGTCTGGAGTCATTGATCGTTTGGACAGAAAAATTGATACTCTTCTTCTTGACTGGCACAGTAGTCCGGACTATGTGTTCTGTATACACCCAGTGGATGGCAGTTTTCTTGTCTGGTGAGTTCAGTTCTCATTATAGCAACAACTGTACAGGACCAAGTTTTTTTGTGTAAACTTTGACATATGATCATGTTGAAATGTTTGCAGGAAAGAATACTATGAAGCCTCACATTGATAGTGGAATTAATTAATGCGCTGATAAAATTTTTGCATGTTCTTTATAGAACATTCTGATCAATCCCAGGTTGATTTTTTTAGGCAATGTTGACGTTCAGTAATTTGCCATTGCTTTCTGAATGAGATAATCAGTGTTTTAAGTCCAGTCTAATGCTGGTGTAGGGGTTGAACCTTTTATCCTTTAGGCCATGTCAGCATCTACATTAATACTGAGAAATGTTAAAGAGCTCACTTGCATACCATTTGGTATATTTTCCATGTATATTTCTGGCTCGAAAAGGTTTGTCAGCAATGAGAGTCATGGTGACTGCCAATATCGAGCAAAGACTGCTAATACTTCTGTTCCAGGGACTTGTGCTTTCACGCATCGAGTATGCCCTGGCCATCCTCACTGTCAGCCCTACACAGATTGGAAGACTTGAAAAGGTACAAAACGAAGCCATGCACATCATTTTGGGCTGCACGAGAGACACCAGCTGTGTAGCAATGAGATACCTCCTTGACTTCCCGACAATGGAACACAGGATCAAGATCTGGAGAGCTCGTGCATACTTAAAAATAGGTGCAGATGAGCAGCACCCTCTGCATGACGCTATATTCAGAGAAAAGGGTGTCAGGCTAAAGAGGGGCAAATCATGGATGGGTCGGGCGGAAGATGTCATCAGACAGGTCTGCAGTCTTACCAGTATCAACCCCGGCAAGGAATGGGTGCCGGTGCCTCCAGCTTTTAAGTGCACTTTCTCCTGCATTATCACACTCGACAGACGGTGCAGAGAGCAGAACCCTGCCGCTGTCAATGCAGAGGTTAACGCGCTCATCTATGAACACTCAGATAGCCCCGAAGTGCTCATCTATACAGATGGATCTGTTGTAAAGCAGCAGAGAAGTGCGTGGGCATTTACAGCCCATTCAGCGGGCCGAACCGTTCAAGAATCCAGTGGTGCCCACTCTATGACCACAAGCAGCATGACTATGGAGGTGATGGCAGTTACACAGGCTTTCATATGGCTGGAATCACAGCATTATACCAACGTGTGTGTACTAAGTGATTCAATGAGCATGATTCAGAAGGTCGAAGCTGGATCTGTACGTAGACAGTGGACTGAATCGCTGCGGAAGTCTGTTGTCCGTAAAGTCACCTTCATCTTCGTCCCGGGACATGCGGGAGTCGAGGGAAATGAATGAGCTGACAAACTGGCTGGCTCTGCACCCCCTGTAGATGGCCAGCCCATGGATCGTGCCGATGTTATTAACGTCCTTAAAGATATGGCGAGAACAGAGGACTTTGACGTCAGTGATTCCACATCGCTGTCCAGGATGAAAGACCTGGGAGTAAGAATCGGCACAGCCAGACGCGAGAGGTACATCGGGAAAACGAGGTGCCTCGTTAACCAACACAGAACTGGCACTATTAGCCACCGGACGCTGATGCATATGCTGGGGGAAGGATCTGAGCACCTATGGACATGTCCGGAGTGCAACGAAGATACCCCAACTGATAACTGAACTGATTTCTGGTGCCTGGTCTGGAGCAGACAGCACTCATGACTCTCCAAGCCTCTCTGTGTTCTGATATTGCAATGAACTTGGTGTTGCTATTATTATTTATTGCCAGGCTGTTTAAGCTTCCCACATAATCTTTCTCTGTCTTCGTCTGCCTCTACTGCTCAGTATTTTCCTACATAAAGTTAATGTCTCTACTCCATCACTTCTCTTGACATGCCCCATACATTTTGTTTGTCTTTTCCTCTTGGTTGTGATGAGTAATCTAGTGATGTCTGCACCTGTCAATACCCAAGTGTTTGTGTTTTCTTCTCATCTGCTAGTTACAAATTTTATTAGACCCCTCGATGGTGAAATAGAGCCAATTTTTTCTCCTCAGAAAATATTTTGGTATCAATTTTTTTACGCTGGGTTGACTAAAGCCATGTGAAAAACAATCTCGTGATGTGAACCTAGGACCGCCAGAACAGCAGGCAAATATGCTAACCATTGCACCACCACAGTTTACTAGAGATGTAGTGTAAATACAAGTAAATGCCCCTTGTCCGTGCCAGCAGATGTGTTGGAGATATGGTGCTAGCTTCATGTTTGTAAAGATCTATCGGCACTTGATGGCTGATGAGGTCAGTCTCACATCAGCCACCTTTTTCCCCAGAATATTTCCTGGTATCGATTGTAGGCGGCGTTGACCCGGTAGCCCAAGACAATTAAAAAAAGGGAAAAAAAAAATATCCCAGCCTCACTGGGGTTTTGAACACATGATCACTGGTGGACTGGCAAGCATGCTATCTACTGCACTACCGTAGCTTCCATTTGCATTAGTACCTTAATGCATTTACCTGCAATGTTTGCAGTGGTAAATAATTGTTAATATTTGCAGAAATTCTGAATTACATGCGTATATTTTTCTATTTCTGATGTTAATGTCACCAACATGATTTGGCTGTATGTAAATTGTCAAATCTTTATCAGCAAACCAAACTGTTTGAATATTATGGCATGTCTTACAATTAAAACATTTAAAGAATGTTTCTCAGGTGCTATTATATACCTTTATGGAATTGTGTACTGACAACTTCATGTAGTAATAGTATTAAGTATCAAATATTCTACTTGTTGAAATAAAACCAGGTCTCGGGCATAATTGCATGCCGTTACTGACCGGATATCTTTTCTTTGTACAGTTAGATCCTAGTCAAGTTGTGTTCAGATTATCATCATTTCATACTGATCTCCTCCATAACCTTGGTTTATATGTGAAGTGGAACTAACACAGCCACGCCTTCATTCACACACCTAGGTTGTCTGTCAAAATGGAAAATCTTTGGTGAATTGCTTTTTAATGTGAAGAATGAATAATGATTTATTCATGAAATGGGCATTTTAAATTATTGTTACTATGCAAATTTAGAAGTTACCATATTTTTGCAGTTCTTTTCTTTAGCGGTCACATTTGTGATTTTCTTGATTGTCACAGTTCTCTGTACTATTTACCAGGCTGATAGACCATCTGGATGAGAGCACACCATTCACTTTCCACCAAGCGCAAGCTAGTTTCTCTTCACGTCTGCCCCGGGCATTCCCTGTCCCCGATGCCCGAAGTATGGCAAGCAATCTATTGATGTACTGTAACTACAGCAAACTGGAGTTTGGGACCAATGAAACAGCCGGTGGTGTAGATAATGAACAGCAAGCGAAATCAGGCTATTTGGCACATCATGGTTCCAAAATGCTGGTCCCGAGTATACACATGGTCACTAAGCATAACAACGGAACTCTGAATCAGTGGCAGGTAATTCAATGAATTACTTCTTTTGTTAGACAGGACTAAATATATATTCTACTGTATTTCCATTATTTGACTTACTTCTCTTTTGTTAAACAGCACTAAATATGTTTGCCATGGTGTTTCTATTCATTGACTTCTTTCTCTTTTCTTAAACAGTGCTAAATATATGTGCTAGGCTGTTTCCATTCTATTCTTTCTCTTTTGTTAAACAGTACTAAATATATGTGCTAGGGTGTTTCTATTCTACTCTTTCTCTTTTGTTAAACAGTGCTAAATATAGGTGCTAGGGTGTTTCCATTCTATTCTTTCTCTTTTGACTAAATATATTTGCTATGCTGTTTTAATTCACTGATTTCTTTCTGCTTTGTTAGACATGTTTGCTGTGATGTTTTTATTCATTGACTTGCTTCTCTTTTGTTAGACAGGACTAAATATGTTTGCTATGCTGCTTTGATAATTAGTATTCTGATGACTACATTTGAATTATGTATGTCTATGACTATTATTCTTGAGTTATTGTATACTTTTAATGACTATTAGTTTATTGCCTATTTTGGTGACTACTGCTCTCTAATTTATGTCTATGTTTCTTATCTTTCTCTTGAGTATATATATTTGACAATGAGTTATCTGTTTGTTTTTTACTATTTGTAAGTAAGTAAAGAACCCTCTTATACACCTTAGGCATATTAGATATATGGTGCTAGGCCCACATTTTTATAGACCAATTGGTGGCCTAACAGGGGCAGCCGGACAAGAGAGACTGCTAGTTCTCATCGCTCGCTCCAGGAGTGATAGACTAGCCACCCATTCTTCCATGCACTTATGCCTAGAGGCGTGTGACACTTCCTTCTATGGGATTTGTTTTTAATTTTATGAGGCTGGGTCAAACCTGGAGTCATGCTGGTCAGGTAAAAATGCCTAGCCCCGTTGTCTCTTGTCTCTCCTTCGCTCCGATCATTTGTTTCCTCAGCCAGCCAGTGCTTTATTCTGAGCAGTACATAATGACATGCTATTGATTTCACTCTTTATCATACACAGCCCAGTCTGTCTGTTTGTTTAGTTCACTTTCTTTATGTTTAAACTATTATAAAAAAACCAATATATAATTTTTATGTGAGCATGAAAGACTACCTATACTGAGATAGATATGTTTTCACATAATTGTATCTAGTTTGTTGTCTATAATTTCTTTAGTTGCAGCAATTGCAGTTCTTAACTCCTGTGATGCTTTTTCTGTGACAAAGATTGTAGTTGTAAAAGTAATGTGTACTTTTCTGCCCTCTATCTTAAGTTATTTCTCGTGTTAAATAGTTAAAATGTTGTATAATTAGTACAAGCAGGTGCATTAGATTTAAATTAGTTGATACGGGGCTACACTGATAATGTCCGGAGCACGGCTGGATGAGGATTTGATGAGGGTGTACATCATCCACCAACAGAGAAAAAGACTGCCCACCTATTCATCCATCCATCCAGGCCTATAAAGTGTGATAGCCCTATCACATTACACATCTATAGCAGCTTCCTGCTGTGGGACGTGTCTTTAATGAAAGTAAATAGCACCGTTTATAGTTATTTCAAAAGCTCTGTGGCTGCTCCTAAGTATAGGAAGAACTTTGGCCCTCAAAATCACAATGAAATAAACAAATTATGAGATGTTTCAAGGAAATGCCTCTTCTTCTGTTTTTCATTTGTGCCTGAAGCAGAGGATGGGAATATCCTGGAAACCTAGCTAACATTTTGTTTTCTTGTGACTTCAAAGCTTAGAGATGTGTTCCTATACTTATAGATAGTTATGTTGACCATGCCTAGTTGGGATAACACATGTTCATCGATTTCATGCCAGGTTTTCTGTTGGTAATTATACAGGTAACATTTGCAGAGAAGACCCAGTTTCAGAACATTGTGAGCGTCTCACACAGCTCCCGTGCCTGTGGACATCGCTTCCGTACAAACTCAGCCGCCTGCCACCCTGTCCTGCCCCTCATGCTGACTACATCTCACCACAATTTGCCTGCTACTGAATCTGGTAATGGTTCGGAGACCACGAGTATGGCTTCATCTACAAGCCAAGAGCCAACTCTTCAACCAGGTTGGGAACATTGTATTATGTATATTTAGTTTTTACACAGGTCAGTGTGGCAGAGAGGTTTAATGTGCTTGTACTTAAACTTCCTGTGCGTTGACAGTGGGATGGGTTCATTCTACACACTGGCCAGATGAATTTAAATATTGACTTCCTGTTCAGAAAGCAATGGCAAATTACAGATTGTAAAATTGTCTAGAAAACCAGCCTGAGGTTGATGTCAGGTCCTGCAAAGGACATGCAGTATTAGATTTGTACCACAGGAAGGATCACATTAGAAGTTGTGAACAAGCAGTTTGTCAGAGTGGATCATCAGAGATGGGTAGAGAAGTGTTGGGAATCCATTGCAGCCAATTTGTATGTTTGGAGACAGAACTTGATTGATTGATAGTTTGTGTGAACTTGAATAAAACTTTTACAAGTTTGTAGTGAATAGGAAGAGGGGGAACTTTGAGGCTATCAGAGTAAAGAGAAATATAAAAATGGGTTTTGATTTTTCTGTGTTAGTGAAGTTTGGAAAGAAGTATAAATTAATAAACATCACACTAGACAAATGAAAAGGAAAAGGGCTATCCACATCAACAATTTTATCTTAGGGTCCATTCTGTTTATTGATACATTATTAAAATTTTAGTCTTCAGTTATTATAAAGTGAAAGTATAGATTTTCTCATCACTTCTAATGTACGTTTGAATGGATAGACAGCATTTGGAATTACATCATTCACCTGGATGTATGTACCCAGACATATTGTAGTGAAAGGTAATGAACGTGTAGACCAGCTGGAGAATAATGCACCTGTACAAACAGGAAGAAGCATGGACAGTACTGCTATAGTCAGTACTGGTTGGCAGATACTGATGAGGCTTTGACGTAAGCTTGACTACATGACCTGGGAGTGCAGCCTGACCAAGTACATTGATGCTGTCTTCGAGGTCAAGAGAGGAGATATTATAACCAATTCTCCATGTGAATGGTGAGCAGACATACTTTGTGAGGATGGAGCATTGGAGGATGGAGCATGTGTGGGAATACTCAGTTGCTGTGACATTGTTCAACATAACATAATATGGGTTTGATTGGGGGGTGGAAGGGGTGTCATCCTAATAATATAAAACAAAATGCGTCCGAAACAGTTGCCTTAAGACACTTTAGAATATTTTTAGTCTACTTATCCATGAGTTAAAGCACAGTTGATAGCTCACTTTGCTTACTAACCCAGTGGTCCAGGTTCAGTCTCTAGTAGTGACATGATTGTTCTCATAACTAGGTCAGCTTTGGGGTAGACCCAGCCTCATTAAATGGGTATTGTATAATTTTCAGAATTTTCTAGAAATATCTGGGACGGAAAGGTGGCTAGAAAGTGAACTGGTCATCCTTGCTCATT
Organism: Cepaea hortensis; assembly: GCA_963921405.1. Taxonomy (NCBI): domain Eukaryota; kingdom Metazoa; phylum Mollusca; class Gastropoda; order Stylommatophora; family Helicidae; genus Cepaea; species Cepaea hortensis. The sequence continues at coordinate 43,891,464 of OY992877.1, forward strand.
AAGTCGTGAACTAGTAGCTGATACTTCACATCCCTGTGGCAGTATCAATCATGGAACAACTTTTACTGTGCCTACTTTGATAGAAATGGAACTATCTGCCATAATAGTTCCATGCTTTTCAAGTACCTTCAAGTGAAATGATGAATTAGTCCTCACAGTGAATGTTTTTCTTACAATTGTAGTTGTTCTACATTTTATTATAATTTATAGTGACATGTTTTTAGTTCAATTTGTTTGTCATGATTTAAAAAAAAAAAACAGGCATGGTGAAATTGGAAATTTTCCTGTTGCATTTTATTCCTGACATGCAGATTTGTCTGAAGTGGAACAGATGAACCCTACATTCTGCAGTGAGTTGATTCTGTGGCAGGTTGTACCCGTTGGCCCCTTGTCACGAACTGGAGGCATCACAGAGCTGTGTCGAGTCAACAATTCATGCCCATCTGCCTTCACAAGTGTCGCTTGGGTTCCAACTCTGCTTCCAAGGTAGAGTATGAATAAAATTAGTGGAACTGCAGTAAAGCTGTGGAAATGTAAACAATATCAAATAACATAAAGTAATACAGCTTTACAGTACAGAATTATGAAAAATGCAGGAAATTGTGGCGACTAGCCTTCATCAGCAAACAAATATATACACAAAACAAACATATAATCACGGAGAAGACCTTCCAGGGACTACATTAAGGCATAAGAGATAGAGTTGTTTCATAATATATGCCATATTAACTACCAAGAGTGAGTGTGTGTGCGTGCGTGCCATAAAATGTACTTGAGTGGGGGGGGGGGGGGCATACATGCATGCACATATTTACCCAGAAAGCCCCTTGAGCATTAAGACTTCTATATTGTATCCCTAAGCAGTGGTCAATTTGCAGCCAATTTAGGAGCTGTACATCAATGATAATATTCATTTAAGCAGTAATTTAACATTCGTGACATGATGGATACTGTCACAAGCACCAGTAGTTAGAATTAAACATTTGCTGTGATTCTGAAGTAACCTTTATAAGCTGACTCATGCTACAGAAAATTCTTTTCCATTTTTAACATTAGTTAAAAGTTTACATTTTTGTAATGTTTGAGCACAGTGTTATGGAAATTAGTAATTAGCAAATACTTCCGTGAACACTTAACATTCGAAGACTTCAAGCATCTTTGTTTCATTTTGGTGGGTATATTTGCTTGAGATTGCATTTATTTTGTTATTTATCTTGTTTCACTCTCTGATGTTGTAGTCATTCTAGAATGCATATACTAATAATAACATTAGGAAAAGAGTTGTTGTGTAGTGTGTGGTACATTTGCCCTCCAAGAATGATAGCAGGTTTGATCCCCAGTAGTGCAGGGTTTTGCGATCAGTATGACTTGAGCTGACCCAACCTCATTGAGTGAGTATCAGAGATCCCCCTGGGAGAATAAAGACAGCCAATATTAAAGTTATGGTTAAAAAAAAAAAAATACAGGTCCCTGTTACACGCCAAAGCACACTGGGCATATGGAACTAGACTCATATCTGTATATACCAAACAACACTCAGTGGCTGATGTAGTTGGTATCATGCCGGCTGCTTTTACTTTCCAAGTTATTTCCTGATACCCATTTTAGGCTGGGTTAACCTGGGAGCCCTGGTCATAAAAAAAGTTTGCCCTGAAGCAGATAAAACCCTAGACCTTTGGTTTGGAAGGTGAGCATTTAGCTGCTATACTTCTGTGGCTCGTCTTAAAGATATGGACTAAACATCAGATCAGCACAGTGCCTTATTAACATGTAAATGGGCCTATTTTTTTTATGGACTTTAATATTAGGAAACAAAAGTTGTTGTCTAGTCTTTATTTTATTTTCTTATTTAAATGTTGCATATCCCTTACAGGACACTGCAGTCAACACCACCATTTTTCAGCTGCTGTTGGTGTACTAGGCAAATTTTACGTTCAGTATTTTGCCATTGCTTTCTGAACGACCGGCTCAATACCCCGGTAAGTTACCAGCGCGGCGCGAACCGTTGTCGATTCTCGCAGCTGCTGTTTTCCCCACGAGGATATACGGGAATACGAACAATGTCACTAACCCCATGGTCAGGGAAACCGGCTAGTCTTTATAGAGGTCTCTAAATATTCACTAATTAAATAACAATATTTAGAAACCAATAGTAGACTTTACATACGTTACAGCATAACTTTCTAGGCGCTAACTTTACATCAGTTTGAAAAGAGAGAAGGGGTGGGTAGAAAGACTGTGGTGTTGTACGAATAGAGGTGGTGAAGAATTTGGGGAGGAGATGTCATGGTGTTGTGTGAGGAGTAGGAGTTCAGTGAGAAAGTCAGGGAGTATATGGTACTTGATAAATATTGTGTAGGTCCATTAGCTCGTGAGTGATGTGGCCAATATCTCAACGACCACCTTTACTTCTGTGGAAATTAAATTTAGTGGTACTTATATTAGACTTGGTTGACCTGGGAGTCTGGCTTTGTGAACAAATTCCTGCAAGAGGAGTAGTAGTAGACATTAATATGTGTGAGAGGAGGAGTAGATATTAATATGTTTTAGAGGAGTAGACTTTAAAATGTGTTAGAGGATTAGTAGACATTAATATGTGTGAGAGGAGGAGTAGGCATTAAAATGTGTGAGAGGATTAGTAGACATTAATATGTGTGAGAGGATTAGTAGACATTAATATGTTTGAGAGGATTAGTAGACATTAATATGTGTGAGAGGAAGAGTAGACATTAAAATGTGTGAGGAGGAGGAGTAGACATTAAAATGTGTGAGAGGAGGAGTAGACATTAAAATGTGTGAGAGGAGGAGTAGACATTAAAATGTGTGAAAGAAGGAGTAGACATTAAAATGTGTGAAAGGAGGAGTAGTATTGGACAAAACATGAAATAGAAACATATTTACTATATATTAACTTATTATTATAGAAACACATTCGTGAAATAACAATACATTGTATCATTCAAAACATTAGTATATTATGCAAATATGTTATGGATTATGAAATGACAAGCATGACTTAAAACAGGTTACAGAAATGAGGATTGGTCTTAGTAGAAACTTTTATCATCCAGGGACTTATCCTGTGCAGATCTTTGCCCTCATGACAATCTTTAGAAATGTATCTCTATCATAAGCTAGATAATATTTTCCTCTGTTACTGTAATGCGTAAATTATCTTTCACATATTGCATCCATTTATGTTGTGGTTTTCCTCTTCTCCACTTCCCTGGTACATCTCCTTCCATAGTTTTTTTTTTTTTTTTTTTTTTAGACATTTACATCTGTTTACATGCCCACAATATTTTATTTTCATTATTTTTATTGTCTTAATATTTATACAGAGTTTAAAATAAATAGATCAGTTTATTCTATTTTTCGTCCAGTGAATTTGTAAAACACTTCTGTAACACTTAATTCAAAGGTTCATGTGTGCTTTTCAGCTGTTTTGTTATTAAATTTGCAAGATTTACATCGTGTGTTGCCACAGGAAATATGCATGCTTTCAGGAGTCTCCGTGGCGAAGTTGTCAAGCCGCCTAATTCGGGCTCCAAAGGTTGTGGGTTTGATTCCGGGCCGCATCCTTCGGTTCACGAGTGCATTTTTTCGGAGACTCCTGAGGGTTGTCGCTGGAGCTACGGAGTTCGTACTTCGTGCGACGCTTTCCGCTTCTGCAGAAAGAGACTAAGCCATATGGCATAAAATCTCGGTGCAAAGAAGTCAACCCTGTCGACTTTTCCTGCAACATTTGTTATGCATGCTTTCGGTGCTGACTTTTGTTTTTCTATCTGTTCCATTCCATAAAGGTGTTATTTGCTTGAGCTTTTGCAGAACAATGTTTGTTCAGTTTTTTTCAATTTCTGTCATTACATTTCCTTGCCCATGGCCAGTGAACCTTGATATTCAACAATGGTCATTTACTGTAATTTCTCTCTATTGATAAATATATCATGATTTGTTTTAAATGTAATGGGAAGTTTATTTATTTCATTATGTTCCATAATTCTTCATGTTCTTCTCAGTCAAATTCCTTTGTGTAGTCTTTAAAGCAAGAGTACAGATCTATATTGTACTCTGCTTATTTCTATCATTGCTGTCATGTTAAATATAAATATGTTGTCACATTTACTTCTACTTTGTCAAATGTCTGCTTGTACTTTGTTTATGTTTTCTTCTATTTTCTAATAAAGTTATCCTGTGAATATTTGTAATTACATTTTGCTTGCGTGACTTGTCAAGGCAGCTATTCTGTAATTGATACATAATTTCATGTCACACTTTTTTGGTATTCTTCTCATCCATTGGCCACATTCCTGTTTTCCCGTATCTTTTTACATAACATGTGATATATTTTCACTTTGTTCTTCACCAGCTTGAGTAAGCTCTGTTGTGATTTTGCCACATCCTGGCAGTTTCCCCTGTTTGATGTTTATTTTTGCCACATCCTGGCAGTTTCCCTTGTTTGATGTTTATTACCCATTTGACTTTGTCTAGTGTTGGTTTTGGCTCTTGCTCTGTTAACATTTGATTGTTTACATTTGTGTCCTTGCTGTCATTATTTTCATATCTTTTGCTGCAGTTTTCTTTTCAACTATTAAGATTTATTAGATGTTCTGTTCGGATCCTTTCACTCATGTCCTTTATAGTATTTGTCTTGGTTCTAAAGTTTCTGATCATTACATTTAATTCTTTGAACTTTTGATCTCACCTGTCCCTATGGTCTACATTGACCACATGACCACTAGCCTGACAGGCAAGCATGCTAGCCGCTGTGCGATATAATTGTAAATATAATGAGATTAATTTTAGCCAGCAGATAGTACGGGACAAATGTATGTAAAATTAATTCATTGTTGCTTATCAGTTAATGTAGTAAGATTATATGGACATTTACCATAGACAATATAGTTACACTAATCCAGCTTTTTAGGACAGCGTACTCAGGATTCTGCTGTCAGATCAGCTGACATGAGTGGATACATGTGTATCATGCATGTTCTCTCCCAGCTCCCAGTGCTGAAGACACAATCTAACTGTGGTTGTATGGTACAATATCTCCAGATTATAAACATCTGACATTTTCCCTATTCAGACAATTCCCGTACTAACTTTGCATGTCTTTGCCAAACTATCAAAGAAAACTAATATTTTTATTTCTGTTATTTCAGTTTTCTTATATTCTCCTCCCTGTCACATAACAACAGGTTTGTAGATATTTGAGCCACAATACATTTTATATCTTGTGGCCAATTTTTATTACCTTTTCCCCAAAATAAGCACATTTATTAATCACTTTTCTGAAACTGCTTACTTCCTTCTAAGCTAAATAGCTGTTGCCAAATAAACAAATTTAGGCCAGATTGTTAGGAATAGAATGTTCTGTTTTCATTTTTGTTGAAATATCTGGTAATTTGGAAGTAATAAATATGTAATATATTGAAAAGACTACTCAGTTGTTTAAAATAGAATGCTCGGCTGTTACATACTAAAAATAGAAAATACTAATGAGCACTACATAAATGTACAACCAGTTAGGCGGCTTTATGTGTCCTAGACATTTCTCATTTACATTGTAGACTCATAAAATAGATCTATACTTTTAGAAATGAGTTGTGTTTCTGCAATAATACCTTGCTAAGCATAACTACTGACTCATGCTTCATTATTTCAGATGCATTGAGTGGAGGTAAATTTCTAGAGAGTAGGTGGGGTCAGTTGAAATGGGTTTCTTCATTACATGCACAAACATTATTTGACAGTTTTTGCTTCAGTTGCGGCATATCAACTACACTGAATAATTTACATTCGAAGGCACGGTTCATTATGGTTTCAGAAAACTCAATTTGACTGGACTAGTTGATCTCTTGGCACTTCTGACAATGTGATTGACAAATCAGCCTGTCCACATGTGGATTGGTGCCTTTGACAGCAGATCACATACGTCAAGACTGCCCCAGATACGACATATCAAGGCAAACCTTCTGACCATGAGAAACAACAGGAAACAAAATTATAGACCATTGAGTGAACTGAAAAAGGCAGTGATGTTTATACAAGAAGCAACATTCCAGATATTGACCATTTGTTTCAAGCAAATTAAAGAAATTGTAGTGGTAAAAGAAGAAGAAGAAGAAGAAGAAGAAGAAGAAGAAACTGCTGAAAATATGGACACATCAGAGAATTGAACTGAAATGAAGACTTTCAGCAAAATGAATAAACATTGGTAGTTAAATGGTAGCAGTTCAGATTAATAAACCAGAGTGGGCAGAAAAGAGCAGCAAAACAAATACACACACAACAAGCTTGCCTCTCAACTGTCACAGTTAGTCACATGACACTGATTTTGTGTATTACTGTGGAGGAGATGGAAGACCTAAAGACATGTCTGGAGTGCAGTGATGATAACCTCAACTGAATTGAACTGGCAATATTTAAAATCTTATAATAGACAGTCGCTGAAACTGTTTGTCATATGGATCCAAGCACTTATGTTTTGCTCTCGTTCACTCTCTTTGAACTCAAGAGTGGTCCATACACATTATTTATAGTAGTGATGGACAGAGTTTTGCGTGTGGGTTAAATTTCTATATTAACAGTGTCCCTCGCCATCAGGCAGACCCACTCCAGCTTCAGAGGCACTTGTAATTAACGTCCCCAAGTCAAGGATGTCAGGGCAACATTTAAGTCCAGCTGTCCGGTGTAGGGGTTGAACCGCTTACATCCGCATCAGCACACCAGATGTTTAAGAACAAGCGTTCTTACCCATTCGGCCATACTGACCTGCCAAGCACTTATTATACTCTTCAGTGTTGTGCTATGGTTGAGTTCTCATGACTAACATTTGCTCAGTCAGTAAGTAAGATAATTTTTGTCAAATGGTGCAATTCTTTCTGCCTGAGCACAAAGTCATGCCAGGTTTTCAGGGCTATTGCTTTGTATTCTCCACAACAGTGAAATTCAACTATCTTGTTTAAAACAAAAACAATAAATCCCTTAGCAGGAACTTGCTGTAGTTATGTTACGTGTTAGGACCATCCCATGTTTACGCATAGAGGAATAGGTGGCCAGTCTTTTTCATAGTGAACAGTGAGAGCTGGCATCAAAGATCTGTCCACCCATGCCATTGCTAGCGCAATGTCCTAGCTGTTACACCAATGCACCTGCTTATGTTTATTATCACATACCCCCAATGTTATTGATGCACAATTCCACAAGTTTGTTTTAACTGTACCATAGATGCATTCTCATTCTCATAGAGGAACACATACCCTAGGTTGAATATCAAACTTCTAGAACAAAATGAAAGGCTAGTGTCAAGAGGTATCGTTTGACTCTCTCCACAATAAGACTTCATGCGCTACAATGCAATGCATCAACGTTCACCTCAAGATCTATCTTGGCTCTAGGGTACCATGACTCTCTGCGACCATAAGTGGCTTGCGCCGACATTACTACACAGCATATATAACAGCTTCACCATGCATTCCAAGAACCATTCAACAAATGTGAGGTAGAGCGAACTATGGTATAATTACACATAGGTGACATCAGCTAACGGATCCGAATGAGTATGCGCATCTAGTCTTCAGACTTTCGCGCATTACAAGCACTCCCGTCCTTCCTTCACTAATCGTCTCCCCATCCCACTGTTAATGTTAGGAATCAAGCTGGCTGTCTGCTATCATATTAATGCCTATATGATCATCTCCTACCTTACTTGTACCCGACTGGTAACCACTGTCGATTAGCCAGCGTCTATGGCGCGATCATGATTCGGCCAGCACGCCTCAACATGCAACTCCAACGAATGCCAGCGATCAGTCAAGCCCGGACGATCTCCGTTGAATGGCAATACACAACCCGATCTACTCCCTGCAAATATCGAAGACTGGCCGCCGCGTCCTGGCTGGACTTCTGTGACTGGGGTAGAACACTTCCTCTCACCTCGCAAGCTGGAACCCAAACTCATGCTCTAGCCGTTATGGCGTTAGGTGACGTCCTCGCATGACGTCTCAATCGCGTTCAATGTTGGTGTCACAATGTTCACCATTTGTGACACCCGTTATCTTCTTCATTGATGCGCTAACTCATCCATTCCCTGCATCACTGTCATTTACTACATGACAGCTTTGCCCCCTCTACAATGAAAATGATCGTTAGACCATTTTTTATGTTATCTTGACATGCAGGGAAATGATGTCCACGACGTAAATTACCCCCTATTGTGATAGACCACGCATTCACCGTCCTTGGACCTCAGTTTGTCAACATGAACCAATCTAGATCGTGGGATATTGAACACCGGACTAAAATACAAGTCCCGAACACCGCCACCTCTACATTCTATAAATGATCCCTGAGATGTTATCGCGTTAACATGCCCGACTACTTGTAACTAAACTAAGGCTCAAACACCGCCAGTTCATATACTAAGATCTGTTATCGCGTATATATGTTGACACCTTAAAACTACTAACAGTCTCTATATCCCCGAGTTCTGTCAGTTAAATAAAAACACCATCCAGTGTTGCATACCCAACGATCACATGATCCGTAGTCTACAACTTATTGTCCCTGACGTGAATACATATATCTCCACAACTGCATGTCGACCTGGTACACCCTCATTTCTTTTCGCCCTAGCATAGGGAAAACTATTCTCAATATAACTGTGTTATATTACTATAGTGTGTTGTTCATTTGTTATATGTATTTATGTATCCTATAATGTGTAATGTTTACTATATGTTTGTGTCTATTAATTTTCTTTCATTCCTTTCTCTTACTTCATCCATCGTGAAAATGATATGTATGATGATTAATAGTTAACACAAAACATACTACTGACATTAATAACTACAACACATTAATGTACTGATAATTAAAATAACCAATATCAATCATCATAATAGTTATAAAAACAAAATATATAAACATAACATTAAAACAATAAACATATTCATTTATGAAACCTGTATATCACTTAAGATATACTTAATTAATTTGCTCGAATATCCGCACAGACTCTGTCCTCGAGTTTATGTCCTCTATTAAAAATTCTAATATAATGAATTTTCATATACTAACACAATTAAAATTATCTACAAACCACCGCCGATACTACCATATTGGCTTGTGACAGAATGAAACCACACCCATCGGTTATGCCACGTGAACCTTTTCACTTGTTTCTTATATTGGCTTGTGACAGAATGAAGCCACACTCATCGGTTATGCCACGTGAAACTTTTCCCCTGTTTCTCTGAAATCATAATAACAACAAGTGACTAAGTTACGTCTATACTTTCTTTTTAAAAAAAAATTATATATTTATCTGTGGTATTTCAGCCCTAGCCACAGTCATCATACCGTAATGTTACACTAAAAAAAAAATAAAACAGAAATCATACATATATATATATTTATATATACATAAAACTTTCATAGTTTATTTATAATCTACTGAGTAAATCAGCTAGATTATTTTATGTTCTAAAAATTGAATTCCTAAAATGCAAATTCAGTTTTATTTGGCAAAGGTTCACCACTCAAGTGCCTATGTAGCAAAACTGCCCATTCGGTCTCTGCAACTCTATAGTGTCTTAAGATTAGTTCAAAATTAGTTAGCCATGCAGAGACGGAATCGGAGTTGGAGTATGTCTTTATCACCCCATTATATTTCTTAATGGCATCTGTGGATTGTGCCTCCACTTTGTTTCTAGCAATTTGTTCATCCTTGTCCTTCTCGTATTGTTTCATTTTGAAGTTATTCTCCAATTCTTTTTCCTTCAGAAGCTTTTCTGTATTCAATTTCTCAAGATTAAAAGCCATCTCTTTTTCTCTTAATTGTGCTTCTCTATCTAGTTTTTCCTTATCTGCAGCGATTTGCAATGCCATCCTTTCTTTATCTGCAGCAATTTGAGCTGAAATTCTGTCATTTTCTGCGGCTATCCTCTCTTTATCTGCTGCAATTTGAGCTGCAATTCTGTCATTTTCCATAGCCATTTTTTCCTTCTCAAATAATCTTTGTCTCTCTTGTTCATCTAGTCGATCCTTTTCCAATTGTCTAATCGCAACTCTTTCGTTCCTTTCGTGAGCTTGAAAATCTGTAAATTGTTTCTCCGACCACGATATAAGATCTGCTCCTGTCAAACCTGCATCTTTCCCAATTGCAACAAAATCCTGTAATGATGACATGTCTTTATGTTTCTACAATATTTAATAATAATACTCAAAGTGTGAAATGAATGAGACGAACGAAAAAAAAAATATTTTACCAAACCATAGACATGGCTTATAGGTATTAAAGTCGACAGACAAAATCGAAGAAAGTCGAAAGAAATAATTAATAAATTACAATTAGATACATTAATAATGAAAATGACACATAATTTTATAATAGACACGACCTATAACTCAGCAGTTACAGTATAGACAGAGTTAAAGTTCTTTAGATTCCAGCATTATGTAACAACTCAATAATGCACCGCTCATAAGATCTCACAAGACAAAATAGCATAAAATTGTGTATCACGCTTATGACGTCATCACACTTATGATAATACAGACAAAATAAATGCGTGCAAAATTACAGTATTCTGACCATAACCAATTACTGACAAACCACAAACAAATAGAATACTTAGCTCAAGAATAAGTAAACCTTTTCCAACAGTCCGACAGTAGAACAATCTCCTCGATTTGATAACTACTTTTGTTCGATGTTACTCCGTAAGCGCGACTCTGATGAGTTTATATGTACGTTCCTGAAATCCTGGGTCTGCGTACCTTCCTAAATGACATTCCTGTGTCCATTTGTTGTACTTCGGCGTTAATTCATCAAGTTTCTGTGTATGTTTAACATGTTGAACTGTCGTAGGTTAAACATATTACGATAATAACACTCTAGGCACGATGCCTGTGATCAGCCTTAGAAGGAGCCTGACTGATGTGAGTGTTATTTGCTACTCAATGTAGCTATCAGGTTTAGCACTATTTTGTAATGCTTTGTCGATCTGCCCTGAGATAACCACTGTGTTGATACAGCCTCAGCTAGGCGTTGATTATTCCGTACACCTGAATAGCACTGGAAAAGCCAAAATTCGATTTCTGTAGAACATATGTCCCTGTGACGAAATGTTGTTGGTATATTCGACACAATTAACCAGAGCAGGTGACCCAATGAAGATCCGATAATCACTGACTTTGCAGATCTTGATATCAATCAGTTATTAAAAATCTTCCGTATCAAGTGCGTCTCCTCAGTGCTCTTAGAATGAGTATAATACCCTACGAGCAAATGTTCTCTACCTGGGCCGACAATCAGAGCGATAATGTCAATATGCGGCCTCAGATAATCGAGTATCACACAGATGTCCTCTCCAGCATCAAGAAAACGGTTTCCAACTGACACTGACAGTGCGGTTAATCTGTGACACGATGACAAGACAATTGAACAAACGAGGATGCGCCATTTGATCACCAGCAATTGATCGGCATGATCCTTACATATACGGATAAGTTGCGTGTTCGTGAATGTGTTTCTTTATTAGGCTGAAAATATGCCCGCCCCAATGTCATTCACAGATTTGCAACCGTCGTCTCCCACCATTTTTATTCAGTCGAACAAGGTAAAATCCACTGATTGTGTCTCTGTACGGTATCTGTACTATCTATTATTGTCCTTGACTCACTGACCACTTCTTTGGTTCATATTTCATCAGATGATGTCTACATGTCAAAACCCGTGGTTCAAATCTCTTCGGACGATGCTCCCATGTCAAGAGGTATCGTTTGACTCTCTCCACAATAAGACTTCATGCGCTACAATGCAATGCATCAACGTTCACCTCAAGATCTATCTTGGCTCTAGGGTACCATGACTCTCTGCGACCATAAGTGGCTTGCGCCGACATTACTACACAGCATATATAACAGCTTCACCATGCATTCCAAGAACCATTCAACAAATGTGAGGTAGAGCGAACTATGGTATAATTACACATAGGTGACATCAGCTAACGGATCCGAATGAGTATGCGCATCTAGTCTTCAGACTTTCGCGCATTACAAGCACTCCCGTCCTTCCTTCACTAATCGTCTCCCCATCCCACTGTTAATGTTAGGAATCAAGCTGGCTGTCTGCTATCATATTAATGCCTATATGATCATCTCCTACCTTACTTGTACCCGACTGGTAACCACTGTCGATTAGCCAGCGTCTATGGCGCGATCATGATTCGGCCAGCACGCCTCAACATGCAACTCCAACGAATGCCAGCGATCAGTCAAGCCCGGACGATCTCCGTTGAATGGCAATACACAACCCGATCTACTCCCTGCAAATATCGAAGACTGGCCGCCGCGTCCTGGCTGGACTTCTGTGACTGGGGTAGAACACTTCCTCTCACCTCGCAAGCTGGAACCCAAACTCATGCTCTAGCCGTTATGGCGTTAGGTGACGTCCTCGCATGACGTCTCAATCGCGTTCAATGTTGGTGTCACAATGTTCACCATTTGTGACACCCGTTATCTTCTTCATTGATGCGCTAACTCATCCATTCCCTGCATCACTGTCATTTACTACATGACAGCTAGGTTCTTGGACGAAGAGGGATGGATTGAATATCATGAAGATGGACTCATGACATTGCAGATGGTTTGAGCATGAGGGCACATGAGACAGGATAAATGGCAAGAGATGTTGAAATGATTTTACAAGCCATGATGAAAGAAAAGGATCTGCTGATGAGAACAAAATACTCAGTCATGCAGCTTTTCCCCACATGGGTTCAAACAGTTCATTTCATTGAAACTAAATCATACAGGAGCTTACTTTGGGTGGCCATAGAACAAATCCATTGACCTCCAGAAATACTGACACAGCTCATGTGTGTGAAGTTAGATGGGGTTTGTCGTGTACAGCTTTTTAAGGACACACAGTAGCTTTCATGTTTTAATGTGTGGGTTTTTATTATGCTTTTTGTTTAAAAATCTGCCTAAAATTTCACCTTGAAACCTGCACAGAAATGTGTTTATTTGCGCACTTTGTTCCAACCATTTTATCTGTTTTTATTGATATTTCATGTTTTTATTGCCAGTGTAGAAACATTTATATAACATACTATAGTTGTACCAGCTAGGTGTAGAGTTAAATTGTAAGGAAATTTAAATTGTGGTCAACTCTAGGAAGGCAACAAAATACCGCAGTGGAATATATCAGTAAATGGGAACAATTTTAAAACATGTGAATTGTTTCACATGCTAGTCACATTGATTGTATTAGATGGAAGATGCCTCGTAGATACAAGAGCTCCTTTGATGCATTGTAGCTATTTGCAATAGGGAAAAGATGCTCTCAAATAAAAAGCTATCCATTACAGTGAGAAAGATAGAGTGTTAAGTGCTATGCAGAGCCTGTGCTGTTGTATATATGTGAATTATTGGTGTAAACAAAACAGCAGAGAAACGTCTGATGACAGCATAATTGTGGTTTCTGCAAAATGTGTAATGTACAGACTGCACTACTAAATTAGGCAGTTCTTTTCTGAAGACGCAATTAAAAATGCAAATTATTAGAGAAATTAGATGTAGACAGGCAGAATTTTTAGGCTCAGGCAGCAGTTTAAAATGAATCATGTTTAGAATTCTTAGATAAAGAAATGAAAAAGTAAAGCATGAATACAACAATTAGGGTTAGAATTGAATTGTAAGAAGAGATTATGGTCGTCACTCTAAGAAGGAAATACTACAATGTAATATACAAGTAAATGGGCATATTCTTAAACAAGTGAATGAATACAGTTATCTCAGAATAGTCAAAACATCTGATGGGAGATGCCTTGAGATTAAAACAAGAATCGCCATGGCGAAGGTAGCCTTTTGCAACTGAAAAACTTACAGACCAATATGTCTACAAGAAAAAGAGTGTTGAGGTGCTACATAGAGCCTGTACTTTTGTATGGATGCAAAGCGTGGACAATGAGCAGTCAAGCTGAAAAACATCTGATGGCTGTGGAAATGTGGTTTCTGAGGAGAATGCAAAGAATACCATGGACAAACAGAAAAACCAACGATTTGGGCATGTTATGAAAAGAAATGAATTGGAGAACTTGGTGACAACTGGCAAGATCTGGGCAGAGAAGTAATTACCTGGATGGCTTGACCATCTGGCATGGTCAAGACAAGAACACTGAGCTGATCCATGATTCTGGTGATCGAGTGAAATGGCAAATCATGACCGCCCACACTCACTGGCATGGCACATGATGGATGGATGGAACAGACCATAGTGAAGCTGGGTTCCAGTCCACTCTATGCACATTTGTTGTCACACACAGTGTGTTTACACTGTCTCCATCATCATTCATTATCACAGCATCACAGGCAGTCTATTTTCCCACTCTTTTCAAGCAGGAACATTGATATTTGTATGGTGCAGTGTCCAGTGATTTTACTTGCCATACCGGTTGAATAATAGTGATTGTATATAAGAAACAAAATATATACACTGCTTTCTTCTCTGAAAATATATTGATATCATTTCACATTAATTTCTGAATGATTTAAACACACTCCTAGAAAGAGAAAGGTCAAGTGCTTTCTTTGTCTGCATCAATTTATGACTGTTCAACTAATTTCATGTAGGGCACACTGTCAGGTAATCATGTCTTAAGCTGTGTGCAGAATCTGGTGTAAGAAACTCTGGGGGAGGGCAACATCATGTTCTCTAGGTCAGATACCTGACCCCTGTTGTTAATAATGGTTCTCATTATATTTCTGTGTATCAGTCAACACTAATATTTATCAATTAAATTAACCTATGAACTGTATCATGGGCCATGAAAACGGTGTTCTGCCAGTGGGTGACTGATCAATATCTATACAGCTGAATTTATGTTATGATCTGTGCATTGGGCAGCAGCATCCTAATTGACAGAAGAGACCAGCCAACATTTAGTTTAAAAAGTGTTTATTTTTTTCTGTTACTGGAGACTGGTAATTTTATTTGCTAAAGCAAAAAATATGTTTTATTGCATTTTTATTTATGCTTTCTACACCATGAAAATTAGGCCAAGCGTGGTGCAAATAGTTCTTGATTTAATTACCATTTTAGTTTATTTGATAATTTATAATCCAGCCTATTATGTTCAGATTTTACAGGTATCTACTTTATGTCGTTATCATGCTGACATTTGGGTCACACTTTAAACAGACTGCTTATGTTATTTCTTGTATGGTTACTCCATTATATTTGAAACAGTTGTTCACTGAAAGCCAATGACGTTAGAGGGTGATTTTTTTATATTTAAAGGATTCATAGTATTCTCTTTTTGTTTTCAAAACTGTGGAACTGAAAAATCATTGTTGATGTGTGACTTTAGTACCTTCGCTGGTGTATGTCAGTAGGGTTTTAGTTAGTGCTGGAGATGTTAAGACTGCGTATTCAAGCTGTTGTCAGTGTTCAGACCTAGGATTTTTTAGTTTCCTTCTATAGATAAACATACCTTGCCTGACCAGGGATTAGAACCTCCAATCCCTTTATAATACCATGGTTTTTGTACAATTTATAATGTAACCATTATTTTAACTCCATTAACAGACATTTTTATAATGATAATAATAATAAAAGTGCTTCAAAGTTGAAAGGATCAGCTTCATTGCACTGGGTGTAATCCCATATGGCTCAATCTCTTTTTTGCAGGGCGGCCTGCCAAAAACGTCGCACAAAGCACAAACTCCATAGCTCCAATGAAGACCCCCAGGAGTCGCCAAGAAAAATTCACTTGTGAACCGAAAGACATAGCTCAGAATCAAACCCACAACCTTCGGAGCATGAGGCAAATGGCTTGACCACTTTGCCATGGAGACTTCCGATAATAATAATAATAATAATAATAATAATAATAATAATAATAATGTCATATTATTGTTTGATAGTCACAAGTTCCTTAGCCAGCTTACTTACTGCGATATAATTTTGTGTCATGTCTGTTTTCCTTGTGATTGACAAGGCATTTTTCTGCAAGACAAAGCTTTTGTTAATTGCATTCTTTAAATATAGCAACCTCCTCTGTAATTATAAAAACTATATTAAAGTATTAACTGTGTAGTTAGCATCAACTAACATGTCTGCTAACAATTTCTTAACGAGAACATAAACGTAAGTAATTTTTTTAAATGTTTCTTTATTTGAGTACCAAGTTGGTACAGCTCAGATTTTGTAGTGAAAAATAGTATGCTGAGAACAGAAGTATTTTTTCAGTCATCAATTCATAAGTGTTAATTATTATTGAAAAAAAAAAGTATAATTGTTTCATGAAATCCACATTAATTTTAGTCTTAATTAATGACTGTTGACATCATGAAAGTCTGTGGTACATTAGTGCATGCAGGATGTTAACCTATGATGTTTTTTGTTAACAGAAGTTTCATACATCTTGACATTTAAATAATACAGCTGTGTCAGTAAGTAATTGTTTTCTGTAATAATGTTGCCTGAAGTCATTCAAGCTGTTGTGGTGTTGTTTCAGCTCTTGCTTGGGGTCCTACAGTAATAGCCCCAGTGCTCTGTTTGTTGCTTCAGATGGCCAGTGTCTGCGCCTCTACCAGGCAGTTATTGATGCTCGAAGCTTGTTAATGGACAAATCCACTTCAAAAGATACAGTAAATCATTGTTTTACACTTTCATTTCTTTAGAAACATAAAGTTACCTTTGTGTTTGTTACATTTTGAACCAGTCTGCCCAGTATGTTATTGTTGCTTACCTTTGCCGCTGTCTCCTCACTCAAATAATGTGAGGATTTCTTCATGATTTTTCTCTTGAACTAAAGATTAAATTTGAGATTTGAACACTATAACCATTAGGCAGTCATGCTAGACACTGCATTACCTTGACACCCCCATGTTGCTGTTAGGCATAACTGTAAAAGAAGTTTGTTTAAAAATTATAATGGGAAAACAAAATAAAAGTTTTGTGAAAGTTGCTGACCTGCTTTCATGTGAACACTTAGAAGTTGTTGGCTGCATCTATGATCTCCAGGCCTCTAAAAATCAAGATTTATGTTTCCGTTTCTGTCCTAAGAAAATTGTCAAGGTTTCATAATCGTCCACATTTCTAGATTCATGCTTCTGGCTTTCTTTGTTTATGGTTTCCGCAAACAGCATTGTTTGATTTTTCGTGTCTTCTTGTGTACGTTTTCGGTACTTTAAAAACCATTTTGCTTCTTGATATTGTTATTTTGCATTTCATAACTCAGAATACATTTGGGAAGGTTTTAGAGAAAATAGTCGCTGTCAACCTGCAAGAGTTTTTGGAAAGCGGGAAGCTTCTTCCAAGAGGCCTGGGGAGCTACAGGCCAGGAAAAGATACCTGGTCAAATGCAGCCACTTTTGCCTTAGATGTTTATGAGGGGTTCCAGAGTAGACAGGAAACAATGGCGGTAGCGCTTGATCTCGAGGATGCGTACAATAGAGTTCGATAGATGGTGGGGATCACATTTGACAGGAGCCTATCCTTCAAGGACCATGTGGAGACGGTCATGACAAGATCTCAAAAGGGACTCAATGCACTTAAAACTATGGCTGCAATGGACATAGAGCAGAGAATGCTTTTCACACTATACCAGCACTTGATCCTCTCAGTAATTGATTATGGATTAGGTCTGCTCACTGTCTCAGAGAGTCAGCTGGTGAAGTTAGAGCGCATACAGAACGAAGCTATGCAGGTCATTCTGGGATGCACTAGAGACACCCCAGTAGTGTGTATGCGTTACATCCTTGGTCTGCCGACTGTTGCTGGTAGGCTCAAGGTGATGCAGGCGAAGGTATTCCTCAGAGTAGCTGCAGACACAGACCACCCACTGCATGAGGCGCTGGACGCAGTTAAGGGTCAGCGACTGATAAGAGGGAAATCATGGATGGCTCAGGCGGAGGATACGATCAGACAGGTATGCCCCTTGGGGAACATTAGGCGTGGAGAGGAGTGGGTCAGAGTGCCAGCGGAGCAGTCAGACTTGTGCAGAGTTATAATCACATTAAGCAGGGAGTGGCCAGCAGGGGCCACGGAAGTGGAAATCCAGCAACTAATTCAGGACAATGCTCACTCGAGTGATGTGATTATCTACACAGATGGTTCGGTGTCAAGAGGTGAGAGAAGTGGCTGGGGGTTCATAGCCAAAGCTAATGGTCGATGTTTGGGGCAGGAGAGCCTGGCATATGATACCACAACATCCAGCTTAAGAATGGAAGTGGAGGCAGTCACTGCGGCTCTCCGCTGGATGGAGAATACGACACACACACACATCGTGATTGTAACTGACTCAGAAAACATGCTGACGAGGGTGAGGATGGGCAGACTTCGTGCGGAGTGGCTTGCTTCGCTTCGGAGGTCACGGGTGACAAGTATCGCCTGGATCTTTTCTCCGGGGCATACCGGTGTGCTGGGAAATGAACAGGCGGACAGATTGGCTGGCTCTGCAGAACTTGGTGGAGTATTGATACATGACAAGGCAGACGTGGTTGCGGCCTTGTGGGAGCACGTGCACACCTCGGAGGAGCAAATGGATTACCATGGTCTGGCAAGAATGAGACAGCGAGGAGTGACGAAGGGATCTGGCCGACGCTCAACGCTCAGAGGAAAGGCGAGACGGACTTATAATCAGATTGCTACTGGTACTATTAGTGTTGGAACTCTTCGCTGGCTGCTGAGGATGGGGACGGAGCGCTTATGGGAATGCCCCGAATGCTGTGATGTTGATTCCTAAATCAATCAATCAATCAATCAATCATAACTCAGAATTATATACACACTTTTTTTCATTGGTTTCCTCCCTAGCATTTTGTTTTGCTGTCTTGTGAATGTGCTTTTACCATATTTTACCCTTTGATGTAATCTCATATATCTATAGAATGATAAATAATACTCTTTGTCATTTCATTAGATTGAGAAAATATGGCTGTATTGTATCTGCACATATATGTGTATGTGTGTGATTAGTTGTTTGAGAGTGAGATAGAGGAAATATGAAATCTTGAATCAACAACATTGCACTCAGGATATTACAGTACATCTACCATCCCCTTCTTCAGTAGCCAATGAATAGTTCTGTGCAGATGGTACCAGTGGCAGACTGAATGAATGTTTGCCTGTATTTTCCTCTAAAGAGTTGTCCACATCCTCTGCTCACCCCATCCTGCCATCCAAATACTGCTCCTCTTCAATCTTGTCCCCTGGTCTCGTCCAATGCTTCATGCAGAGGGTGTTTATTGTCTGCTGCATTCCTAAGGTACATTTTTGCCTTGATCACCATGAGCATATCACATACAGATGGCAATTTCATGCTACTTGCACATAATGGACGTGTCCCTTGCGCATCCCAAAAGTACTCTCATGGCCTATTTACATGCATTTGAGCTTCTCCAGCTGGCTGTGCAACATTGTTAGCAATCCTAGACCATGCACAAGCATTGAAATAATCGATTGTAGATGGAATGTATAAATATGTGTTTGATGTCTGCTGCTGCCATGACCTTCAGTGCAGAGAGAGAGAGAGAAAGAGAGAGAGAACGAACGAACGAACAAACAAACAGACTTTATTTTCGAAGGGTAACAAATTGGGCATGCAGGCCCGTCTTACATTCGGCCCTTCCAATCACTCAACTTTCGTTCATCAGTGCATAGTGCATTCACATAGGAAAAAAACATTGTCAAATGAATGTTGTAAGCATAAACAATGCATGGTACCATGTTATGAGACAAATCCCCCACACACCCACCAATCTATCTATCCGCATGGCCCCCACACACACACATCCACCGCCCAACCACACAATACCCACAGGCACATACATGACCCCATCCATCCACGCATCCCCCAACCAACACATCCCAAATACACCCCCACATACATCATCTCCCTACCCACACACACACATCTCCCACCCACCACACATCCCCCACCCACCCACACACCCAGGCACACATGCAATGCAACCACCCATCCATACCCACACACACACACACATCCTCCACCCATCCCATAACCTATCAACACTCACCCACGCACGTAACCTCCATCACCCACCCACACACCCCCAAACACTCAGCCAAACACACATCCCCCAACCACATTTCCAACACCCACACACTCACATATCCTGCACTTACCCACACACAAAACCCGAACCCACCCACACATCCCCCACTTGCACACATATCACCCACCACACAATCTCCCCCACCCACACATCCAGCACCCACACATCCCCTCCCACCCCCAACCTACACACTCACCCTACCACACATCCTCCACCCACCCACTCGCCAACCATCTCACCCTGATCTCCAAACCCCAATCACACATCCCTTAACTACACATCTCACCACTCATACACTCACACAGAGAGAGAGAGAGAGAGAGAGAGAGAGAGAGAGAGAGAGAGAGAGAGAGATTTATAAAATCCTTGTTAAAATGGTTGTAATACATATGACCGGCTCTGTGGTGAAGGGGTTATGGATGCAATTCGTATTCCGCATACCGCATTCAAAATACAGCTGCGGGCGATTTGGCAGCAGACCGCCTTGCTTTTGTATTTTCACACAATGGTATGAGTGTCGGTCAATCAGAAAGCAACGGAAAACTACTGAACGTAAACTTGCCAAGAAATTACAAACAGCCAAAAAATGCTGGGATTTACTGCAATGTTCTGTAAAGGATATACAACAAACAAATACATTATGGTAGAACATGATAATTACTGTCAGTAAAGAATGAAAACAAAAATAATATGCTGCTGTAATGTGGTTTTAACTGCACTTGGAAAAATACCAGACAGTTATTTTTTCTATCACCAGAAGCCCAGCTCTTCCACTGTGAGCTCCGGTTCTACCTCAAGCCATCATGAATTGCCAAACAACCCCAAGCTGACACCTAAAGATCTCTTCAATGTCATCTCCCTGCAGTCTTCTATTCGACCTGGTTGTGTTCTTGAACTGGATGCCATCAGCGATGCTTCACAGGTAAATCACTGATCTGTCAGGTGTTGTTGGGACAGGGAACTACTAGTTGTAGATTCAATCACTGGTCTGGCTGATGTTGTTAGGGAATCAAGCTAGTGTTTGTAGACTACTGAATCACTGATCTCTAAGGTGTAACTAGGGAAGGGAACAATTGGTTGTGTACAACTCAATCACTGATCTGTCTGATGTTCTTGGGGAGTAGAACTAGGGGTTGGAGAGAGCTCAGTCACTGGTGGGTCAGGTGTTAATTTGTGAAGGGAACTAGTGGTTGTAGACAACTCCATCACTGATTAGTCAGGCATTATTAGAAAAGAGACCCAGTAGCTGTAACTCAATCACTGATCTGTCAAGTGTTATTGGGGAAGGGAACCAATGGTTGAAGACATGAATAGTTGCCAAGAGATTTTATGACATGGTTTTAGTAGGAAGCCAAGTGAACAACAGGAAATAATAATGAACAGAAAAGATTATTGCAACAGGATGTGTAATAAGGAATATGACAAATGGAGTATCTAGAGATCCTGCATAGATAAAGCCAATACAAATTGTGTTTGATTTATGGTTAAAAAACTATTTGTATGCAGTTTCTTTATGTAATTTATAGTGTAGGAACTAAAAGTGGTGGTTGTACAGTGGCTCACTCACCTGCGTGCACAGTGGTCATGTTTTCAAACCCTCACTGTGGTGGAGATTTCTAAATAAATTACCTCAAATTACTAATTCTAAAATTACTTAATTACATAACATTTTGCAGGACTGGCAAAACATCCAGCTGCTGCATGTCTACCAGGAGCAACTCATCACAGGGGAGGAAAGTGAACGGGCAAACGAGGCTGTTGTTGATCTCAGTGGCCAGCACACATTTGATGAGAACTTCTACCTGGTGGTGGTGGAGAAAGCACCAGACGGTGGCTCCACCCTGCACATGTGGAAGATCACCATAGACTCACAACCAAACATGGAGAAGGGTATTAATGGTACTGTATGTTAATGCAAATAGCTTACATTCAATGACAGCCTTGGTAATCTTATGTCAGATGTTGTATTGCTGAACATTACACATGTACTAGATGACATCATTAAGAGGTGTTAGACTCCTTCTCCACGTCATTGCACAATCAGGTGCCTGCCTATTTTGTGATCCATTGAAGCAATGTCTCAGCCATGTTTATAACGGTTGACAATGGGACCAAACAGAAAATCCCTATTTAGGTCCTATAGATAAGATTCCATCCAAGATAAGAACTGCTTACATATCTAATATACGTTAAAATAATATTAGCTGAGTGGCTAGAATGCTGGGCCCTCCTTCAGGGGACTCGGGTTCGAATCCTTGGTAATGTGGAATTTTTCTGTCCAGGGGAAAATAAACCCCTAACCTGCACAGTTCACGGTGCCTGCACTAGCCATGTAGCCTTAATTCCTCAGGCTCAAGACCCCTCTTTCCTTCACCACAAGGTACTGAAGGAAGTTGACGACAATATATTGATAGGAGATGAAGAATCGACTAATGTGACATTTTCTTCATATAAAGCAGCTTAAATGTAAGCTAATATTAATATGTATGGTTAAAACTACAGATTAATAGACACAGAGATAGAGGAAGATAACGAGAGAAGATTCTTGATAGATTTTCATCATGGCATGAACATTTATCCGCACATTAATTAATAGATTCTGGTGGAGACTGCAAGATATGGAGATTCATGATCACCCTTGACAGTGGGTAAGGCATATGATGATGATGATGAAGATGAATATTTTCAAAGGAGCTAAAGATAACTCATCTAATTTTTTGCTTGATAGCTTGCACATTAATTGTAAGTTAAAATTAATGTCTAATTAGGCAAAGATTAAGATAACTTGTCTTATATGCTGTCTTTAAGAAGCACCTCATAATGTACGTTATGATCATTACAGACAGGGGTAGACAATTGCAGAGCACCTGATCACCATGGCACTTGGAAATTTTCCTGGTGCCAGAATGATCTTAGACTGTTTTCAGCTGGTTTGACCTGGAAAATCAGGTCAATTAAACAAATTTGAATCCAATGTGGGTCGAACCCCTGACCATCTGGACAGCAGGTGAGCGTCTAGACACCACTCTACCGTGGCTCCCAATGCTTGATCTATACTGAGATTTTTATGTCGCATTGTCTGGAGGTATATGGCTGTATGCTTTCTTGATATAACTGGTTTGTTTATCTAGGTTGCTATGACTGGAACCAATACGGTGCTTTTGTGGATAGTTACAGTGATGAGCTGAGTCCTGAAGGACTGGATTTTAAGTCTGCAAATTCAAAGTCACCATTTTCAAATCAGATCATGACAATGTCAGTGAGAACAACAAAGGTCAGTGGAAGAATGTTTATAAGAAAGACCGTAAGAACATATTTTAAGTATTCAGTTATTGGAACATGTTTTTAAAAAAAGTTGACATGTCATTGAAGTGAGCTAAATCTGGAGAAAACAAAGGTAATCACATGGTAGAACATGTTAACATTTTATATATTCAGATCAGAGTTAATGAGTTTCTGTTAATTCTCCTGGTTTCAATTTCTTTTATTTATTCTTTTTGTCCAAAATCTTTCTTGAACAGTATGGATTGAACAAGCAGTTAGAAGTGTTTCACTTTTCCAAAAGCTTGGTGTGACAGTTGAAAGCATTTTGTCTTTATGAGTAACTTGTGTACAATATTAAGAGTCAAAATGCAAAGTTAGAGCCATAAAAATATTAGACCGGCCACTGAACATGAAGTATGACAGGACTACATTCTTAACAAATACCTGTTCAACATATATGCAGAAAATGTAAAGGAAAAAAATAATGATGGAACCAGAGACACTTTTGATCCATTCATAATTGATGGAAATCCAATTTCAGAACTTAGATGTGCAGATGACACGGTCCTCCTCACAAATAGAGCTAATGAATTAGAAGAACTGATCCAGTCTGTCAAGAGACACAGTGAAAAGAAATATTTCTGAACTTAGTCAAAACAAAAATAATGTCTACATACAAAAATAAATGAATACCCATGATCGAATCAATAATAAAGACATTAAAACTGTCACAAACTTGTAATATCTTTGCTCCATACAACAACAGTAGGCACTGTTCAGAAGAATTCCGACACAGACTGGTTATAGCAGTGCAGAGGTTAAACAGTGTTAACAACCCATGGCACAACACTAGAAAATAAGTTCAAATACAATTTTATGAGAATATCTTTCCTGTGGCAACATGTGGATGTGAGTCATAGACCAGTTTACAATCACTTAAGAAGAACATTGAAGAAGAACATTGGGGCTTGTGTTTAACATTCTGGACCAAGCAGAAATACAAATACTGATGTTCCACAAGATCTGAACATCAACAAATACTGGCTGATACATGATTTGATATCTCAGAGACTGAAATAGTTTGACCTTGCTAAGTGTCACTCTGGCTTGTACAGAATAGTGATGGAAGCCATGGTTCCTGGAAGAGGAGACAGAGATTGGCTAGCACGAAGATGGGCATAGGACACTGAAGATACCTTGGGAGTGAAGCTGCTTAAGGCAGGAGAGATGGTAAGAGATAGACATTTCATTGAGGCGTTATGAGTGCAACATTCTGCAAATCACCTGCTACCTGATGTCTCTCTTCTTTCATACATTACTTTATTCTTCTAGAAGAGCCTAATTTCATCTGGGAATGCCTTTATGTGAAGATGATTTGGTTTATTGATTTCTTATTCACCAGGTTTGTTGTCAGCAATTAGATCTACCACCTGAGGTTGAAGTGGTTTCAGTTTCTGTCACCAGTGGACATTTGAGTTCTGCATCCATCTACCCAGCTTGCTTTGCACCTTATCATTTTGTGACAGCATGTTCAGATGGGGAAGTGCGGTTCTGGCACTGCACAATGCTGAGCATGGGGCAAACAGGGGAGACAAGCACTAGTAATATCACCAGCTATGAGTTCTCCATGGAGGAAGGAAACATCAAGGGTCAGCCACAGGTCAACTCGAGGAGAGAGGAACGCAAGAAAGAATTCAGCTACAGTTGGGCAGAATGGGAGAGACCTAGTTCATCCAGGGACAAATGTAGCTCAGTTTCCTTGCAAGGTATGTTGTTCAGTTTTATGACAGACATATGTATTGTAAGTCTAATTACTTTCTTATCCTTTAATGGAGATCGGCATGGCCGAATGGACAAGAGCACTCGTTCTTCAACATCCAGTGTGATGATGCCAAGGTAATGGGTTAACACCTACACCGGTCAGTTGGACTAAAATGTTAACTTCTCATCCTTGACTTGGGGGATTAAATTACAAATACCCCAGAAGTTGGAGTGGGTTCAAATGATGGCTAGGGATGCTGGTAATGAGGAAAGCTAATCCACACGCAAAAATCTGTCCAGTTACTAGAATTAGTAGAACGTGTATGGACTATGCTTGAGTTCAAAGCGTGCAAACGAAAAACATATTATCCTTGAAGGATTTAATTAAACTACAAATATTAAACACCTCGTATAATCTCATATAGAGTATGTTAAATCACATTATCCTTGAAGGATCTAATATAACTACAAATATTAAACACCTCGTATAATCTCATATAGAGTATGTTAAATCACATTATCCTTGAAGGATCTAATTAAACTACAAATATTAAACACCTCGTATAATCTCATATAGAGTATGTTAAATCACATTATCCTTGAAGGATCTAATTAAACTACAAATATTAAACACCTCGTATAATCTCATATAGAGTATATTAAATCACATTATCCTTGAAGGATCTAATTAAACTACAAATATTAAACACCTCGTATAAAACACCCCGGGAAGGTTAACCCGTTCAACAAATGCCCGCAGAAGTCGGATGTGTCGGCCTAACGGCGCAAGAATGCAGCTCTGCTGTAAACAGGCACAACGCAATCACATCCGGGAAAAAACTCCGGGTGAACGCAGAAGAAGAAGAAGAAACACCTCGTATAATCTCATATAGAGTATGTTAAATTACATTATCCTTGAAGGATCTAATTAAACTACAAATATTAAACACCTCATATAATCTCATAAGGAGTATGTTAAATCACATTATCCTTGAAGGATCTAATTAAACTACAAATATTAAACACCTCGTATAATCTCATATAGAGTATGTTAAATCACATTATCCTTGAAGGATCTAATTAAACTACAAATATTAAACACCTCGTATAATCTCATATGGAGTATGTTAAATCACATTATCCTTGAAGGATCTAATTAAACTACAAATATTAAACACCTCGTATAATCTCATATGGAGTATGTTAAATCACATTATTCTTGAAGGATCTAATTAAACTACAAATATTAAACACCTCGTATAATCTCATATGGAGTATGTTAAATCACATTATCCTTGAAGGATCTAATTAAACTACAAATATTAAAAACCTCGTATAATCTCATATAGAGTATGTTAAATCTGCAGAAAGTATAATTTCTTACAAACTCACACAAACTGTCACACCAAAACTGCTTCAGTCATAAGTGATACA
Source organism: Cepaea hortensis (assembly GCA_963921405.1). Lineage (NCBI taxonomy): Eukaryota > Metazoa > Mollusca > Gastropoda > Stylommatophora > Helicidae > Cepaea > Cepaea hortensis. Next base: position 43,918,017 of record OY992877.1, read on the forward strand.
AAGCATAACATGCAAAACAGAATGTCTGTCTGACTCACTTGCTGTAAAACGTGTAAAAGTAATCCCATATTTTATAAAGCCATGACAGTGTGAAGTGTTAGTCCTTCAATTATTCTAAGTCACAACATAATAAGCAGAGATCCATTCCTTGTCACTTTCCAGAACATTCTGAAAATGATCTGATACCTGTTTTATGAGTCTTGTTTTACCACAGAGGTACATTGCTCCAAGAAATCCCTGCCACCAGTGGTGACTGAACCATTATAAGTTGCCTAGAATTGGTTATGTCAGACAGCTCAAAGTTTCACATGTTAAATTGTATCTAATGCTGTCGAAGCTTCTAGAACAGTGGTTCTCAACCGGTGGGACCCCCCCCCCCCCCCCCCCCCCCCGGGGGGAATTTTGGGGTTTCCAGGGGGGGAATGAAGATTATTTCAAGATTGCGTTAATACAAGAACCGATTACTTGATCTTGTTTTTCCCTTCATACTTTACGGTTCTGTATGTCTCACCCTTCTAAAATTCATTTTATAAAGTAAGTAGACCCACAAATCACGTTTTATGTGGACGTCTAGACTTGATTTAGTATGTGCTATTAAATTTAGCTTCAATTATTACGTATACTGTGTAGGGGCAGAGGGAAATTTTTAGGGAGGAAATACGAAAGGGGGGAATGACGTCCTAAAAATATGGTGAAGGGGGGCACGGGCCAAAAAAGGTTGAGAACCACTGTTCTAGAACTTACCACATGATGAAAAGAGCTTTGCTAAATCAAATCATGGACTATCAGGTCATTGATAACTTTGTATAGCACTTTGGTGACTGGAAATGTTCACAACTTAAAATATTCTATGTTATAATTTGAATATTTTATGACTGGTATTATTTCATACAGTGTTTATTCCTGCTTGTTATTTATTTTCATTATTCGTTATGTTTCATTTATGTTTGCTATTTTAGCTATTACATATTATTGTCAAAATGAATATCTTTGACATTAAAAAAATATATTTCTCCAGTTCTGTGTAGGGGATTTTGTTCTTGACATGCTCGTATGTTGCTATTCCCTAATTTGTAGTGGTTATGACTGCCATCTTTAGTATAGTTTTAACTGATTTGGATTCCATAAGTAAAATGATTTGTTAAAAGAAATCTATTCCTATTATGCTTTTTCATATTTCACCATATTGAGATAATCAGTTTTCTGCCTTCAGGTCGACCAATCACAGTGAGCTGTGCCTACAGTGGACGTCTTGCAGTTGCATACAGATGGGGACCAATCAGAACCAGGCCTGAACACCCTGAGGATAAACTTGTCAACCTGAAAGTGGTCATATTTGAATGTGAATCAACAGGTTAATGTTACTTTTTTTGTATCATTTCTGATGTTCTAGATATTCATCTGAAGGGAATAATGTAATATTGGCTTTATCTCTTTCAGTTAACATACAATTTCAATTGAAAAGTGAAATCAACATATGGAAGACCTCATACTGCTTGTCACATTTAATATTTTTAAAATTTGAACTGTTCTAGGCATATAATGTTTTCGTCTGTTCTGTGATGTAAAATCACATTTCTTATTTTTCGAATTTGAACTGTTCTAGGCATATAATATTGTTTTCGTCTGTTCTGTGATGTAAAATCACATTTCATATTTTTCTAATTTGAACTGATCTAGACGTACAATGTTGTTTTTGTCTATTCTCATGATGAATAATCAATGTCTCTCCCAGCAGAAGTTGAATAGTGTGGCTGCAGCTTGTTCCTGCTGCCAGCTGGTTAACTCCATGTTTAAACATTCACCTGAAATTGACAGAAATCAGTCAGTAACATGACCTGTTGTGAAGAGAGGTGATGTTGGCAAGGTCCATCCGTCTGTGTCCTGTCTTGAGATATCTGTGGTAGGTAGCTGAAGTAGCTAGCAAGCTTGCTGGTCTCCCTAGTGGTCATCTCATTTTATCTTATTCCTCTAGTACCTTGCGGTGTCGAGGTGAAGCATAAACCGTGGGAGAGTGCCCATTTATGTATGGGCTTCATATATCAAGATTCCTATGGTCTCTGCTATTTCCTCTGCCCATAGTTTACATCGTTGGCCTCTTCTTCTGGTTTCATTTGGTCTGTTCATCATTGCTTGTTGTGGTATACTTTCAGTTAGTAGCTTAGTTATGTGACCAAATGATTTCACTTGCTGTTTTCTGATAAAATCTAGAGCTACTATTACTCCAACTTTAGTCCTGATTTAATACATTGAGTATTATTCTTAGGATTTCATTTCCATTATAATTTTTTCATTTCTCTTTTTCTTTTACATTGTCCAGGTTTGGCATTGGTAGCATAGAGTTGGTAGAAAGATTGTGTTGTAGAGTGCATTTTTAGTATCTACTGATACAAGTGTGTTCTTTAGTATTGGTGCCATTTGTCTAATGAGTTGGTTTGCCCTGTTGTATTTATTCTAGATCTCATTTCTGATTTGCCATTTGATGATGTAATGTGTTTGAATTCCCATCAATGCAGGGATTAAAATAAACATTGATCTGGTCTCCCAGGTTGACCCAGCCTAAAATGGACACCATTCATTGTTCTGGAAGTTACGGTGGGGAGCAGAATATTGACCCATCATCCCCTGAGTGCTGGTTGGTCTATACAAATGTGGGGCTAGCACCCTACACCCAGTATACCTCAGGCATGAAAAAGAGTTGCAGACTTTAGGCATATTTATGGTCACCATTTATAAGGCTGAGTCCACCCCATAGATGTGTACAGCTAGGAGGGAAACAATCCTGCCTCAGCTAACCACTGTGCCAGGACTATTTTGTTGGAAAGCAAGTGTCCTGCCCAATATGTCAACATAACTGTCCCACAACCTATTATTTGTTAAAAACATTTTCTTTCATTTTAAAATAATTTGTCACAAATTTCGGTTTATGCCAAAATCAATCTAGCATGTTCTATCTCAACAATGAACGTTGAATCTCCGACACTTTGTTTCTTTCACTCAGGTAGTACATTCTTATAGATTGCAGTTGATCTGTCTCATGATCTTCCCACTTGTACAATATCATCATCATCATTTCAGCCTTCATGCTGACAGTTCTCTTCCAGAGTTGTCTGTCTTGTGCTACTCTCTTTTATTTGATGTGTCTGAATGTATAGATCTGTGCATGCCTGTTTTATCAATGTTTGTCTTGTTATATTCCTTTCTCCTATTTTCAGTAGTAGTGCAGTCTTTGGTATTTCTTCTTTTCTTAGGTAGTGACCCATTCTGAAGATCCTTCACTTATTTTATTTTCAAAATATTTGATTTGTCATCTTTTTATTTCTTCCATCTGCTTTCTGTTTATTCAGGTCTTACCAAAAATTTGCATTGAAATATCAATTCATGTAGCATGCCCTCTGAAGAAAATTGCACTCATCATCACGACCCGCTGGGAAAAACTTGATCTTTTGCCTGTTCTCATGCATTTTCATGCAGCACACAAGGGGCAACATAACATGGTCATTATTACACTGGCCACCTTTACTTGTGCCTACTAAATTTGGTGACCACTTTATGATGTTGGTTTGACCTTGGAAAAATCCTACTACAAAAATGAGCTTTTAATCTGGAATGTGATGGTGAGTGTGTGCACTTATACAACACATTACCATGGTGGCTTACTTAAGTCAGATTTAAAATCTGCCTTACATATATTCTATCTCTCTCTGTTTCTCCATCTCGATGTCTCTCTCTTTCGCTCTGTGTGTGTGTGTGGGTGTAAGTGTGATTAAAGAAGAAAAAAAATAAAAACGTGTACGCGCACACACTCACACACTTTCTCAATCAATCAATCAATCAATCAATCAATCAGTCAGTCAGCCAATCACAATTGCTATTAAATACTTTCTTGGTAATTAACAGATTTGAACTATATTTTCTTACTTCACTGTATTATGAGGAGCGGCTGGCCGAATGGCTAGAATGCCAGATTCTCCTTTCGGAGACCCGGGTTCGAATCCTCGGTAAGGTGTGGATTGTTTTCTGTTGTTGGGGGGGAAAAAGAAAACCCTAACCTGCATAGTTTGCGGCAACTGCACTAGCCAGGCGGCCTTAATTTCTTAGGCTCAAGGACGGGACACCCCCTTCCCCCCCACCCATCATACACCACATGGTACTATATAGGCAGTAAATGACATGACTGTATTGATTCCTTGCTTTTATTGCATTTTAAATTAACTTTTCAGGAGGGTCAGAGTGGGTTCAAGAGGACATAATTGAACTGAACAGTATCAAGATCCCAGACCCCAAGAATGAGATTGACATGTACATGCTTCAGGGCTTTGATTCCCCACAGATCATTGACTCAGATGCTAATCCCGCTGCACAAACTGCTGCAGCATTTCTCACCAGGACTAAATCTGTGCCCAGTTTGAGCACAATTTACTCAGTCAAAAAGTCTATCGCTGAAGCAGGTAACAAGAAAGGTCTTCTCCGTCAGAAGTGTTTAGTCCAGCTGGACTGGGTGTCAACGGAGGATGGTTCTCATTTACTGACTGTGGGTGTTGGATCTAAGATTCTAATTTATGGTCAAGTAAGTATATTTCTTCTTCTTTGTCTCATCCTCTTCCTCCTCTCCTCCTCCTCCTCCTCCTCCTCCTCCTCCTCCTCCTCCTCCTCCTCCTCCTCCTCCTCCTCCTCCTCCTCCTCCTCCTCCTCCTCCTCCTCCTCCTCCTCCTCCTCCTCCTCCTCCTCCTCCTCCTCCTCCTCCTCCTCCTCCTCCTCCTCCTCCTCCTCCTCCTCCTCCTCCTCCTCCTCCTCCTCCTCCTCCTCCTCCTCCTCCTCCTCCTCCTCCTCCTCCTCCTCCTCCTCCTCCTCCTCCTCCTCCTCCTCCTCCTCCTCCTCCTCCTCCTCCTCCTCCTCCTCCTCCTCCTCCTCCTCCTCCTCCTCCTCCTCCTCCTCCTCCTCCTCCTCCTCCTCCTCCTCCTCCTCCTCCTCCTCCTCCTCCTCCTCCTCCTCCTCCTCCTCCTCCTCCTCCTCCTCCTCCTCCTCCTCCTCCTCCTCCTCCTCCTCCTCCTCCTCCTCCTCCTCCTCCTCCTCCTCCTCCTCCTCCTCCTCCTCCTCCTCCTCCTCCTCCTCCTCCTCCTCCTCCTCCTCCTCCTCCTCCTCCTCCTCCTCCTCCTCCTCCTCCTCCTCCTCCTCCTCCTCCTCCTCCTCCTCCACTTCTTCTTCTTCTTCTTCTTCTTCTTCTTCTTCTTCTTCTTCTTCTTCTTCTTCCCCATTGGCCCATTGGAGCATGATACTTCAACAAACTTGTATGTTTAGTACAGTAAAAGAAAAAGACTCTTTTACTCACTTGAGGATTATCGGGTATATGGTGCTAGCCCTACATTCTTACAGCCCGATCAGCATCTGATGGGTGATATGGTTAATATTACACACGCCAACATTACTTCTCATGATAATTGCTGGTACTCGTGTTAGGCTGGATTGACTGGAATCCCTGGTAAATTGTAACAAATCCACCTGAATGGGGATTCAAACATGACCACTGAGCCAGCAGTCAAGTGTACTAGCCACCACGCTAATATGGCCCTCATATTTAGTATAGAACATTGTTATTTTCAGTTTCTTTGCATGTGTGCAGTTACATTTCTTTCCTTCATTTGGGCCTGTCTTGCTGACAATAGTGGGCACACCTGCATGCTGTATTATTACAGACAATCCCTTTGTATATTGTAATGAAGCTGTTAGTGTTACATACCGATCTTTACACAGTATTACTGTTTACAAGAGTGCAAGTTATGTTAGGGTATTGTTTTGAGAATACATATATGTTTTCTGCATCTCTGCACAGGTAGAGTTGTAAGTAGGTGTCAGTAACGTAAAATCCCTTTGATCTGTGAGAGCCAGCATGAGTGATATTGTTGGTTTATTCTTGATAGTTTCTTCTTCTTCCTCCATTATTTTTCCATTGCTAAATCTAATGCATATATATATGTATATGGGCAACATTTATTGTTGCAATCCTCAACAAGGACCTCAGAACAGTCAGTTACATAATGGGATCAACTGTGAGCCAATCTAAACTGAATTAACAGCTGTCATAAATAATTGTCGAGGAGAAGGTTGTAATCAAGAGAAAGGTTTACCAAGCTGCAATAAAGATGGAGAAAGTGATAACTCTTAAACACACACCATGCAGCATATATCTATGCCCATAGACAAGTTTGTTTGCTGTGTCTAACAAACCTCTGAACAGTTGGTGAACTAAATGGTCGTCTGCTTCTTCTCATCTTGTTTCTCTTGTACCTTACGGTGTTGAGATGAAGCATAAACAGTGGGAGAGTGCCCGTTTCTGGGCTTCATGTATCGAGATTCCCAAGGACTGCTATTCCCTCTGTCCATCATTTATGTTGCTGGCCTCTTCTGCTTCCATTTGGTCTATACATCATTGCTTGTTGTGGTATACTGTTAGTTGGTAATCTAGTTACATGGCCAAACCATTTAACTTGCTGCCTTCTGATAAAATCTAGCCCTGCTATAACCCCCACTTTAGTCCTGATTTCTTCATTTTCTTTCTTCTTGATACATTATTCTCAGGAATCTCATTTCTGTTGTTGTGATTTTTCTTTTCTCATTTTCTGTCATTGTCCAGGTTTGGCATTGGTAACATAGAGTTGGTAGGAAGATTGTGTTGTAGAGTGCTTTCTTAGTAACTATTGATATGTGTTTGTTCTTTAGTATTGGTGCCATTTGTCCAGTGAGTTGGTTTACCTTAATGCATCTATTTTCGATCTCGTCTTCTGATTTGCCATTTAATGATATTATACTTCCTAAGTACTTGAAGCTCTTTACTTGTTTAAGGGGGTGTTCTTTTAGATGAATCTTTGTTGTTTTTTCTTCTTGGGCTATGGTCATTACCTCTTTTTTACAATACTAATTTTCGTGTTATATTCCTTACACACTTCGTTTAGACTATTCAAGTGGTCTTTTAATTATACTAATGGTATGAGTGAGAAATGTATCTGTCTTTTTATTTATATTGTAATTAAGTTTTAATTGTGCTCTTTCTTTGTGAAGTTCAACATTCTTGTCCACGGACATTAATTGGTAAATAAAAGCAGTCAGCAATCATGGTACTAAGTGGAATCTTGTAGGGAGCAACATTCTTTTCACTTTTCTCTGTCCATGGTTGACTATGACGAGGTAAACTAATTACCATATCGCATTTTAACCTTTTTTTTTTGGTTTTCATATCAGCTTTTGTATTTCTTTGCAAAGTTATACTTGCTCGACCTCTCTTTCACCTGCCAGTGAATTGTAGTTCTGATGATGACATTGGGATCAGCCTCAGGTACTTGGTCAGACTAACCACAGTATCTGTTTCTTATAATGGCCAGCTTCTCAATTCTGTACTGTCAGCGATGTTATGCTGTGCTATTCTAGAAATGTTTTCATTTTCATTTGAGCAAGTTAAGCAGTTAAATTGCCCTGTGAAAGTTCCTCTATTTGTATAATGTATGCCATTATGGCTGTCATAGTTCCACTGTTTGAATAATGTATGCCGAATGTGTCTTATGGCTGTCATAGTGGCTGGACACATGCCTGGCAGCCCAGTAGTCATGGGTGGGATCCTCTCTGAAGCAGACACAGATTAAAAAAAAAAAAACTGACTGGGACTTCCAGGTTGACCCAGTTTAAAACTGGAACCAAGAAATGCCTTGGGGAAATAAAGCACCTGGCATGATACTGACCACATCTAACTCCGCATACCCAATGTGATTTAAGTCGTCTAAAAGGATCCTTTACTTATTACTTAAACTCTTTTGAGAATTTCTGTGGATGGTGTATAACTTACTGGTTATTACTGATTGTTCTGCCAGGTATCCAATGAGATTGCCAAATCTCTGCGCTCAATAACTGGCCAGCAGAAGGAGAATAATCAGGAGGAAAAGAGATCAGCCTTTGCTAGCAGCAAGCTTGTCACTCATAACAAATCTATTGTAGCAGAAGAGTTCCAAGAGGATATTCGATGGATGCGCCTAAAGGACATTGAGCTGACCACAGCGGATGGTTTGCCACCTTTGCCAATGCATATTAATTGGGTGCGAGCTGGGATACTGGTTGTGGGCATGGATAATGAAATGCAGGTTTGTTGTGGATCATAATTGTTGTCATAAATGTAATATTAATTATAGTGATCAACTATGCATTAGATCTTGTTAACTCACTAGACAATACACTGGAAGTGAGCCATTAAATAGAATTAGGATATCAAGAATTGAAAGAGAGACATTGCTCACACACAACAGGTATACAAAATGAGCTTAATTTTGTAGTCAATATAAAATGACACAAAGTTGTGCAGCTTTACATAACAGAATGACAACACATACAGGATGTTGCAGCGATTAGCCTTCATCAGCAAACAAACACATTCACAAACACCACATATAGTCAAGGAGATCTCCTGTGGCTACATCAAAAGGTGACGACAGGACGAGAAGAACACAAGGATGAAAAAATGAAAGCAATGAAGAGAAAATGAGAATTGGAAAAAATGTTCATACTTTCCTCACAGATCAGAATTGTGAGGTAAGTATGAACATTTTTTCCAATTCTCATTTTCTCTTCATTGCTTTCATTTTTTCATCCTTTTGTTCTTCTTGTCCTGTCATCACCTTTTGATGTAGTCACAGGAGATCTCCTTGATTATATGTGGTGTTTGTGAATGTGTTTGTTTGCTGATGAAGGCTAATCGCCGCAACGTCCTATATGTGACGTAATTCTGTTATGTAAAGCTGCACAACTTTGTGTCATTTTATATTGTCTACATCTTCACAGCTTTACCGCAGTTCCACCCAATTTTATTCTTAATTTTGTATTGCACAGGAAGCATGTAATTATCACAAGTAATGCTACATATTTTAATCTTAAGGCAAAAGATGTCTTTCTTCTGATCTTTTACTTTTCGTAGTGCCGTATTATCAACATATTTACAGAAATATTGCTGGGTGGATAAATTATAAAAGGAATCTACTATTTTATCAATAAATTTAGGTTTAATTAAATGTCTAACTTTGATGATGTAATTTACCATTAGGTAATTTTAAAACATTTTCAGCATTCTTCCTACAATCTTTACAAACTTTGATATTATAGATAGACAAAAGTTCAAAGAAAATGTTCACCAAGATGAGAAGGTATTTGTATTAAATAGTGAATACTTTTTCTTTACAAAACCTCAGGTATTTACTCAGTGGAAGAGCAATAGTGAGGATGTGGAAATTACAGAAGACGAGGGAACTCTAGACAAGAGAGCACTTACAGAAGCTAACCTCGTTACAGCTGCCTCAAGCCTTAATCTTTGCAGCAATTTTAAGTCAAAGTCCAACTTCAAAACCTCACTGTCTCTATCAAATTTCAAACATATTTCAAATGCACCACAACCTCCTTCGGCAAAGAAAGAATCTTGGAAGAAATCAAATCAGACTTCTGCTACATCAAAAGCAAGCCTGGCTCGTAGTGACAGTATATCAAGCTTGCCGATGCTCCATGACAGTGGCTTGTTTGAAGCTGCTAAATTTGCAAACCCAGTATTACCTCAGTACCACCCAAAGTTGTTGATGGAGTTGTTAAACTTTGGCAAAACAAAGCGGGTCAAAGCCATTCTGGCACACTTGGTGAGATGCATCAGTGGCTCCAGTGATGTTCAGACTATCTACAATGATGAAAAAACAGACAGCAGAAGTATTTCTGTGAAGCTGTCCCGCCAGAGAAGCATCTCTGTCTCCGTACGCAGTGAGAACGAACCTGGTGAGTCTGACACAGCCTCAATCACATATGTAGAAATCAAGTCCATTCCACCCCTTCCACTGTATGCACTCATTGCAGCAGACAAGGACACAACTCCATTCCATGCAGAAATCAAATCATCAGTGCACAAGGGTACCAAAGAAACTGATTATTCTAATCTACTGGACACAAGTGTTTCCAAGTTTGACGATGACCTCGATGAACAGCTGTTGTCAACATCAGCTGACAGCACTTCCAGTAATACCCGTCGACCACGGCTCCAGTCAGGGAGTAAACAGCCAACAGATCCTTACAGTTTTATATTGGAACAAGCAGATATATTACGGGAGTACTTGGTCAAACTGAATCTTCCTGGTTTATCTGGAAATGACCAGTTCTATCTTGCAGCATTGGCTGAAGTTGTTGGGTCAACAGCTGTGGATCTTGGTGACATATCTAATGGTAAGTAGTTTTTTTTTAAAAACCAATCGAGGCTTTTTATCTGCTTGTAATAAAAACATGAAAAGTGGCTTTAACTTGTGATATCTTATTATATTTGTATTCTGTTTAAGTCAACCAATAATAGATTCTTTCTCTCTCCTGCCCATAATTGGTAATTTTGAAAGGAACAGTTTTAACATGATCTAAAGTTTTGAGTATGGTAACTTTAGATACAAAATCTACACCTGTTATTTCTTTATATACACCAGCAAACACATTTTTCTAGACATGTTGCTACTGATTTGGTTTAGCTGTCTTGAACTCAACCAACTCACCTCAAGCCATCCTATCCTCAGATATCCCATGCCGCTCCGTCCATGTCCTCCCCACATTATTCATTACTGTCTCTACTCTTCTCCATGTGTTTTTGTGTCCTTATTTCTTTTGCATTCTGAATTCCAGACAAAAGCCTTTCTAGTTACATGATTCTCAGCTTTTCTCAATGTATGCCCTATCCAGCACCAATATAATTTCTTCACCTCTAGATTTACTGGTATTTATCACGTTTTCCCTTATGAGCACCACATTGGTGATTCTGTCATACCATTTTGGCCCTTTTTCTTTACACAGGCACCTATTAGTGAATGATTGTAGTTTATTTGTATTGAATCTCATTTACGTTTACTTTCTTTTGTGTGGTTCTAAATGTTTGCAAGTAAATGGGAATATTCTTCAACAAGTGAATAGGTACAATTATCTCGAAACAGTAATAACATCTGGTGGGAGATGCCTTGAAGAGATTAGAACAAGAATCGCCATGGCAAAAGTAGCCTTTAGCAAGATGAAAAACATACTGACCAATAAAAAGATATCAAATTAAACGAGAAAAAGAGTGTTGAGGTGCTACATAGAACCTGTACTTTTATATGGATGTGAAGCTTGGACAATTAGCAGCCAGGCTGAAAAACGTCTGATGGCTGTAGAAATGTGGTTTCTGAGGAAAATGCAAAGAATACCATGGACAGCCAGAAAGACCAATGAACAAGTCCTTCAAGAAACAAATGAAGATCATAAACTGATTAGAGACATTAGATGTAGACAGTCACAATTTTTTGGGCATGTTATGAGAAGAAATGATTTGGAGAACTTGGTGAAACTGGTAAGATCGAGGGGAACAGACCAAGGGGAAGACCTAGAAGCAAGTACCTGGAAGGCTTGGCCTTGTGGCATGGTCGAGACAGAAACACGGAGCTGATCCACGATTCTGGTGATCGAGTGAGATGGCAGAACATGACCGCCCACGCTCACCGGCATGGCACATGATGGATGGATGGAAATGTTTGCTGTTATTATTCTCAAGCTCACTGCTTCTCATTCTATAAGTGCTCTCTCTGCCAGCTTAGATAACAGTAGAGCCATTCCTTGTAGTTCATCTTAAAATTTCAAAGTATGGGTATAAAGAACAGTAGTTTTTAAATAATGTAGATAAATGTTCTTGTCATAAAAATATAGTTGAGCAATTTCCCTTCTAGTTGATCCCAAAAAGGAACAGCAAGACAGCACTGATGAATGTGGTCTGAGGTTTCTACTCGCCATGAGACAGTTTCAATGTCTGGTCAAGACTCTACCGCCAATACAGAGAATGCCATTACTTGAGAGCGGCATCAGAACATTCTATTTGGTCTGGGCATTTCATTCAGAGGCATCACAGGTGAGGTTGAACAAGAGCATCTTTTGTTGGAAGTGTGTCAATATTTTGTGGTCTCTTGTTAGAAATGTGTCAATATTCTATGTTCTTTTGTTAGAAATGTGTCAATATTTTATGTTCTTTTGTTAGAAATATGTCAGTATTTTATGTTCTTTTGTTAGAAATTTGTCAATATTTTATGTGCACTTACCTTTGCATAGTCATGTTCATAAACAGTTTATCTTTCTCTGTCTTTTAACAAAGGTCTTTATCTGGTGGATTAAGTAAGACTGAAGCTGTGGTTACATATATAATAAAAAGAAAATGCAGCGGCTGCAGCAGGATATGACAATATGAATTTGAAACAAATAGGTATATTAAACTCCTGCGAGAAGAAACGTACTAAACAATAACATCAACAACGTCGCACATGCCTTACAAGGAGATCCATCGTATCGCGAAATACAGGTGAAAATCCTAAATCAGAAGCACTCAATAAATATATAAAATGAATAATAAAATAAAATAAAATAAACTACACACAAACGCGTACAATACGGCACACAGGACTACCGACGTTGCGATTCTCAGAATCTTTGTCAAGGACACCACAGATCAACGAAATACAGCAAACAAAGAAACAAGGAAAAAAAACACACACACGAACTGTCCCTATGCCATGTGGGGCAGAAAAGGTGATTTGACCAGCTGCGACGGCGCTCGTTGGCTACAGAATTAAAAGTGGGTTGCAAGATAAGATTAAAGTAGCCAAAAATATGTGAACAGTCTGCTAAGAAAATCTAAGGGTGTGGGGACAGTTAGGTATAGATATGGGGGGGGGGGGGGGACAGCATAGTGATAGATAGTGTAAACAATAGGGGAAGATGCCACAGTTATACCGTAGCATCCACAACAGTATTGATACCTGCTGGATGGATGCATCCCAGATTGTTGATTAGCTGGCATTCAATTTTGAGTCTGACGGAGCTATTGGAATAGCAGGGTTTTAATACGGTGACACATACATCGTCGACTCCATTATGGTTGGAGGAATTGAAATGGTTGGGGACATTTTTGTCAGGGCCCTGATTGATGTCTCTGAGGTGTTCTCTAAAACGGTCAGCAAGACGTCTGCCCGTTTGGCCAATGCATTTCATGTCACATCGTTTGCAGATGATGACATAAATAGGCACCTTCACCTTGAAAGATTCTTTCACTTGTACATCCCGGAATCTGATTTATGTCATCATCTGCAAACGATGTGACATGAAATACATTGGCCAAACGGGCAGACGTCTTGCTGACCGTTTTAGAGAACACCTCAGAGACATCAATCAGGGCGCTGACAAACCTGTCCCCAACCATTTCAATTCCTCCAACCATAATGGAGTCGACAATGTATGTGTCACCGCATTAAAACCCTGCTATTCCAATAGCTCCGTCAGACTCAAAATTGAATGCCAGCTAATCAACAATCTGGGATGCATCCATCCAGCAGGTATCAATACTGTTGTGGACGCTACGGTATAACTGTGGCATCTTCCCCTATTGTTTACACTATCTAACACTATGCTGTCCCCCCCCCCCCCCCCATATCTATACCTAACTGTCCCCACACCCTTAGATTTTCTTAGCAGACTGTTCACATATTTTTGGCTACTTTAATCTTATCTTGCAACCCACTTTTAATTCTGCAGCCAACCAGCGCCTTCGCAGCTGGTCAAATCACCTTTTCTGCCCCACATGGCATAGGGACAGTTCGTGTGTGTGTGTTTTTTTTTCCTTGTTTCTTTGTTTGTTGTATTTCGTTGATCTGTGGTGTCCTTGACAAAGATTCTGAGAATCTAAATGTCGGTAGTCCTGTGTGCCGTATTGTACGCGTTTGTGTGTAGTTTATTTTATTTTATTTTATTTTATTATTCATTTTATATATTTACTGAGTGCTTCTGATTTAGGATTTTCACCTGTATTTCGCGATACGATGGATCTCCTTGTAATGTATGTGCAACGTTGTTGTTGTTATTGTTTAGTACGTTTCTTCTCTCAGGAGTTTAATATGCCTATTTGTTTCAAATTCATATTTACATATATAAGCCTGATATATTTACATTGTGGAAAAATTTGATCTTTTTAGTAAATTAATCACTCAATCAATCAGCCAAACACTGAATAGCTGGCTCAAATATGTGCTGTTACTTGCTATAGTTGTACATTCTGACAAATTTCCCTTCATCCATCTCTTGATGTTATCTTCCCATATTAACTTATGGTATAATAAAAAAAGTTTGTAACGTTTAAGTTAAAGTTCAACTGAATTAATATTCTATACTATTATTTGCCAGATGAAGAAAATATGATTTTAATTTAAAATGCCACTGATAAAATATGACAGTTTACTTGCACCCTCATAGCAAAGGCACACTTAATTAGATTGTATCTGAAATGACCAGATTTGTGAAAGATATGCATGTAGAAGTCACTAAACTTTTGTAATCAGTCTAGGTGTTCTGAGTGATTTTAGAATTTCACTTGTAGAAAGTTTAGTATAGTAAGTTTAGTGTAGAAAGTTCAGTGAGCGTATCAGTAAAAATGAGAATTGGAATTGGTAAGCGTTACTAGATCACAATCACAAGTGACAAAATGGATATTGCGCGTAGAGCGTTTCTCTGCACACAATCAACAAACATACACTGATAACACTACATAAAAAGCTGTAGAAAGCTGACAGGTGAACATCAAATATATTAATTTGTCTTTAACGTCACAATCTTTGCCTGCCTGTCTTCTCTGTCTGTCAGTCTAATTTTTTTCTTTCACCCTTCTCCTTATTTTCCTTCTCTCATCATCTCTCTTCCTACCTCCCTCTCTCAATCACTCTCTCATGCACTCACACTCACTCACGCATCGCTTGATGTGGATAACACGGACATATTTGTCATATTTCTGATGATCAGGAGCTTCTGTCTGCAATCCCGTGTGTGAAAGCTGAAGAGCCGGTCTGGGAGGAGCTGAAACTGTATGGTATTGGGTGGTGGTTGAACAACATGACACAGTTAAAGACACTGATGATCAAAACTGCCAACACTGCTTTTATGAAGTCGAAGAAGCCCATGGACGCAGCTATATTCTACCTGGCCATGAGGAAGAAGACCATGGTGAAAAGTTTATTTAAGTAAGTTGTTGTTTAGCTATATTTAAGTAAGTTCATAAATAAATTCACATATATTGTTTGGCACTCAGTAGAAGAAAGAAGGAGAGATTAGAGGATACACCAGACAACATAAAAATTGAAAGCTATAGTTACCCCGCTGGAATTCGAATCAAACCTCCAACACCACCTTGCTGTAGGAACAAGTGTACTTCATCATATTTCCAACTAGTTACTCCTAAGAAAAGGTGTCTTCATTAGTCAGGTCTCTTCATTAGTCAGGTCTCTCATCCACCTGAACCCACAATTATGGAATATGGACAGAAATTGTATCTTGCCATAAATAGCACCATAGGTCTTATAATTTTATATGAACCCAGCAGAGGTCAGTTAAACACCCAGACACATCAGACCGTAATGCTGTGTCCAGTATGTTAATGAACATTTAAAGAAGAGATATGCTTGCCTGTGTTCGCTGGCTGTGAACTCCAGCGCAAAGTCCTGTATGTCAGATGAAGACATCATGTTGTCCAACATCAGTGGTGATGTTATACAGGACCTGAGGTTTGCATGAGTATCCGTTGCCCCATGTCTGGCTTATTGGTGTGCAGGCTGGTGGTTCCTCGCCGCGCAGGCAGACACTCTCCGACTTCGGAGGAATCAACGATCCTACTGACTTTAGCCAGGACCCCAAAGGGACCTGTTGCCCAGGATGCTCGGCGAGGACGCATCAGTAGGTCTTGGCCAGTATAGAACCCAGCCCTGGTGCCTTGGAAACACCTCAGCGTCCCAAGAGATATGATTGGTTGGTTTCAATGTGGTAAACATAATACATAAATATGAAATACCAAATGTTATGTTGTCTAGTGTGTCATCTAGTCTCCCTTCTTTCTTCTACTTCTATGATCGTAATACATATGAATTATTTATGAAGTCTTAATGGCCTCAAAGGGTTCCCCATTTGATATTTCTGAATATTTAAGTAAGTTTGTTGTTTGCTATATTTAAGTAATTTTGTTGCTTAGCTCATTCTTTTGTGCAGGGATGACTCTGCACTTAGACAATAACAATTCTTGTTTGTTCATTATTATTTTTATATATTTTTGTTTGAAAATTGTTGCTAAAATGATTTCTAAAATACAACATATATTAACATTGTTGGTCTGACAACATGAGCAACACATTTTAATACATCTTTGTTATTGTGAAAGATTTGTTTAACATTAATTCTTAATCTGGGCTGATAAAACGAATGAGTTAGCTGTTTAAAGATATTTTTCCTATTGTTTAAAAACATGATTTAACACCTAGTTTTTTTTCCCCATTTCATTTGTATAGATCTGTTCAAGACAACAAAATGGAAACATTTTTCAACCTAGACTTTACCAATGACAACAATCGTCGTGTGGCAATGAAAAATGCCTTCCATTTGCTTTCCAAAGGACAGTATCTTCATGCAGCTGCTTTGTTTTTCTTGGCTGAACAAGTGGATAATGCTGTTAATGTAGGTTGTCTGTGTAATTTCATTGTGTATTGCCTTGGCCATGAAGGGAAGCAAACAATAGTGACATTGTCACCCTGGTGTAGGGGCTAAGGACGTTGTTCGTAATCCTGTATACTCCCGTACGAAACACAGCTGCTCGAGATTCTGCAGTAGACGGCATCACGTTGGTTACTTATGGGGGTATGTGAGCCGGTCGTTCAGAAAGCAATGGCAAACTACTGAACGTAAAACTTGCCAAGACATCAACAGCAGCACAGCAGCTGAAAAATGCTGGTGTTGACTGCAATGTCCTGTAAAGGATATGCAAACAAAAAAATCTACCATACATGTCGTATGAGGTAACAAAGGAAGATTCCTACACCCTCATGCTCAAAATTCTCTTTCTCTCATGCCATCTCTCCTGCTTCCAACACCCTCATTCCCAAAATTCTCTTTCTCTCTGGTTTCCATCTCTCCTGCCTCCTACACCCTCATTCCCAAAATTCTCTTTCTCTCTTGCCATCTCATGCGTCATTCACCCTCTTTCCCAAAATTCCATGCGTCTCTTGCCATATCTCCTGCCTCCTACACCCTCATTCCCAAAATTCTCTTTCCCTCTTGCCATCTCTTCTGCCTCCTACACCCTCATTCCCAAAATTCTCTTTCTCTGAAACCAATTTTGAGATTCTTCCATCTCTCCTGCCTCCTACACCTTCATTCCCAAAATTCTCTTTCTCTCTTGCCATCTCTCCTGCCTCATACAACCTCATTTTCCAGGAGTCTGTCATGTTCTTTATCTGCTTGCATTTTAGATTGCTTGGGATGCATAATGGGTAGTTTCCCTCTTGCTTTCCACATCTATATCACTGTGGACTGGGTCCTCAGCCTTAGGCCACCTTTTAAGTTACCAGGGTAATTGAGCACCCTGCTGTGTGGTATTCTAGCTAACAGCAAAGAGTACGCCAGCATTGTTCGCTTATTCTGGTGAATACTCTGTCCTCAGACCAGTGTTTGTACACTATAGTGTCTTTCCCATTCTATACCACGGGACACCCTCTAGACCAGTGTTTGTACACCATAGTGTCTTTCCATCCTCTACCACGGAGAGGTTCAGTTTGGATTTAGGGATATGGTGACATTTCTCAAACTCTCTGGCACTTCTAGAGAACCAGCCAACCATGAACAAGACTTCAAAAAATAAGAGGAAAGTAGGCTGTTCTTCATAAATAAGTATAATGCTATGCCAGCTGGCAGGGCACATCATGGTGATGTGATGATAACATGATGTTGTAATAGCAGAACAATCATATCAAAACATACATGTCTAGCACTAACACAAGTTCTGCAAATAGTGTAGCCATTTGTCATGTGACTTGTGGTTAAGGACCAAGTTTACAGCTTAGATATCTGTTTCAAATATTAGTTTAGATTTCAGTTTACCAAGGTTTTAATCTCCACTAAGGCAAGAAATATTTGTCTGTCACAGGTAGAAATAGGCTGTAGAAAAAGAGGGAAAAACAAAAAGACTGGGAACGAATGAACGAACGAACGAACAAACAAACTTTATTTTCGAAGGGTAACAAATTGGGCACGCAGACCTGTCTTACATTCGGCCCTTCCAATCACTCTTCTTTCGTTCATCAGTGCATAGTGCATTCACATAGGAAAAAAGCATTGTCAAATGAATGTTGTAAGCATAAACAATGCATGTTACCATGTTATGAGACAAATCCCTCACCCACCCACCCATTCTCTGTCCATCCGCGTGTCTCCCACACACACACATCCACCACCCAACCACACACATACCCACAGGCACATATATGACCCCATCCATCCACTCATCCCCCAACCCACACATACCACACACACCACCACATACATCATTTCCCCACCCACACACACACATCTCCCACCCACCACACATTCCCCCCACCCACCCACACACAAACCCAGGCAAACATGCATGCAACCACCCATCCATACCCACATGCACACATCTCCCCACCCACATGCACACATCTCCCCACCCACACGCACACATCTCCCCACCCACACGCACACATCTCCCCACCCACACATCTTCCACCCATCCCTTAACCTACTAACACTCACCCACCCACATATCCTCCACCACCCACTCACACACCCCCAACCACTCAGCCAAACACACATCCCCCAACCACATATCCAACACCCACACACACATATTCCTGCCAACTCATATATTTTGGACTTACCCACACACAAAACCCGCACCCACCCACACATCCCCCACTTACACACATATCACCCACCCACACAATCTCCCCCACCCACACATCCCGCACCCACACACACACATCCCTTCCCATCCCCAACCTACACACACCCTCCCACACATCCTCCACCCACCCACTTGCCAACCATCCCACCCCGATCTCCAATCTCCATTCACACATCCCTTAACTACAGTGGGAAGAGTATGGAGAAACCCTAAATAAAAACTACAATGAGGCAACTAGAAACTTCTACAAAAAGATAAGTGCAATGTGAACCAGAGGAGAACCTTTTGACCCAACTGAAATAATTAATAGCGAAAATGGAGAACCAATAAGTGAACAAAAATAAATCCTAATAAGATGGAAGCAGTATTTCAAACAACTTCTCAACATCCCATCAGATGTCACAGGAATTCAAAAGACCTACACAGATGTCATCGAAGAACTAGAACCAGACATACTAAAAGAAGAAATTATAGAAGCCATCAGATTAGCCCCATTGAACAAATCACCGGGACAGGATGAAATACCAAATGAACTAATTAAAGCAGCAAGAGAAGTAGGAACAGCTTGGCTATATAGACTATTCAACCATGTTTGGGTAGAACAACAGACACCACAAGCCTGGGGAAACGCCATAATTATCCCAATTTGGAAAAATAAAGGCAGCAAAAGAAACTGCACACAATACAGAGATATTTCACTGTTGAATCATACTGGGAAAATATTTTGCAAAATTCTTGAAAAAAGCTTACGAACTACTTTAGAACCCCAGCTAAGCAAAACACAACTTGGATTTAGGAAAAACAAAGGATGCACAGATGCCATTTTTGCTCTTAGACAACTTAAGAAAAATCAATCAAATTCAATGAAACACTCTACTTAGCCTTTGTCGACCAAGAAAAGGCATTCGATAGAGTAGATAGAAATAAGCTGTGGGAAATCCTTAAACAATATGGAGTGAGTACACATCTAACCAACCTATGTAGAAGTTTATACAACAACAGTGAATGCATAGTGAGAGCAACTGGAGGACACTCAGAACCCTTCACCATAAGATCTGGAGTACGACAAGGTTGTGTCCTGTCCCCTCTCTTGTTCATAACATATATAGACAACATATGTAAAGAAACCAGTCAAACAGAGACAGCAAGAATACCGCATGACGAGAACACAGAAGAAGAAGCATCTGGAAATCTAACCATAAGAGAACTCCTGTTTGCAGACGACCAAGCACTAATTGCAAAATAAGAAGCTGAATTACAAGACCAAATGAATAGTCTAAACGAAATGTGTAGGGAACATAACATGAAAATGAGCACAAGCAAAACAAAGGTAATGACTATAACTAAAGAAGAGGGGGCTGAGTGGTCTTGGGGTATGGTGTCTGCCTCGAGTGCTGGAGGTCCTGGGTTCAAGCCCCGGTGAGGACCGGGATTTTTTTCACATGGACTTCTAGTAATAACATTTCCCCTGGTCTCTGGGTAGTGAGATCGGACGCCCGTGTGTATTATTGCGCACGTAAAAAATCCCTTGGCTGTTGGAAATCGAAAAAGAGTAGCCTAACGGCGCTGCCCAGGCAAAATTTTGAGTTAAAAATCTACCTAAAGTATTTCAGGATCCTCGCTGGTGCTACAGAGTTCGTGCACTGAGCTGAGTTTCTCCAGACTCAGGTTTGAGTTAGGAGGAAAACGGAGCACTTATGGGTTAAAACTGTGTGCCGTGATGTTGATCCATCGACTAAACTAAACTAAACTAAAGAAGAACAAACAACAACAATTCACCTAAACGAACATCCCTTGAAACAAGTAAAGAGTTTCGAGTACCTAGGAAGTATAATATCACCAAATGGCGGATCAGAAGACGAGATAGGAAATAAGGCAAACCAACTCATTGGACAAATGGCACCAATACTAAAGAACAAACATGTATCAATAACTACTAAGAAAGCACTTTACAACACAATCTTCCTACCAACTCTGTGCTACCAATGCCAAACCTGGACAATGACAGAAAAAGAGAAAAGAAAAATCACAACAACAGAAATGAGATTCCTGAGAAGATTACTCAACATATCAAGAAGAGATAAGTTAAGAAATGAAGAAATCAGGACTAAAGTGGGGGTTAAAGCAGCACTAGAAAGCAGCAAGTCAAATGGTTTGGCCATGCAAGTAGGTTACCAGTCATCAGCATACCACAACAAGCAATGATGTACAGACCAGATGGAAACAGAGGAAGAGGCCAACCACGTAAACGTTGGACGGAGGGAATAGCAGAGTCCAGGGGAATATCTATATATGAAGCCCATAATCGGGCACTCTACGATGTTTATACTTCACCTCGACACCGCAAGGTACAAGAGGAACATGATGCGATGAGGTGAGATGAGATGAGATGAGGTAGAAATAGAGACTTCTAAGCCTATAGACTGCATGGTGTCTGCTATGGCAAGTACAGCTTTGATTTCCTCAGTCCTATTCAAAACTCTCCTGGCATAAGACGGGTGGAAAGACCTTAACAAATAGTTGACTTTGCTTTGTTTGTTTTGCAGTTAAGTTTAGTGGCAACACTTGGAAACATTATGGTACCCCAAGATAAATGTCTTGCTGAAGGTAGTTAAGTTTAGTGGCAACACTTGGAAACATTATGGTACCCCAAGATAAATGTCTTGCTGAAGGTAGTTAAGTTTAGTGGCAACACTTGGAAACATTATGGTACCCCAAGATAAATGTCTTGCTGAAGGTAGTTAAGTTTAGTGGCAACACTTGGAAACATTATGGTACCCCAAGATAAATGTCTTGCTGAAGGTAGTAATCTTATTCTTTTCTCAGATAATCCTGGAGAAGCTGGACGATCTTCAGCTTGCCATTGTGCTCTGCCGCTTGTACGATGGAGAGTCTATGCTTCCAGACGCAGTAAAAGCTCTGTATTATGAAAGAATTCTTGGCCTGGATAAAAGTGGTGAGAACTATGATGCACGAAAAGCCAGTCATGATCCATTCCTACGCTCAATGGCACTGTGGCAGTTGAAGGATTATGAATCTTCTCTTCAGACTTTGTTAGAGGTAATTTTGACTACACCCTTTGTATATTAAGAGTCGCAGTGACACAATGGCTAGCATGTTTGCCTGCTAGACAAGTGGTCATGTGTTCAAATCATCATCAAGGAGAGATATGTTAAAAATTAACTTAGGGAAGCAAAGACAGCTGGCATGATATTGACAGCGTCACTCATTAAATATTGATTGGTATATACAAGTGTGGGTCTGGCATCATGTATCCAGTACTCGTAAAGGGGTGGACAGTTTTGTCCTTTTATTACACTTTATCTAATGTTTAAGAAGCTATGCTTTGAGTTAAGAATACAGGAAAGTAGATATTTGTGGCATAGGCATCACTCTACATTCATCCAAGACTAATAAATAAACTGATCAATCAATCATGTGCCATGCCGGAAAGCGTTGGCGGTCATGACTCGCCATTTCACTCGATCACCCAGAGTCGTGGATCAGCTCAGTGTTCCTGTCTCGTCCATGCCACGTGGCCAAGTCATCCAGGTATTTTTCCTCTCAGTCTTCCTCTTGGTCTGTTCCCCTCGATCTTGCCAGTTGTCAATAAGTTCTCCAATCCATTTCTTCTCATAACATGTCCCAAAAATTTTTACTGTCCATACATGTAGAGTCTGATCTTTTTCTATTATGATTTTGCCATCTTTAGTTTTTAGACAGCCTGTTGATGTACTTGTTATTTTATTAGTAAGATCCTGAATTCTTTTGTGCACTAATGTGGTATTTTGACTGTTGTGTTGTTTTTCAATTTCTAAGCACTTTTCCTCAAGCCATGATTCTTTTGCCTTCCTACATAATATTCTGACTTGTCTGTGAATTTCTTCATATTTGGCAGGCTTATTTTTGTTGAGTCTTCTTGTTTCCATTAGGTGTAAAATTTCTTCAGTCATCCATTTCTTACAACCCACCTTCTTTAATTTTGGAATAGTTGTTTCTGCAGCCAATCTGATTGAATTCTGTAACATTTCCCATTGATCATTCACATCCTGGAATATTATCTCTAGATCAGACAATATATCAAATCTGTTCTGCACTTCTATATTGAATTTGTTTTGTATTTCCGTGTCATTACTCAATGTACACAAATCATATTTAGTATTTCCTGTTATATACTTGACTTTCTTCAGCTTTATCCTCAATGTTCCTGTAAGTAGTCTGTGGTCACTATAACAATCAGCACTGGGAACTGTTTTTGCTACTGTTAGTGCGTTTCTAAATCTTCTGCTAATCAGAATGTAGTCAATCTGGTTTCTGATCCTGCCATCAGGACTCCTCCATGTCCATAATCTTCTAGGGTGTTGCTTAACCCTTTACAGGGCAGACGCTTGTCCATTTTTTAGCCCTGAACGGGCAAGATTTTTTCAGGTTCGGTAAAATTTCGGGTCGCATTAGTAAAAACATCACAACCGATTTTAGTTAAATAAACACCACAATGAAGGGAAAAGCATGCAGAATATGATACTCACGTGATTGTTGTTGGTAATCCATATATGAACACAAATATTTACAAAATACAGCATGTTGTTTGTGATTTTCCGTCATCTATACGGCAATTTACAAACACATTTTCAGAATCATAATCACTTTCTTTAAAGTCCGAATCAGACTGCTAATGCTAAGTAACGCTTTGCACTGATATCTAGCTCCAATTAATAGTCAACTTCGTGCCCTTTAATGTCACTTAAATTGAACCTAGCGAAATCTCGGCTATCACTTGAAGAATTGCCGAAATCCATTTTGAAAAACAGCGCAAAACCCCCGAAAACTATAAAAAAAAAAGTCTGTAAAAGTCCGTTCAAATTCATAGTACCGCGTTTACAAATGGCGGCCACGTTGCCAAGCTGTCGGCGAAAGCGAAAGTAGCCGCCGGAAATGTCGGAAAGCTGAGAGATCGCGTTTTTACAATGCATAATAGTATCGGGCGTTTTGGGACGTTTCGCTCGTTTACGGTATCGGATGGAAATGGCCGTTCCACCCTGTAAAGGGTTAAACCAGGTGTTTCCTACAATCATTTCCTGTTCTTTTGCCCACTCTACGAGTCTGTATCCTCTTTCATTTCTCTCTCCTAAACCATAGTCTCCTACTGTGTATCTATCACCTTGATTTCCTACTTTTGCATTGAAGTCTCCTATTATGATGTTTATATCTGAATTTTTACATTTCTTTAAGGCAGACTCTATGTCATTATAAAACTCCTCTACATTATCTTCACTGGACTCTCCTGTTGGGGCATATACGTGAATAACATTTATGCTAAAAGGTCTGCCACTCAATTTAACTAGTAGAACTCTGTCCGACATGGCCCAATATCCTTGAACAGATGTTGATGTTTTCCTGTCCAAAATTATTGCCACTCCCCTTTGTCGATCTTCACCTCCAGAATAAATAATCTTAAAATCTTAATTTATCTTGATGCCTGCTCCTGTCCATCTCGTTTCGCACATCCCTAAAATATTAATTTTTTCTCTTTGTATTTCTTGTTTGATGTTCTCTAATTTTCCGTTGTTGTTTAACGTCCTAACGTTCCATGTTGCTAATTTTAATGTCTCTATCCTTGTCTTGCGATGATCAGTCTTTAAGCGAATCATAATGTACTAGGCAATTTCAAAGAGGTAGTTTGCCGTTGCTTTTCTCTATGGCAGTGACCATACTGGCCGGATGACTGCAACCATTGTCTCTCGAAAGAGATCCTCTGCCTGCCGTCGCGAAACTCGAGACCATAACCAACAAATATCTGTCGGCTGCCCTCAAAATTTCAACCACCACCTGCCTTCCGTGACTTCTTTTGAACACTTCCAATAAACAAACACGAAATAACATCACATAGTCCACAGGAAAACACTATCCACAGGAAATCCACAGAAAAACACTGAACAGCGTCTCCCCGAAGAACAACACGTCATCTCGTCGCCATTGTACCGGAAGTATTCCGGTAAATAAACTGATAGTGTTGCAGTAACAGATGACAAAATCTGGCTTTTCTTTTTGCAGAAACTGAAATCTTTACTACTGGGAAAATTCAGGTAGCAGATGAAGAGAAGTTTGTATTCGGTACCAGGGCATGTCTTGGGAAGTAAAGATACTGACCACATCACCCATCTAATGCCAGTTTATCTATACAAATATGGGTCGGGCACCATGAGCACCATGCACAGTGAGCATGTAAAACAGTCCTTGACTTGACTTGACTTGACTTGACTTCACTTCACTTCAATAGTTATCTGTTATTTATTACTTGCAATTACCTTATTTCAGAAAAATGTTGGCACAGCTAAACAAGAAGACATGGACAAACTCTTGCAAATACCACGAGTGTTTAACTTCTACAACTTCTTACGCACACATCCCCTCATCACCCGTCTCAGGTTGTCATCATCATCACTGCAAAATCGTGCCAATGTCATCACAGGTTTTACTCACACAGACACCCTAGTCACCGACAGTGTCACCACCCTGGATCAGATCACACCATCAGAGAGACAGCTCTTCTTTGCTGCTGCCCATGCACACTTCCAAAATGGCTGTCCTCTAGTGGCCATAGAAGTCATGAGGAAACTTCCAAAATGCCCAGTCCTGGTGGAAGAGGACCTCCAGAAGATGAAATATTTTGCCAATCGCAGAAGAAAATCTCTGTGTGAAATCAACAGTACCACTGGGACTTTGCAAGATGTGAATATTATGACGATAGATGAAGAAGACTGGGATGAAAATAAGCAGTCACCTTCCCCAACAAGTATTAATAATTCACAGAACAGCAAAGCTAGTGCCTTTGACTTGAGCAAGCCGGTGTCATCGATCACCAATAACTCTCCTGGGTCCATAGACTGGGTGATACCAAGTCGTGTGCATTTTCAAGAGGAGCTGGATCTTGATCTAGGAGGCAGTGATGAAGAGGAGAATGAGAATGAAAAAGAAGAGGAGAATGAGAGTACCAGCAAAGATAACAAACCTAAAACTCTAGTGAAAGCAAACAGTGTCAGGTTTAATATGGGTGGTGATGATGATGATGAGGAGGAAGAGGAGAATAAAGGAGAAAATATGAATTATGTGAAAGCAGACACAGCCAGTCACATAGATATCATGTCCCAGCAGTACAAGTTTATAGCGTGTTTGAAAGTGAGTATCCCCATGTTTTTGCACATGTTATGTTGTTTGTTTCATCTTTCACAAAAGCAGATTAGCACTTTGTTTCTTAGTTTTCTGTTGTTACATTTTGATAATAGTCACTGTGTTTTTAAATATTCAGTAATTGGTCCTTGATGTTTTGCAAATAACTAGTGACCATTTTAAATGTGCCAGGTTCAAACCTGTGGATTAATGTTGTGGAATATAAGGGACCCAAGGAAGTTATACTCCCAGCGGATCCTGATGTAGTAGATGAGATGCCTTGTCTTCTTGGGTAAATGTGAACAAAAATATGGGACAGGAGGTGTGTGTGTGTGTGTGTGGGGGGGGGGGGGGGTCTGCTGTGAACACTGCACATGTAAAGTTCTCTCAGGAGTTGAAAGTTGTATAGAGTTAGCTGTTATTGGTTACTGTTCTGGCATAATTTTAAGAATGATAAAAGCTACCCACAACAGGAAATATTTAGAGCATGTATGTGGGACGGTCAATAAGTAATGCCCCCTATTTTTTATCTGTGTAAATAAGTTATCAGTGTGTGTGATGTATTAATTCAGCGGGATTCCCCAAATGCTCTTCTGCACTGTTTCAGTCACAGGTTGCGCAACAGTAACTGTTTAAAAGTGGCCACTAAAGAAGTTCGGTTAAAGCAACATAATTGCTGGGACGTATGTGGCGTAATATCAAAATATAAGCTCGAACAAAACATTGTCTAGAGTTGCAGAAAACGATCCAGCAAAGAAGCATCAACGGAACATCAATAAAAAGGACTCACTCGAAGGCTGGCAATCTAATTTATGCGGCTAAGTTTATTAGCCCACATTCTTGAGTAGTGATCAAACAGACAATTTATGAATCTCAATAAGTTTCGATCGGGTCTGTAAATGCCAGACAGGACGATCGTAAGAAAAACATCAATTATAAATATTCAACTGTTGACCACACTAGCTGCTGAGAACTATCACATTAGTATTGTGGTCCTTCTGTCTATCCAAGGTTACCGAAGTGTCCTTCTGGTGTGGCGTTCTCAATCTCATTCATTCCTAGATTCTGTATCTGTCCCAAAATCTTTATCCTGATACGTACGATGCCCTGCTATTTAGGTTCTCCATTCTAATATGTATTAGCCATGAATAAAGTTGTCCTGCCAGTAAATATCTTTATAAATTAGAGACGACGTGAATGTGCTGCTTCTCTAGTCAAGCTCTATGAACCGAATGTTCATTGTTATTGCCAAACATTCTGACGTGATCTCCGTTCTACATCAGGTGCCTAGTTTTATGTACATTTTGGATCGGGAGTTTTGCTCCCTCTTACTTTTGCGTCATGTGCTCTGCTACGACTTGGCAATAATGTCATAGAATTCCTCAATACTGAAGGCGAGACCCTAATTCGCATCCACAAATGTTTCAGTATTGTTTCTAAAGAATCAACAGTGGATGTTAGCACTGTCTGATGTTGGGTACGTTGTTATGACGAAGCTGAAGTAGGTCAATCCTCAATGGCTGACGCAAAGCGGACTGGCCGTCCGTCAACGCATTGACTCCACATAACATTCATCGAGTTGATGACATCATTCGTGGTGACAGTTGGGTAACCCTGGATGAACTGTGTTCTGTGTTGTCCATTAGTAAAGGCAGTGCCCAGACCATCATTAAAGACCTGGGTTACTCAAAGGTTTGTGCACGGTGGGTACCCAGAATCTAGACAGACAGACATAAAGAAGCAAGAAAACTCAGCATTAAGTTGGACTTAAATGTTGACGTCTGGTTCAGAAAGCAATGGCAAACTACTGAACGTAAAATTGCTTAGAAAACCAGCCTGGAGTTGATTGCCACATTCTGCCAAGGACATGCAACATTGTTAATGATTTGACAAAGCATATGTTAACAATTTAGCCTAAATAGTCCCAAGTTTAATATTTCTTTCACATATGTTAATACAAAATTTACTGAACTCATTTCATGCCACAGGTACTAATGGAAGAGCTGGGCAATCTGGCCACTGGGTTTGAGGTTGATGGTGGCCAGTTGAGACATCAACTATACATCTGGTTGGAAAAGGAGGTTGATGTTCTGAAGGTGTTGTGCAACTATGGCAAACCTACTGAGACTCTTGCACCTGCAGATGGTGAGTAGTCTCAAGTTGGAAATCTCATAAAGAATTGAGATAGATCAGGTGTAGACTAAACTTGCGGTAACACAGGTTTGCTCAAACACCTCTAGATGGTAGGAACTTGTGAGATCTCATCATGTAGCAGGTCTTGTGTAGACTAAACTTGCGGTAACACAGGTTTGTCAAACACCTCTAGATGGTAGGAACTTGTGAGATCTCATCATGTAGCAGGTCTTGTGTAGACTAAACTTGCGGTAACACAGATTTGGTCAAACACCTTCAGATGGTAGGAACTTGTGAGATCTCATCATGTAGCAGGTCTTGTGTAGACTAAACTTGTGGTAACACAGGTTTGTCAAACACCTCTAGATGGTAGGAACTTGTGAGATCTCATCATGTAGCAGGTCTTGTGTAGACTAAACTTGCGGTAACACAGGTTTGTCAAACACCTCTAGATGGTAGGAACTTGTGAGATCTCATCATGTAGCAGGTCTTGTGTAGACTAAACTTGCGGTAACACAGGTTTGTCAAACACCTCTAGATGGTAGGAACTTGTGAGATCTCATCATGTAGCAGGTCTAGACTAAACTTGCGGTAACACAGGTTTGCTCAAACCCCTCTAGATGGTAGGAACTTGTGAGATCTCATCATGTAGCAGGTCTTGTGTAGAAGGTTGCTCTCATCATAGCCCATCTAAAAGACTCAAACCTTCCACCAGTTCCCCTGCCTCATGCATTTCACGCCCTAGCATCTTTAATTTCGTAAGTCCACTTTCATGTCGCTCAGCCCTTCCTCTTCTTCTAGGCCAAATCTTCCACTACAGTTCATTCTACGCCACTGGTATTTAGCACGACCAAAATATTGAGTTTCTCAGACATGATGTTTATTAGTCAATGTTCTTCAATATTCAGATATTGTAGTATGTTATCTTCGTGCTCCACCATATACTAAGAATTTTTCAGCAACATTTAAGTTCAAAATCCTTGCTTTATCCTTTATTCTTGCTTTATTTTAAATATTCCATGATGCACATGAGTTTTTTGCCACAGACAGATGTATGTTGTCACAACTGTTTAATTATATATATATATTTGTGCTGGTGTGTGAAATGGGATCCTAATGCTATTGAACCTCTGTATTGCCTTGACCAGTCTGCTTCTTACTTCTTTAGAATGGTCCCCATTCTGGTTAGCAATGGGGGCTGGGTATTCACAGTTTGTAGCATTTTTAGTCTCTTCATTGTGGATTGTAATTTCAGGATGACATAGTTTTCCATATACGGAGATTTTTGAGTCAAAAATAAATGTTCACAAAGACATGTTGACCTTTAGGACGTCATTTTACAGACAGAGTAACCTGTTCTAATACCTTGGCATTGTTTAAGAAGAGACCCACACCATCTGCATATCTGAGTTTTGGACTTGAATTTCCACCAAATATAAATGATCCCAAAATGTCATAGGTTTCACCATTATTGTTGTTTCTCATTATATTATCGTCATAGATGTTGAATGGTTATGGGGAGAGAATGCAACCCTGTCTGACTTCTTTTACACCTCAAACTCTTCACAGCTGCTTGTTGTTTGTGATACATTTAAATGGATGGCATGTGTTGTGGTTAAAATGTGTTGTGGATAAAATGTGTTGTGGTTAAAATATGTTGTGGTTAAAATGTGTTGTAGATAAAATGTGTTGGAAGTCTCTTGTCCCGCATGATTCCACAATTTATATAGTATATAAAACATTTAGGAAGCATGCTGACAATGGCGTAGGTGCAGTTGGACAATGGTTCAATGCCAGTTCTCATTGTTTGCTAAAGGAGGAAAAGACTGGCCACCGATTGCTTTGTGCTTTCAGGACAACAAAAATGTGATGGCTCTAATACTTCATGTTCTAATAAGATTTTTTTTAAAAGCCCCTCAAAAACAGACTGTCACAGATAATTATTAAAGTCACATAACAGTCAGTACAATATTCATCTGTGTGATAATTCTTCTTAGGCTGTGAAAAAAAAAAACACTCTGGTCACACACTTGCTGGACTGACAACATTTACTTGCTGGTGTTCATATGGCAATGTACAGTATTTCAACAAGCTGTGCGTCTCTGTTATGTGGTAAATTTCTAGCCCATTCTACACTGACTCAGTTCCCTGTGTGATCAAAATTATTAATATGTAGCACTGTTGTTGTGAACTATTTGTGCTTCATTTCCATATTGTTTCTTCCTGAAAAGGATGTTGGTTGCTTTGTGTCCATTCACAGTACAACTGTGATATTTGCTCAGTACCCAGTGGTACTGTTGATTTCACCTGACATCCAGCTTTAGTATGTTTGGGGCCAGGTTTGCCTGCCCATGTTGGTCCTTACTCTTGCGTCAGACTACAGTCTGTTTCTAGAGCAACCATTTGGGGGTGAAGCTGGGTTGATGTGTCATGTCTGGTTCCCTGATTCCTAGTACAAACAGTCAAGATTTGAGTCACTGACTGAATTCATCACCTGTGCTGTATCTCCAGTCCCATACAGTTTTGTATTAATGGCAAGGATGATACATTGAATGGTTAGAATAACTGAGGGCTTGGAAAAAACTGATGAAAGTATAACATTATATATGAATAAAACAAGGAGGCTTGAAATATTCATTGATGATGTATTGAGAAGAGAGACACTAGAGAAGAGATTACCAGAAAGATGACTGTTGGATGAGGCAGGGACA
Source organism: Cepaea hortensis (assembly GCA_963921405.1). Lineage (NCBI taxonomy): Eukaryota > Metazoa > Mollusca > Gastropoda > Stylommatophora > Helicidae > Cepaea > Cepaea hortensis. The sequence goes on from OY992877.1 coordinate 43,948,830, forward strand.
GCAAATGGGCAGTTAGTTAGTTAGTTAGTCGACAGATCATCCTCATTGCACATCGAACCATTCAGTCCATAAGTGCTCGGATCCCCTCCTCAGCAAATCCCGCAGCGTGTAGCGGCTAACGACGCCAGTTCTGTGTTGGTTTATCAATCTTCTTTGGCTTCCTGCGTAGTGTTCTTGTTTGGCCACCCCTCTTTTAATTTGCTGCTCTCGCAGTCTGGCTATTGTTGTAGATTCACAGTCATCACTTGGTTCTCGCAAAAGTCTCACTTCTCGTAGAGCATTCAGAATGTCAGCCTGGTCCATGGCGCGTCCGCCCTCCACAGTAGCCTCACCTGCGAGCTTGTCAGCCCGCTCATTTCCTTGTACTCCCGCATGCCCTGGCACGAAGATGAAACTAATCTTTGCCAGCCGAGACCGCTCCAGAGGCAGCAACCATTCTCTTCGGATCGACCCCTCCTCTATCCTCTTGATCATGTTCATTGTGTCGCTAAGGAAACAAGCCCTAGTGAATGTCTGTGTCTCGAGCCATGTTATTGCTTTACTTACTGCCATGACTTCCATGGTCAGGCTACTTGTGGTTTCAGTGAAAGCACCAGAGTCCTCCTTCACAATTCTCCCTCCAGCCTGAGCTGTAAAGGCCCATGAGCTTCTCACATGTCGAACGACCGATCCATCTGTGTAGATGACCGCGTCACCGTCTAGCGAAATCTCGAAAATCAACGCTTGTACTTCAGCCTCAACAGCAGCTGGATTTTCTTGTCTGCATTTTCTATCTAGTTGGATGCAAACTGAAAAGGATGTGCAGAAGTCTGTTGGCACTTGCACCCACTCCTCGCCAGGTTCTAAGTCCTCAAGTGAACACACCTGTTGAAGAATGTCTTCGGCTTGACCCATCCACGACCGTCCTCTTTTTAACCTGCTGCCCTTCACCTTCCTAATTTCACTATGCAGTGGATGTTGTGTGTTTGCGTTAATTCTGAGGTAGGCGCGTGCCCTGCAACCTTGTATTCTCTCTTCAATGGTTGGAAAACCAAGAAGGTAGCGCATCGCCCTGCATGCTGTATATTGGGCAGTCAAGTAAAGGACCCTTGTCCATGCCTTGAAGTGTATCGGGTAAATGGTGCTTGCCCCATAGTTGTGTAGACTAATTGACACTTATTGTCTGATGTGGTCAACATAGTTGTATAGATTAATTGACACTTATTGTCTGATGTGGTCAACATAGTTGTATAGATTAATTGACACTTATTGTCTGATGTGGTCAACATAGTTGTATAGATTAATTGACACTTATTGTCTGATGTGGTCAACATAGTTGTATAGATTAATTGACACTTATTGTCTGATGTGGTCAACATAGTTGTATAGATTAATTGACACTTATTGTCTGATGTGGTCAACATAGTTGTATAGATTAATTGACACTTATTGTCTGATGTGGTCAACATAGTTGTATAGATTAATTGACACTTATTGTCTGATGTGGTCAACATAGTTGTATAGATTAATTGACACTTATTGTCTGATGTGGTCAACATAGTTGTATAGATTAATTGACACTTATTGTCTGATGTGGTCAACATAGTTGTATAGATTAACTGACATTGGGTGATGTGGTCAACATAGTTGTATAAATTAATTGACACTTATTGGGTGATGTGGTGAATATTGTTGTACAGATTAATTGACACTTATTGTCTGATGTGGTCAACATAGTTGTATAGATTAACTGACATTGGGTGATGTGGTCAACATAGTTGTATAGATTAATTGACACTTATTGTCTGATGTGGTCAACATAGTTGTATAGATTAATTGACACTTATTGTCTGATGTGGTCAACATAGTTGTATAGATTAATTGACACTTATTGGGTGATGTGGTCAACATCACACTGGGTACCATTAATTCCCATAACTTTTCCTTGTGCTCATTTAAAGCTGGGTCAACCTGGGAACCTAGGTCATATGTTTAAAACTCCCTGCCTAGATGGGGATTCTAACACATGACTACCGGGCCCATAGACGAGCATGTCAGCCAATATGCTTGATAGGATATTGCTGTCAACACCAGCATTTTACTGCTGTTGTGGTTTCTTGGTAGGTTTATGTTCAGTAGTTTGCCATTGCTTTCTGAACGACCAGCTCCCATACCAATTCATTGAAACCCAGCGCAACACGGTCTGCTGCCAAATCGCAAGCAGCTGTGTTTCAAATACGGGTAAGCAGGATTACGAACTGCGTCCGTAACCCCTTCAATATAAACATTGCAGATAACCCAGCATTGTTTGCCAATTTGTAATTTCTTGTGAAGTTTACGTTCAGTAGTTTTCCATTGCTTACTGAGCGACCGGCACTCATACCATTTTATGAAAATAGGTGCAAGGCAGCCTTCTACCAAATCGGCCACAGCTGTTTCTCAAACACGGTATGCAGGACTGCAAACCACATTTGTAACCCAATTACCACAGGGCAGCTCCCTATAACTGCACAATGCTTGATGCTAATATTTAAATATGTTCATTTCAGGGAGTGGTGGCAGTGCTCTGGATGACTTTGAGGAAACAGATGATGTTCTGGAGCCCATTCATAGAACACGCACTGTATCTATACGATCTGACACTTCAGTAGGCAAGGCATCTCTTCATGAAGTGATTAAAGCAGAGAAGCTAGATCTTCAGAGCAAAGTGGCGCGCATGGCCAGACGAAAGGCGTGGTTAAAGTGTAATCAGCATTTGCTGCGCACGCTTGCATCATACTGTATACTACAGGGTTCAGGTGGCGGAGGTTTGGCCTCGGTACACATGGAGCTTCTTCTATTGCTGCAGGTAGCTAGAGATATCTATCTTTTGTGTTGTCAATCATTGCAAGGCCATTTGATTTTTAATTAGATCTTACTAGTCCATACCATGTTAGATGTCTGTTATGTGCTACTATGTTAGCTGTCTTTTATGTGCAACTTTGTAAACAACCAAAAGAAAAGAATCGCTTTACATGCTGTAAAGCACATTGAACATACAGTGCCTAACCCATATTTTCTTAGACCTGTCATGTCTTGATGGGTGATGTAGTCAGTATCAAGCCGTAAAGTGTGTTCCATAATTGTCTGCTGCCCAGGCACAGTTTCACATATTAGAAAGGCTACCCATTATAGAATATTTATAGCAGGTTAATTCTTCATGGGAGTTTGAAATTCATAGGAAAACTACATTAATTTCCCCAAATTTATGGAAGATTGATATATTTAAAAGAAAATTCATACCAGTCTTCAAACTGAATAATGTGACATCGCTCATGTCATCAAAGTTTCTTTGTTATCTAAGTGTCATTGTTATCTAAGTATTGTTGTTATCTAAGTGTCATTGTCATCTAAGTTTCATTGCTATCTAAGTGTCATTGTTATCTAAGTTTCATTGTTTAAGTTTTGTTGCTATCTAAATGTCATTGCTATCTAAATGTCATTGTTATCTAAATGTCATTGTTATCTAAATGTCATTATCTAACTTTCATTGTTATCTCAATTTCATTGTCATCTAAGTTTCTTTGTTATACCTGGTTCATATTATTTTGTAGTATTTAATTTATTAAATCATGTGGAATCTTGTATTGTGTCACATTGTAATGACTTATCTATTTGGTATATTTTGTGCCAAATCACAGGAACTTCAACAAGAAAGACCTCAGCAACAGCTCCTATCACCTTTGCCTTTCCCCACCACCCTTCCTCTCTTGTCGGCCAGTATTACCAGCAGTCGCAGTGTTGTGGCAGACCCAGTACAGTATTTACAGAACAATATACAGGTGCACATATTTGATTTGTTTCTTTTGTCATGATTTTTGCATCGTCTCTTTTTCCAGTCCCAGTTTCTCTAAAACCTTTGTTTAACCTTGTTTCCATGGAAGGCAATCAGTCTTTCTGTAATTCACATTTGTAGGGCCTGTACTAAATTGTCTAATTGTTTGATCACTGCACCATAAGTCAGTCAAGGTCACAGTAAAGGACAGTTTTCTGTGTGTTGAGTTGTAATTGGCATATGGTGCTAGCCCCATATTTCTACAGACCAGTCAACAGTTGAAAGGTGATGTGGTCAAAATCATACCAGCCACCTGCATGTCCAGGTCATTTCCCAGGTCATTACCTATTGTAGGCACCATACAGTAGTCTTGACTATATATATATATATATATATACACACACATACACAGAGAGTGTAAAGTCCCACTACAATTTGTGTGTATAATAATTTTGTACATGATGTCATACAAAAATGTGCTCCACAGTCCATCATGAAGCAATATGCAGCGAATGGCTGTTGTTTGCTGTAGTAATTCTTTGCACTCCAAACAGAATGGTGTTATCAACGGAAGAAAGAAATGTATGTTAGTTGTCAGTTAGTTAGTGAGTTGCTGTTCCAACTTCATGGCAACGGGTTGTCTCTAGTATACTCCATTCCTGTGCCAGTGATCACACAAAATGCTCCTCACTGCCCAATGTGAAAAATGGAAAAGACAGGAGTTTCGGCAAGCCAACAGCCTGCACAGGTACATTGTGCATAATGCCATCGCCAGAATGCCAACACAAAAGTCCTCCACGAATAATACAGTTCATCAAAGATGGAATCAGCAGTCACCAGAAAGACTTCATTGACCCAGGCTTTATCCCATATGGCTTGGTCTCTTTACGCAGAGCGACCTGCTGAAAGCGCCACACAAAGCACAAAGGCCGTAGCTCCAGCGACGACCCCAAAGTCTCCTAGAAAAATGCACTCGCGAGCCAAAAAGGCAAACCAGTCAATTCAGCAACAGCTAGCCACCATTGTTCCAAACATGCAGTTCACGCTACAAACAATGTAAAAGCATTCTACACAAAATTCACAGCTCAGTGTCTCACCATGCACTCACTCAGTGGCAGGGAAAATGCGAATGCAAATCATAGCCACAAGCGTAAACACTCCAGAGGCTTTAATGGTTTAAATGCCTATCTGTCATGTTGGGGACCGGAAGTTCTGAAGAAAGAAAGTTTTTGGTTTAACAAGTGTTTCGAAATGGCGGTAGATACACACGAATGGTTGTTCAAAGATTTATAGCAAGATTTCCTGATAAACAACCTCCTCATCACATTACAGTTAGAAATGTTTTGAATAAGTTATAATGAATACTTCATTGGTACTTTCCAGCTTCCCCCAATTTTGATGACGTCATGTACATAATTTTTCAAAATTGTTCTACAAACAAACTATAGTGAGACTTTACAAACACCCTTATAATAATATAATTTTAGATGTTTAATAGCTCCTTTAACCTCATCAAAATGTAAACTTCCTGTGTTGTGAAAGGTGTATATAAAATAGTATGCAGTTTCTGTATTTTGTTGTTGCTTACAATATTGTGTTGTCTTAACTGTGTAATTGCTTACTAATTTAGGCAAGTGTTTCCTTTCAGAGAAGTTACTATAACAGGTGTTTAAATGTTTACATGTCTGAGCTTACTTAGTGCAAACATTAACGTGATACGTGAAAATCATAGGGCTTGTAGTACTGTGGGTAGTACTTTGCCTTATAAACACAAGTTTTTCTAACCCCAGTAGAAAGGAAATTTTTCCAGACTATCTACTGACCTATGGTCATTCTAATGCTAAAAATGAGGCAACATAAGGATTATGTCTGGGTGGTGAAAAGGCAAATTGAAGAAGCAGGTCAGCCCACCTCATAATGCTGTAACTTAGCACATCACTTAACACTTCTGTTGCAGTATATTTAACTTTATTAAACTGTATTTTGCAAGTTAAACTTTATAACGTCTGTTGTATGTTAAATCATTATTTCTTTATTCTGTTTCTCTTGCAGGATTTGTTACAAACTGTCTTGGATTTCACACAGCCACCTAACACACATACAGAAATTGGATTAGTGAGCACTCTGCGTGACCTTGCTGTTGCTTTGTCTTCGTGCATCTACCAGAGTCTCTGTGACAGTGATTCATTTAGTGTTGATGCTGCTGATGTTGGCATAGATGGTTTCATTAAGTATGTTTCATTACAATGGAGATATAATTGGTAGTAGTTTGTGATATTTTGCTTATAGACATAACTCTGCTTTTTCAAACATTTTCAAAGTGACTGATTGTAAAGTTTAGTGAGGTTGACAGTAGCAGAGGAATATCATCAATAAAATTAATCCAGAATGCCAAGCTGGAGTTACATGAATACCTACACTATTTGACACAGCACATGATGATGATGTTTGCGATTGAATATGTGAGTTTAAGGCAGCGACTCTGAGGCAGACAATAGAAGACCTGGAGTCAACACAAGCAGGGCAAGTGTTAATTGTCCTATTTCTACATACTGGTGAGAATAGAGCTTCAAAGACCCTCACCACTACTGCATGCATCATGGCAAGTCTACAGCCATAGATGAGGTTATTGGAGACAAGAAGAGAAGCCCACTGAAAAATAAACAGACAGATGTTTAATTGTTTACTTGACCGAGTTTACTTAGTGCAAACATTAACATGCTGTGTGAAGAAAATTCTCTTTGAAGCATCTTTAGTCTTTTGATGGCCATCTTGTGTCTCAAATTGGCCTTATTTTACACAGAGTCACAATTACTGAGGATAAATAATATTTGGATAACATGTACCTAAAACTGTGCTTTGTATGAACATTATCACAGTGCATAGTGGTTAGTCTACATACTTGTCAAGACACTGGTCTTGGTTCAATCCCATAGAGTGGCAGGATTCTTTTTCATCTGACCATTTGGCTCTGTGGTTGACCCAGGAAAAGGAAAGGTAGCGAAGAAGGAAACCACCTCATTTATATTGTGGTTTTTGTGAAGGCTTAACACTTCACACCCTCAATTGGTTATCTGCCATGGGAACTGCCTTTACCTTTCCCTAACCTCACTTTTAGGAAAAAACTAAAGCAGTGAGGAATGAATCTAGCAGTACAGTTTATTTGTCTGAAGTGATCATCATATCATTCCCTTATCACAGCGTCTGTTTTCAAAATTGTGTTATCTATTAATCCATAAGGAGCTGCGGTAGTGCAGTGACTTAAATAAAAGGCTTTACAGGTGAGAGGATTGACTTCATTGCACCGGTGTTATCCCATATGGCTCAGCCTCTTTCTGCAGAGCGGTGTGCTGAAAACATTGCACAAATCACAAACTACTTAGTGCTAGCGATGACCTCAGGAGTCTCCGAGGAAAATGCACTTGTGAACCGAAAGACGTAGCCCAGAATCAAACCCACAACCTTCGGAGCACGAGGCAGATAGCTTGACCACTTCACCATGAAGATGCCCTATCGCAGTGACTAATTCGCTTGTCTGCTGGCCCGGCGGCCATGTGTTCAAATGTCCCATCGTAGTGGGCTGACCCAGTGTATAATAGGGACCAGAAAATATCCTGGAAAGCAAAGATCTGGTATGATATTGACCCACCTAATTATTGGTATATATAAATATGGGGCTAGAACCATATACCCTATACACCTCAAGGCATGGACAAGTTTCCATTACTTGTCACTTCTTTACTCAGTAACTAAACAGATCCCTTCATATTGATATATTTATGTGGCATTGAATTTCTACATTTGTTTTCAGTCCTGAATTCTCCTACCCATCCAGTCACTTGATGGCAGGGGTTAAAAGAAATCGTCATAGAACAGGCGCAGGTGGAGAAGATGTTGTCAACACACCACCATCCAAGTGGCCAGGTATGGCTGAGTCTTTCTCTAGCTGTCCGTACAATCACCACTTGTAGGAAAATAACAGTGACGGGAGGTTACAGAGAGAAAGTATTTGAGGAGCGGAGACAAAATGATGCTATTTAGGGCCAGCTTGCTTCCGCTATATGCATTTCATTCTCTTTAAATAGATACCAGACAATGTTAAGAATTTTCTTAGGTTGTCTGGGAACAAAAGGTGGTGACGAAGGGAACTGGCCAGCCCACCTCATATGTTGAGGCATAGAATATGTGACGGCCTAACACTACACACCACAATGACAGTGGAATAAGCGTGACGTTTTTATGTGCATATCATAAAGATTTTTGACTCTGACCTTTGTCTGGTAAACCACAATTGTTTGTGCCTTTGCCACATGTACCAAATAGGGGGTGTCTTACTTTCCTCTACACACTAAATGGAAGAGTAATGATAGAGTGGGAAAAAGAAAGACAGACATACATCTTATATTTTACAGCTTGAAAGTCTAGTTACTGGACTGTTGTAGAATGTCACTGGGTGCTGTTTAATAGGTAATGAAGAAGATAGTTCATATTTTTCATTGCATGTTCGTTAATGAAAACTACAATTTCATTAAAGAGTCATGTCATTATATAATTGTATATACTTACTCCCAGGTCTCTCTCTCTCTCTCTCTCTCTCTCTCTCTCTCTCTCTCTCTCTCTCTCTCTCTCTCTCTTCTCTCTCTCTCTATCTCTCTCTCGCTCTCTCCTCTCACATTCTGCCTGCCTGCGTGCTTGCCTGCCTGCCTGTCTGTCTGTATTATTTTTTTCATTTCGTCTTACCATTGCAGATGTTCCTACTTGCTTCTTGGTATCATTTCTGATTGTACACATTCAATATTTCTATGAAATTCCGACTATCTTGCTCAGCATAGAATACACAGAGCTGTTTTAATCTGTATCTTTATGTATTCTTTCAGGAGTAACATCATTGAAAGTTCTTCTGGCAAGGGAAAAGGATGAAGATGCCCCAAAAATCAGCACCCTTCTCACTGAGTCATTGATTGCTGTGTACATGAGCCTCTTCATCTCAGCACTGAGCATGTATGACTCCCAAATGCTGTATCGCTTGGTGGCTAATAAGTTGGATGCCCAGACGTGGGCAGCTCTGTTTGGTGGTGGCAACAAAGTGGCAGTCAGAACGGAGAAGGCACCTGTGCCACGTACGCTATATATATGGTTGTGTGATTTATATCTTTAAAATCTCTGCACATTAAAAACAGAGATAACATCTATCAAACTAAAGGATAAGAACGCTTGCTCTTAAACTTCCAGTGTGCTATTGGTGGGATAGCGGGTTAAACTCCTACAGTTGGACTAAAATGTTGACATCTCGTCCTTGACTTGGGAACATACATTATAAGTACCTCAGAAGTGGGAGTTGGTTTGCCTGATGACAGGAGACACTGATTATAGGGAAAGCTAACCCATATGCAAATATCAGGCCATTGCACTCTCCAGTAGTAGCAACTGCTAGTTGTATTCACACGTGTGTGGACTAAGCTCGAATACAAAGCAAGCAAACAAAATAACATTTAACACATTTACTTCCTGATTAAAAACACACAGCCCTACACGCAATTAATTTAATTACATTGAACAAATAGAGATGTATCTAGAATTTCATCTGTATTTTGATTTTCAAAATATTTTTGAGTAATATTGAAAAATCTGTATAAGTTATTTTCGTTCTTTTTCAAATGCATCATGAAGTATGGTGCTGCAGGTAAATTGTAACTGCTAATATATATATATATATGTATGTGTGTATATATATATATATATATATATGTATGTGTGTATATATATATATATATATATATATATATATATATATATATATATATATATATATATATATATATATATATATACTGTTAAAAAAGTGAAACGCAACATTATTGCAATTTTAATTGCAAACTTTTACCAACATTTTATTTTACTATGCTGATTTGCCCACTGCAGTTGGTTCTGGCGATGCCGGTCCGTAAGAACAGAACCTCTGTAGGGTTTTCTAGCCCACAGACCAGCGTCGTGCAGCGGGTTCCTGACTGATTGATCTGAACTTTGACGAGCTCATGGCATTGACTGGACTGTGGAAGGCGAAGATCCAAATCGATTCCTAAGGTGACACAGCCGTATGAAGAGGTCTTTGGCAGCAGTTGTGATTCCGGGTCTTCGATTGCGCTGCCGGTCTGCCACTGTGCCAGTTTCTTGAAATTGCCTCCAAAGGCAACTGACGGTGCTTCTGACCACATTAAATTCTCTGGCTAATACACTTTGTGACTGTCCGGCCTGTGAACATCCAATGATGAGGAGTCGTTCTGTAGTGAGATGAGCCATACCTGCGCATTGAATTTTCCCCATTGTGGAGTACCTGGAAACGACAAAGCTGATCAATTGGCTAAGGAAGGAGCCAAAGAAGAACAGCCTGATGTGCCCGTTACATACCACCAAAAGAAAAGAATGATCAAATCAGTCAGAAAGCCACCAAAACCTGCTCAAGATGACAACCACGTTACGGACAGACCAGAACAAGTAATTATTGTGCGCCTCAGAACAGGGCACAATAGATTATGCAACCACATGTATACAAAATTCAAGATTGGTGAAACAGCCATGTGCACATGTGGATTGGCGTCACAGACAGCAGAGCACATACTCCAAGACTGCCCAAAATATAACATCTAGGCAAACCTTCTGGCCTAGAGAGACGACAGTGGAAGATAAACTCTATGGACTGCTGTGTGAACTGAAAAAGACAGTTCAATTCATACAAGAGACAAGCATTGCAGTTATAGACATATTTCAAACGAACGAAAGAAGAAGAATAATTGAATTTTCAACTGAATTTACTTGAGGAGCGTTGATCTTTTATAGGCATTCAATAATATGGTCAGAGAGTTTTGAGTTCAGTGAGTTTCATGGAATTATCATGAACCTGTCATGATTCATTGTTAAATATTTTGTTTCGACCTTAACCTCTTTCATGACCTCATGAATCATGAGGTGAGTACAATTCAGGTAACCACAAGAAGTTAATGACCAGATGGACACAGTCATTAGGTTGACTGATGTCCAATCAGTGAATATCTTTTATAAAAGTAACACCAAAAATGTTGAGTTTCTTCTTTTTAAAACAGTATATATATATATATATATATATATATATATATATATATATATATATATATATATATATATATATATACACACATTGGCACCTTGCCGTCTTGACAGACGATAGTTTGTGCTTTAAAAAGGCATAATAACTCTTAACTATGGCGGTAGCGAGTGTGACTGATAAGGCCAATTTGCGCTGTAAATGTCCGTTCACAGTGGGTGCATGTGAACACGTGGTCATTTCCACCATCATGCACCATCTTACGTCTCAAACGCTTGGTGTGTGACTTTTCTGCAATAATTTTCTCCTTTGACTTTATTCCATTTCTGATATTTGCCCTCCATGCAACACGTTCAGCGGCGACTTGCTCCCAATGTGCATTATCAATGCCTGTATCAATCATGTCCCGCTTACACACATCTTTGTATCGTAGTAGAGGCCGACCCTGAGATCTCTTACCCATCTGTAATTCACCAAAAAAGATATCCTTTGGTATTCTACCATCATCCATCCGCCTAAGATGTCCTATCCATCTAAGTCTACGAAGACTGAGCATGGAATAAACTGTCACAAAACCTGATCTTTCCAATACTTCAGTATTTGTGATTTTGTCTTGCCACTTAATACCAAGAATTCTTCGCAGACACCGCATATGAAAGCTGTTTAAATTGTTCTCTTGGTGTGAGTAAGTTGTCCAGGTTTCACTGCCATAGAGAAGAGTACTAAGGACACAGGCTTGGTAGACAAGGACTTTTGTTTTGGCAGTAAGCTTCCTGTTCTCCCAGACTCTTTTTCTTAACCTGTTCATTGTTGTTGCTGCCTTACCAATCCGGATGTTGATTTCCTGATCTAGGGATAATTTGCTATTTACCACCGATCCTAGATATGTAAAATGGTCTACTATCTCTAGTTCGGCGTCGTCAATAAAGATTGATGGTATCCCATGTGCACCTTGTGACATAATCTGTGTCTTCTTTTTGCTAATTGTTAAACCAAATTCAGAACAAGCATTGGAGAATGCAGATAGTAGACATTGCAATTCTTCCTCAGAGTGGGTCGTAACTGCAGCATCATCTGCAAAAAGCAACTCTCTGATCAGTACCCTCCTAATTTTGGTCTTAGCCTTCAATCTCTGAGCATTGTAGAGGCCGCCATCTGAGCGTGAGTGAATGTATATACCACCATCCTGATCACGAAATGCATATTTCAGTAGAAGTGAAAAGTATATTCCAAAGAGGGTGGGAGCTAGTACACAACCTTGCTTAACTCCACTCTTGATTTCAAATTCTTCAGAAGTTGCACCATCAAACTTGATTATACCCTTCATGCCTGTGTGGAACGATTCCACAATAGACAGAAGAGTTGGTGGGCAGCCAATCTTCTTTAGTGCCTTGAACAGACCCTCACGACTGACCAAATCAAATGCCTTTGTGAGGTCGATGAAGGCAATAAACAGTGGTTGATTCTGTTCACGGCATTTTTCTTGCATTTGTCGCAATGAGAATATCATATCAGTGGTAGACCGGTTCTGTCGAAAGCCACACTGTGATTCGGGGTAGACTTGATCTCCTAGGACTTGAAGTCTGCGCAGAACAATTCTGGCAAATACTTTTCCAACAATACACAGAAGTGAGATACCCCTATAGTTGTTGCAGTCGCTCCGATCGCCCTTGTTCTTGTACAGTGTTATGATGCTTGAATCTTTGAAATCCTGTGGGACTTGTCCTTCACGCCAGCATAGCTCTATTAGCTGGTGGATCTGTATAGTGAGTGTGTCTTGCCCACTCCTGATAACCTCTATTGGAATCCCATCCTTACCTGGAGCCTTGCCAGATGCAAGTTCATTTATAGCACACTTAACTTCTGTTATGGTGGGAAGTGTGTCCAGGTGGTCAAGAGTTGGTAGAGCCTCTATGGCGTTGAGGGCATTATCCGCTAGTTTGGTCTCACTTGAGTAAAGCTCCAAATAGTGCTCTACCCATCTGTCCATCTGCTGTTTCTTATCAGTGATGACTTCTCCAGTCAAGGTTTTCAATGGTGCACTTCTTTTGATCACTGGACCACAGGCTTTCTTTATTCCTTCATACATGCTTCTTATGTCTCCCTTATCACTTGCGATTTGAATGGACTCACATAACTTGATCCAATAATCATTTGCACACTGCCTGGCAGCCTTTTGCACATCCTTCCTAGCTTGCCTTAGCTCACTCAGAGTGTTACGCGTTGGTCTTTCCTTGTTTCTTAAGAGAGCTTTCTTCTTCTTATCAATCAAGGGCTGCAGAGTCTCGCTGTTGGCCGCAAACCAGTCCTGCCTCTTATGATCCACAGTGCCGTAAACATTTACGGCAGTTTTACAAAGAGTTTCCTTAAGTTTATTCCATTTATCATTTACTGTACAATTTTCTGGTGTATCAGTGAAAGCGTCTTCAAGTTGCTGTTGAAACTGAAAGCACTTTTCAGGATCATGAGTGTTAATAATATTAATCCTGGGGCTAGATTTGTGTTTAGCTGTGTAGATTCTCTTTGGTCTCAGTCAAACCCTTGCAACAACCAAAGAATGATCCGTATCACAGTCAGCACTGTGGTAACTACGAGTCAATGATATATGGTTCAGATGTTGTCTCCATGTGATGATGAAGTCCAGCTGGTGCCAATGGCCGGATCTTGGATGTTTCCATGTGACCTTATGCATCTCTTTTGTTTTAAAAAAAGAGTTTGTAATACATAGGTCATTACTGGTGCAATGCTCCAGCAGCCTTTGCCCATTTTCATTCATGCGACCGATGTTGTATTTTCCAAGGCACACTGGCCATGAACTCGAGTCCTTGCCCACACGAGCATTGAAATCACCGAGCATATAAATGTAGTCGGATTTTGGAACTGCCTTGATCACAGAGTCTAACTCCTCATAGAACAAATCCTTCACATCATCAGAGGAATCGAGTGTCGGTGCATATGCAGTAATAATGGTGGTAAACCCACAAGAGGTTGCCAAGCGCAGGGATAATAGTCTTTCATTTCCTCCTGCTGGAATTTCAATCATTCCCAGTAGCGAATTCTTCACTGCAAAGCCCACACCGTGTTGCCTTTTTTCTGCCTGCCCTTTACCCTTCCAGAAAAAGGTGTAGTTGTTTTCCCTGAGTGACCCTTCCTCAGCGAGGCGAGTCTCCTGCAGGCCAGCAATATCAATGTTAAGACGATTGAGTTCGGCATCAATCACAGCCGTTTTTCTCACATCGTCAATATTGGTCAAGTCAGTGGAAAATCCTGGACACATGGTTCTCACGTTCCAGGTTGCAAGCCGTAGCTTGAGGTTTCTATTTATATTTTTGTTTGTACCTGGTGTATTGGTTTTACAGCCTGCGATTCAGATTTTGTCCTAGCCCCAAGCACCCATTGAAGCAGGCAGGCTGTGGCGGATCAGCACCCAATTGGCCGGGGGCTGCCCAGCTTGAGGCGGGCGGTAGCTGATCAGTGACACCTATAGGTGTCTCCCACCGTCAGAGGCAACGCGTGGCGCCCCATGTCTACGCCAACTGACAAGGACTTATAACCCGTAACAGTTGCCTCTCGCTTTGATTCCGAGACCAGTTAAGACCAGGGATGGAGTTATTGCCTCTCCATAGCACAAAGCCTGGGCTAAAATATAGAGATCATGTGTTGCCCATGCAGCATGATCCCTCTCTCGGCCTGCCTAGTTCACTCCAGAGGAAAGGTAACACCCCTACATCTGGAACAAGACAAGCTGCAGAAGCTGCCGGATCAGCAAAGCAATGCTCTAACTGTCCGCCTGTCGGAGCTTCGATCCTAGACCAGTCGCCAACCAAGGCTTAGGGCCTGGTCTGCCCTGCCATGACAATTTTGTCTTTAGCTTGCATTTCCTCGCACTAGGGTAAGGCTTGTACCCTCCCAATTGCGCTCTTCCGCCCGAAGCCGTTGGCACAATGTGGGGTGTCGGGTTTGGTAAGCGCCGCCCAACGTTCGGCGCTAACAGAAACCAGGTAGTACCGTCTACTGTTATACGGTAGCTCAGTCATATCTGACTAAGACCTGACTGCAATATATATATATATATATATATATAAGGTGAATTTATTACATACAGTTAGCTTTTTAAATAGAAATTAAGTTACTGTTTTATTATTTTTATAATTAGGTCTCAAGGTTGTTTAGTCACAACTGCATTAACTTGCTGGTGCAGTAGTCCTAGGTGCAAATTCCCCTTGAGGTGGGATTGTTTTAATGATCACAGGATCATACGTTTGGCCTGCATAAAAATGAATAGCATAATATTGTATTAAATGTTGGTCATTCGCCCTTATATCATCATTATAAGTACTCAGCCATGTGCACATATGGTTTGGCGTCGCAGACAGCAGAGCACGTACTCCAAGACTGCCCAAACTACAACATACAAAACAACATACAAACCTTCCGGCTTAGGGAGACAACAGTGGAAGATAAACTCTATGGATCGCTGAGTGAACTAAAAAAGACTGTTAGATTCATACAAAAGACAACATTGCAGTTACAGACATATTTCAAGCGAACGAAATAATAATAATAATAAGAAGAAGAGGAAGAAGAAGAAGAAGAAGAAATCATAATAAGTGCTGCTTAATGATGAAAATAAGTTATGTTTTATGTGGACAAAATGCTACACCTACTGCTTCTATCTACTGCTACATCCTTTCTGCTTTTGTCACCTGGCACTTCAAAAAGACATTCTTTAATCTTCTCCAGGATCTCAAGATGAAGCTACCAAGCACAGATTGAACTTCAACCTGCGAGTAATATCAGGTGCTGGGGGACCTCCAGGCCCACAGCATGCATCCATGGAAGTCAAGGAGTCTTACAGAGAAAAGTTTGTCCCTCCAGAAATAAGCATGGTAAACTACCTGATGGCAAAGGTACGTTTTCTTTGTGTTCTTTAGGTATTTGCAAAGGATCGTTTATTGAAATATACTTATGTTTATCACAGCGGAGATTACCTGTAATTCCATAGCAGAGGCCGCCACATGAGTGAATTGCTAAGAGTTTTGTATATAATGGGTCTTGGCATTAGGAAATGAGGTGACCAACTTCCTTTATTGCCAACACTCCCAACCACACACCCACCCATCCACCTAGCCACAGATAGAGAGAGAGAGAAAGCAATAGAGAGACAGAGAGAGAGAGAAAGAAATGTCAGGTAGCTAATTTATGACTCAATGCATCAACATGATGCTATGACATGGTTTCACACCACTTATAACAGCCCTGGAATTGCTGGTCTACTGCTCAGTACACCATGGATGTAGAGCTGGCTTGTGGCAAACTGTCTGGACAGTACTCATTGTTTGATAAGAAGCCTGGCTAGACAGTCTAAACCTTTTCAAATTTTCTTTGGTTTTCAAGAACCATATTCACTGCATATGCATAAGTGCCCAAGTGCTGCACTGTTGTCCTGTTGATTACACACAGAGAGTATAATAAAAATGCACAAACTCTTATGCACTGGCAAGTATACACATGTGTGTGCACAAGAGTGACACATTCTGTAAATATTTGTGTGAGGTAGAGTGATATTCTTGTTTTGAATCTTGCCAGGGTAGTGGCCGTAAGGTGTACTCTTTATAGTTTCCAGCTGGTGAGGGAATTTGAAAATACACACAGAGCCTCCAAATTTGTGCCCTTGTCTAGGAATTAATTGTTTGGTGATTCATTCGTTGCCTCTTTAAGCTTTACTGCAGTTCCCCTTTTTCTAGTGTTAATCATTACCTAGTAGATGGCATCATTAGTACTCCATACATGTACAGTAATTCCAATTCTTTATTCTGGATCACAGTGCTGTTTTAATTAGAGACTCCATACTCATCTCATCATCTCATCTCATCATGTTCCTCTTGTACCTTGCGGTGTCGAGGTGAAGTATAAACAGCGAGAGAGTGCCCGCTTATAGGCTTCATGTATCGATATTCCCATGGACTATGTTATTCCCTGCGTCCATCGTTTATGTGGTCGTAAACTCCATACATATAAAGTAATTCCAATTCTTTATTCTGGACCACAGTGCTGTTTTAATTAGAGACTCCATACATGTAAAGTTGTTAAATTCTTTATTATTGATCACAATCCTGTTTTAATTAGAGACTTCATACATGTAAGGTCATTCCAATTCTTTATTCTGGATTGCAGTACTGTTTTAATTGGAGACTCAATACCTATAAAGTTATTCCAATTCTTCATTCTGTATCACAGTTCCATTTAATACCTGTAAAGTTATTCCAATTGTTTATTCCACATCCCAGTCCTGTTGGGATTAGAGATAGGTTCCATTTCTGTAGAGTTGTTCCAACTCTTTATTCCAGATACCAGTACTGTTTGAACTAGAGATAGATCCATTCCTCTTAAGTCACCAGACTTAACTAGAGACAGACTCGGTCCTCTTAAATACCCTATATCCCAGTTAATTAATTTACTGTATTAATTAGTTGTATGTCCTTTACAGGATGTTGCAATCAACTCCAGCATTTATTGGCTACTCTACAATGTTAGTTCAGTAGTTTGCCATTGCTTTCTGAACGGCTGGGCCTCAAAACATCAAAATCAATACAAAGCGGCCTGCTACCAAATTGCCCGCAGCTGATTTTAAACCCTCGACTTGGTATGATGGGAATTTATGAACCTGCCTGTCTCATGATCCCTGTGTAGGAACATGAAATGTTCTATGTTCCTTGTATAATATGCTGTTCAGCTTATGTGTTTCCCTACGACAGATTTAATTGGGTGTAGTTACATACAGCCGGCCTCCCTGGTCTAGGGGCTACACGACTTTCTCCGTAACTCCGTATACTCTCGTAAGTAACGTGATGTGCGCAAAAATTGGTAGCGGTTCTCTCCTCGTCGGTAACTTACGGGGTATGTGAGCCAGTCGCTCAGAAAGCAATGGAAAACTACTGACCATAATCTTGCCAAGAAATCAGCAATCAGCTGAAAGATGCTGATGTTGACAGCGATGTCCTTTAAATGTTATGCGGGGGAGGGGGGGGGGGGGGAGTTACATACAATCTGCCTTTGTCTGTGCACTAAATATTCTGTTCAACTTGTTTATTTCTTTATAATGGGTTTTCAGGATAAGATGAAATATTGCATCAATGAGGTATGTTAAATTTGCTAGAGTAAAATGCAGAGGCTAACTTCCTCACTATGTAGAACTGTTCCACAAATCACCACATTACCATCAAGTTACACGCTTGGGCTAAGGGTTTCTACTCTGTGACTATCGACAGTGAAACATTGTAAAGATTTTCACTCATTCTTTCTTGTATAAAGTCATTACATTTTTCTATGTTTCAGCTTGATTCTGACTTTTGCAATAATGTGCACAGTACTTCTGTTTTAAAATGTTACTTTAAAAAAAAAACATTGAATTCAGATTTCATTGTCTGTTCACAGTATGCTATCTCTGAATTATTTTGTCATCTCCTATATAAGATCGCTCTGTTTTCTTACATTGTTATATAAATGTGCTTTTGTGTTGAATTGTTTATTGCTTTATATATTTATATTAATGTCTTTGTTCGCAGTATATGTTCTCACAATTACTTTGTCCATTATCATCTATTATGTATCTGCTATCTTGCAAGTTCATATTTATATGTTTGTGCTAGTATTAATTAATTCTCTATTACTTCAGTATTACTGTTAGCAATATATCTTACTTATTTTATATGAATAATAATTCCATTTTTCTTTCTTTTCTAGCAGTTTGTAAGCTGATTATCTATTTACAAATAAACATTATCTTTTGTAACAATGTTAGTCTTGAATATTTCTTTCCATGGTAGCACTGAAATAAAGTTACAAGAAATATGTGTGTATGATGACAATGTTTTTTAAGACATTCTTTTGTTTAGAATATTCAATTCTTTATGCTGTTTTTATTTGATCTCATTTAAGTTTTCTGTAGGATTAATATTTACATTCAATTAATAATATTGTAAACGTTATTTTTGCAGCCGTTTGTAGCATCAGTTGATTCCTATTTGGATTATGACTCAGACGATTCTTTTGATTCTGAAGATGAAATAATATCTGAAGATGAAGATGATGATGACGATGACACAGATAAGAAAACACAACGCCCAACTTCATTGTAAGTCTGCTTAATTTGTATAAATGTTAATTTACATTTGAATGCAGATGATTGAATCAGAACTTTGAGTATGTACAGTACAACAAAACTTTTAGTCACAGAAAATATGCCTTTTACATTCATATTATTATCTTGCAGATATCACATTGTTCTGAGTTTAGTCACTTAATGTTTAATGTTTGTACGTGTTATGTAGAAGTGGTTTGTAAATGTCTTACTGTTAATTACTTGTTGGGTTAATGAAAAAAAATAGTAGTGTCAGCAAATATTCAGTTGACATTTTGTTTTAGTGAATGCTGAGTAATTTGATCTGAGCTCTGTTTAACTGAAGTTAAACTGATAGGGACCATGTGCATGCATGAATTTCTGCAGACTTGACCAGAGACTTTGGTCATTGTATGAGAAGGTAAACCATTATTAATTATCCACCTTCATCAGAGCCAGCTCTGAGGCAATGGGGTTATGGACGCAGTTTGTGATTCTGCATACCCACGTTCGAAACACAGCTGCGCGCAATTTGGCTGCAGACCGCGTTGTGTTGATCTTTTTACAAAATGATATGTGTGCTGGTCGTTCAGAATGCAATGGCAAACTACTGAAGTAAACTTCCAAGAGATCACAACAGCAAAAAATGCTGGTGTTGACTGCAACATCCTGTAAAGGATATGCAGCTAACTTTTTATCAGAGTTAGGCACCTCCCTTGAGGTTAGGATGTATGTGGCTATTGGCTAGGCTGAGGGTTGGTATGTGAGGTGAATATGCGAATGTCTCTGATTGTAAGGACAATAAAGTGTCAGTGCTCCTACACGTTGTGCGAGTAAGACAAGAAACACACACAGAGCTTGTTGGGCTGTAGATCCTACAAATATTATGTTAATGATGTTAACCTTCAGTTATTATGCCTTAGATGACTGTGTATCAACAATCTCATTGTGGTTTTGTGCTCTTACACAGTTTGTGTTGATCAGAAAAGGCTATGAAGTGGCTTTGTAATCATATCAATAAAATGCTACTGAGATGTCCTGTTATTGTTTGAATATAATTTTTTACATTGCACACTCCCTGACCACATAAGCTACAATACTAAAATATCACAACCAGCATGGCACATAATGATGATGATAATGTCTATGTAGCCTGTGAAGCAAGTTGCAGTAGTATATTTTAAGAGTATTATACAGAAGTCAATTTAGTTGTTTCAGGTTTACTGACCCATCTTATTTTGCATCTGATTTTGTTACTTGTGATTGTATTATAGTAAAGCTTACCGTCACTTCTGGTGTTTTGGTCATTCATTCATCTTATTTTCCAGTACTCATGTAATATGTAAACAACAGCAAAACTGCACACAAACACCACACTCTCAATATTATACATACAAAGATTCTAAGTTTCACACTTATATCACAAATGCATTTGAAAAAAATCAGAGCCCATAAGACCAAGAACACAGAACACAGTGACCCGGAGTCATACAGCTGGTGCCTTATGCGGTATGCTGTTATCAGGTCAGCCATCAGTAACCTGAGCTCATTCCTGCCTCAGATTGGCATTGAACTCACAGGTAAGGGCATCACATTTTCAGCCTGCTTCAAGTTTCAATTGAGCATATCATGCCATGTCTCTGTATTCAAGTGCTATATACTTCAGCTTGCTGTGTTTGGTTTGGTATTTATTTAATTAGATAGGATGTTTTGATTATATTCGTTTAATTAGACTACAGCATGTTGTGTGTCTATATTCATTTCATTAGAGTACAGAATGTTGTGCTTATATTTATTTCATTAGAGTATAGCATATTGTATGTTTATATTCATTTCATTAGAGTAGAGCACGCTGTGTGTCTATATTTGATTTTATTAGTGCACAGCTTGTTGTATGTCTATATCTATTTAATTAGCGTACAGCATGTTATGTCTATATTCCTTGTCATTAGAGTCCAGCAAGTTGTGTGCCTGTATTAATTTAATTCGAGTACAGAATGTTGTGTCTATTGTTTAGGGTAGAGCATGTTATATTTCTATATTTTATTTTGCTTAAAAAAAAAAAGTCGCTTAAAAGTCGACAGGGTCGACTTCATTACACCAGGTTTTATCCCATATGGCTCAGTCTCTTTGCTCAGCGCGAAAAGTGTCTCACAAAGCACGAACTCCGTAGCTGCAGCGACGACCTCCAGGAGTCTCCGAAAAAAATGCACTCATGAACCGAAGGTTGTGGCCCGGAATCAAACCCACAACCTTCGAAGCCCAAGTCAGATGGCTTACCACTTCGCCACGGAGACTCCCTGTAAATACAATATTTCATTTCATTAGAGTACAGAATGTTGTGTCTATTGTTATTTCATTAGGGTAGAGCATGTTATATTTCTATATTTTATTTCATTAGAGTACAGAATGTTGTGTCTATAATCATTTCATTACAGTACAGAATGTTGTGTCTATAATCATTTCATTAGAGTACAGCATGTTATGTCTATATTCATTTCATTAGAGTCCAGCAAGTTGTGTGTCTGTATTAATTTAATTCGAGTACGGAATGTTGTGTCTATTGTTATTTCATTAGGGTAGAGCATGTTATATTTCTATATTTTATTTCATTAGAGTATAAAATGTTGTGTCTATATTCATTTCATTAGAATATAGAATGTTGTGTCCACATTTATATCATTAGAGTACAGCATATTGTGTCTATATTTATTTAAAGTGTACACAATGCTATGTTTCTATATTCTTTTCCGTATACTAGAGCAGTTTTAATTGTATTCTTGTTACACCATAATATTTCTGAACCAAGCATGGGTTGCATTTATAGTACTCTGATATATGTCAAGTCTATCCCGAATCACAGTGTCGCTTTCGACAGAACCGGTCTACCATTGATATGATATTCTCATTGCGACAAATGCAAGAAAAATGCTGTGAACAGAATCAACCACTGTTTATTGCCTTCATCGACCTCACAAAGGCATTTGATTTGGTCAGTCGTGAGGGTCTGTTCAAGGTACTAAAGAAGATTGGCTGCCCACCAACTCTTCTGTCCATTGTGGAATCGTTCCACACAGGCATGAAGGGTATAATCAAGTTTGATGGTGCAACTTCTGAAGAATTTGAAATCAAGAGTGGAGTTAAGCAAGGTTGTGTACTAGCTCCCACCCTCTTTGGAATATACTTTTCACTTCTACTGAAATATGCATTTCGTGATCAGGATGGTGGTATATACATTCACTCACGCTCAGATGGCGGCCTTTACAATGCTCAGAGATTGAAGGCCAAGACCAAAATTAGGAGGGTACTGATCAGAGAGTTGCTTTTTGCAGATGATGCAGCAGTTACGACCCACTCTGAGGAAGAATTGCAATGTCTACTATCTGCATTCTCCAATGCTTGTTCTGAATTTGGTTTAACAATTAGCAAAAAGAAGACACAGATTATGTCACAAGGTGCACATGGGGTACCATCAATCTTTATTGACGACGCCGAACTAGAGATAGTAGACCATTTTACATATCTAGGATCAGTGGTAAATAGCAAATTATCCCTAGATCAGGAAATCAACATCCGGATTGGTAAGGCAGCAACAACAATGAACAGGTTAAGAAAAAGAGTCTGGGAGAACAGGAAGCTTACTGCAAAAACAAAAGTCCTTTTCTACCAAGCCTGTGTCCTTAGTACTCTTCTTTATGGCATTGAAACCTGGACAACTTACTCACACCAAGAGAAACATTTAAACAGCTTTCATATGCGGTGTCTGCGAAGAATTCTTGGTATTAAGTGGCAAGACAAAATCACAAATACTGAAGTATTGGAAAGATCAGGTTGTGTGACAGTTTATTCCATGCTCAATCTTCGTAGACTTAGATGGATAGGACATCTTAGGAGGATGGATGATGGTAGAATACCAAAGGACATCTTTTTTGGTGAATTACAGATGGGTAAGAGATCTCAAGGTCGGCCTCTACTACGATACAAAGATGTGTGTAAGCGGGACATGATTGATACAGGCATTGATAATGCACATTGGGAGCAAGTCGCCGCTGAACGTGTTGCATGGAGGGCAAACATCAGAAATGGAATAAAGACAAAGGAGAAAATTATTGCAGATAAGTCACACACCGAGCGTGTGAGATGTAAGATGGTGCATGATGGTGGAAATGACCACGTGTTCACATGCACCCACTGTGAACTAACATTTACATCGCGAATTGGCCTTATCAGTCACTTTCGCTACCGCCATAGGTAAAAGTTATTATGCCATTTTTAAAGCACAATCTATCGTCTGTCAAGACGGCAAGGTGCCAATGATATGTCTTTAATCTTTGGAAATGATTGTACTCTTCTCATATATTTAGGAAGACTCATGGCATCATATAGCATTCAGCAGCCTGCCCAGTGGTCCTGATTCAAATATCCACCAAGGTGGCATGTTTTGTAACTATATGAGCTAGGGCTAACTGAGCCTCATTAATTTAGTATCTGAAGATGTTTTTGGAGGGGAGATGGTCAGCATGATGCTGACTATGTCGCCCATCTAGTCATGTTTCATCCAGAAAATATTGACCTACCACCCTATGCCCTCACGTTTCACTATGGCATAGAATGTGGTCTTGTACCTTTTACCCTTCTCATATGTTTAGGCCAGAGGGTGTTGAACGCGCACACACTCACTACTCTGCTTTCATAGCTTGTTAATATGTATGCAGATGTTTATTATTTCTCTTTTATTTATAATTATGTGGTTGTTGTTTGTTTTTTTAAACCTTATCAGTCCGTTATCAGTTATCAGTTGGGGTATCTTCATTGCACTCCGGACATGTCCATAGGTGCTCAGATCCTCCCCCCAGCATATGCATCAGCGTCCGGTGGCTAATATTGCCAGTTCTGTGTTGGTTGACGAGGCGCTTTGTTATCCCGATGTACCTCTCGCGTCTGGCTGTGCCGATTCTTACTCCCAGGTCTTTCATCCTGGACAGCGATGTGGAATCACTGACGTTAAAGTCCTCTGTTCTCGCCATATCTTTAAGGACGTTAATAACATCGGTACGATCCATGGGCTGGCCGTCTACAGGGGGTGCAGAGCCAGCCAGTTTGTCAGCTCGTTCATTTCCCTCGACTTCTGCATGTCCCGGGACGAAGATGATGGTGACTTTACGGACAACAGACTTCCGCAGCGATTCAGTCCACTTTCTACGTACAGATCCAGCTTCGACCTTCTGAATCATGCTCATTGAATCACTTAGTACACACACGTTGGTATAATGCTGTGATTCCAGCCATATGAAGGCCTGTGTAACTGCCATCACCTCCATCGTCATGCTGCTCGTGGTCATAGAGTGGGCACCACTGGATTCTTGAACGGTTCGGCCCGCTGAACGGGCTGTAAATGCCCACACACTTTTCTGCTGCTTTACAACAGATCCATCTGTATAGATGAGCACTTCGGGGCTATCTGAGTGTTCATAGATGAGCGCGTTAACCTCTGCATTGACAGCGGCAGGGTTCTGCTCTCTGCACCGTCTGTCGAGTGTGATAATGCAGGAGAAAGTGCACGTAAAAGCTGGAGGCACCGGCACCCATTCCTTGCCGGGGTTGATACTGGTAAGACTGCAGACCTGTCTGACGACATCTTCCGCCCAACCTATCCATGATTTGCCCCTCTTTAGCCTGTCACCCTTTTCTCTGAATATAGCGTCATGCAGAAGGTGCTGCTCATCTGCACTTATTTTTAAGTATGCACGAGCTCTCCAGATCTTGATCCTGTGTTCCATTGTCGGGAAGTCAAGGAGGTATCTCATTGCTACACAGCTGGTGTCTCTCGTGCAGCCCACAATGATGCGCATGGCTTCGTTTTGTACCTTTTCAAGTCTTCCAATCTGTCACCAACTGGCTGGGGTTAGATCCCAGATGGGCAACCACTCAGCCAAAATCATTTTCTTCTACTGGTGTTTAGTTCTGGATGCAGTTTAAGATCCCCTAACTCTGTCAGAAGGGACTAATTAACACCCCAGACCCCAGAGAGAAAACGTGGAACAAATGTCTGTTATGCTGATTTAAGACACTGTCCCTGATACTCAAGAAAACAGCCAAGAAGTGGCTCGTTGAAGATAGAATATATCTATATATATAGATGTGGCTGTACTTGGTATCACCAGAAGTGAGAAAGGAGGAGTTAAGACATGCAACGTAATCTGGTTACTTATGACTGCATAGGCAAGATACCTCCCGGACATAGATTCCCGCTTCTGGACAATATGTGCGAACCCCCACTAAATGATATAATGTGTGTACTTGATTACGCTACACAAACATTTATAAACATTTAGAATTATACGGACAAATTGAGTTTTAAAATACAACAACTGTGTTTATTATTGCTATTGATGATCATATGATGATGATGATGATTATGGTATGGTATACGTAACTTATGAGGTCACATAGATCATGCTTCCCCCAGTGAGACGCAGTTCACTGTCAGATTGAAGGAGTCCAAATTGGTCCCTCACAAGGCTAAGTCACTTCCTGATATGGTTTGTTGACTGTCCATTGCTCCTAAGAGATCTGGAATGAAACGAACGGAGATGGGTAGTATCTACGTCTACACATCTCAAACACATATGTCTATACATTCATATAAACATACATTCAAGTCATAATATATGATGGTATGATGATAGATGATGGCATGTTACATAAACATATATCAGTTCTAACTAAATAAATATATATGTAAATATTGATAAAACCATTTAGAACATTTATAGCTCAAAACCTACATCATCACATACATTTATGTAATGGGGTGTTTCCCATATAAGTTCACCTCACTTACTCTTTTCCTTTCTGATTCATTCATACTGTCTTGTCGGAAGGGCTGGTCGCACAGTCCTGTCGAACATTAAATGCCTTCCCTGAATCTGTCTGGGATATTGAATGTCCTAAGTCATGTCTGTCCTCATGCAGACATCATGCAGACAAGGTGAACTGGTGCCATTCCTCAAACCAAGTGGTTTCACCATAATCTTGGTAGGCACTCAAAGTGTTGGTCCAAATAATCAATGTTAATTGGACGCTATCAAGAGACTGGTAGCTCTCAGGAATTTCTCCTAAGTAGTCAGTCTCCCCAATGTTTAACATCATACAGGATGAATCTAAATGCATCTCCTGTACATGAATAAGCCACACACTCATGTAGCTTGGATAATGGATTTCTCCAAATTGCCACATACAACAAGTCAGACAACCAAGTGGTGAATGAAAGAAGAAAATAGTTCTCAGTGAAATCGTAAAGCTAGAACTGGAACATTAAGTACAAAGAAAATCCACCAGTGTAAAGTTTGGGAGAATATGCAGAACAAGAAACTACACAAGCCTTCAGACTAGCAGACAACTAATCAGAGTAATGGTCTTACCTGGGTTATAGCTAGGAAATCCTGTCATAATACTTCGTACAGAAGTCCAACAGAACGAAATGTTAATATTTCTCCAGTAGGTATCCTAAGAATGCTATTGTAAATGCGTCTGAGGATTGCTGGCCATGCATGCAGTTTTATTCTATTCAATTCCTGGCTAGTTTCCAGGTTGGTTAATTAATATGTCCAAGTTCCTGTTAGCTCCACCTATTTTTCATGTAGGACGATTTACCTAGATGGATTAAGTGCCAAATTCTTTTCACCCCTCCTCCTTTCCTGTGAAGGGTAGTTTCATGTGTCAATCAAATTGACCGATGCCCCCCACGCCTGAAACAATGAAACCTGCTTTGGCGGCAATGCAGTTGCGTCATTACATTCCAATAGGCTGGTAACACCAGCCTTCCCGGTTGCTGGCAGGAATGTGTCAGCCATGTGTTTCTACTTTGCCCCGTAGTATTGCGGAGAGGTGTTAAGCATCTGGTCCTAATTGCTCCTTTGTGGTGGCAATTACAGACGTCCCGGCTCCACAAAGTCTAGACTTTTAGATGGTGTTAGGCCTGCATTAAATTGCCGTCTTTGGATCACACGGGGTTTTCCCCTGAGTAGCACTGCCATGTATTATTTCAGACGGGTCTGGCTGACCCTCTGATCTCCCATTCTGCCGTGGCGGGTTTACATGTTAGGTCATGTTAACCGTAAGGTGTTAGAAGTCAGTCCCTATTCCAACCGCAGGATTCTAAACTAACACGTCAATCTCAACTGACTGGCTCCGCGATGTCTGGTTGATCAGAACATCAAAGGGAAAATCTCTTAGATGTAGAGACCAGACGTTGCTTTGATCTACCAATGTAGTAAAAATGATAGTGCGGGCTCTAAGTGACTCTGTATTTTTCTCTTACGTTTTTATCCTCTTCTGGGGAACGTTTATTCTTTTAGAGAATTTTAGAAAAATATTGTGGGCTCTGTAATTCCTTGAAAACTTGTGTAATTATGATGCTGCCGGGGCTGTCCCGCCACATAGCTCTCCAATTTAAGTAGGTTAATTAATGAAGCCTATAACAGAGCCTCGGCAGCATTCAAGAATGTATCTAAGTTCTCTCCGTTCTCCAACTGCCTCCAAGTCTGGGTTCCCAATATTCTTTGTGGCAGTGGGATGTTCTATGAGTCAAAAGAAATATCCCATGTCCATTCTCCCAGGATAAATCTTGCAAATCTTTGCTCCTGGTGTTGTGTCGGATTTCCGGGCTATTGCTCGGTAATGTCCTGTCTGGAGGTTTTACTTTTTCCCAGCCGGGAAATTGCAAAATGTATAACAAGATTCTCCTGCGCCGCAGAGAGACTGCTATTGTCCACTCAATTTCTGGCCCTTGTCCTATAAGCAGAGGAAGTGCCATCAGTGTTTTCTTAAAAGAATTGGTCGCAGTACAGTTGCTCCATTTTCTTTTCCTCCGTCGGCCAAAGATCATAATAAAATCCTTTAATCTCCTCCTTTTGGCAGGAAATTTGCTAAACATCATAATTTTATGATGTGCATTCAACTCGTACTTGCCTCTTTCTTGGTAGGATGTCAGTTTACTACCTCTTGATTTAAGAGTTTTCTTCCTTCGATAATTATTTATCCAGGTGCGTTCCTCTTCAACAGAGTTCCATTTTGAATCTGTGTTTGAAAGTATAAGGCTAGTAGAAGTTGTCCAGCTTTGAGAAATCATGTTGTTCCCCAAGAACTGTGAATTTGTATCACTCCTTGTAGAAGTATACATAAACAGCTGTTCTCCCCATCCAACATTGGTTGAAGTGAAAGGTAAACAAGGTCCTGAGTGTTGAGTATACCAACCGCTCCGGTTTTGTTCCACTGCAGAGTCCATCATTTGTGATCCCCTGTTAGCTTCAGCTGTGTTGATGATAGGCATTACCTTCATCCTGTCCAAAGAAGTATTTTCTTCTTTGTTGTTAGCAGACATGTTTATCGTCCCTGAATCAGAGTCCGTGGTATAACCTACATGAATGCTTTGTGTATCTTGAGTTTCCTTTTCGAAAGACTCCAAGATACTGACATCGTAAGAATTCTCCGTGTCTTGTTTGTCCTCCATGGCTGGGCTCTCTTGTGCCAAGTCCAATTGAGGTATTCTCTCCCTGGTCTGGTTTTCTTGTGCCAAATCCAATAGAAGTGAATGTTGTGGGATGTCATTTTCAATGCCATATCCCACCTGAGATAAGTAATTCAAACTGGTAATTATTTCATCTTGTGTGGCCACACAGAAAGAAACACTGGAATCCTGTTTTACATCAATTCCGGTCTCAGTTGAATTCATTTCCACTCCTAGTTCCTCTGAACTGAAGGGAATAAAAGAGTCGGGTAAGGTCTCGCCTTCAATCTCTTTAATAGTTTTCCTCAGGTCCTCCTCCTCCTGGATTTTTCTCCTTTGGGAAGTCTTAGGAAGCTCCTTAGATTGCTGGGTTGCCAAGCCAGCTAATCCGCTTTCATTGCGGTGTAAACATTTATCACGTTTGTGACTGTTTACTGTACGCTTGGTACATTTATTCCTATTCCGTTTATTTTTAATATTTTTAGGAATAGGCGAGAGAAGCATCTGCCTTTCTGTGCGCAAGTTTTTGTTTTTCTGAGCCATGGGGATTTGCGAAGAAATGCATGCCTCTTCTTTGTGACGGTCAGCTTCCCTGCTTTCTATCAGAGTTTCGGCTTGAGTGATTGGCTTTTCCTCAGTCGAGCTGTTAGATTCCTCCATGTTCAGTATTTCAATTTGCTTCTTCTTAATCTCATCTTCTTCAGCTTTGTGACGCATATCTGCTTCTAATTCTGCAACTCTTTTCATCATCTGCTCATCTTCTTTATCCCACCAATCCATTTCATCTCTAATAAATAGTTCTAGCTTCTCTCCTACTAAGCCGAGCCTTATGCCCCATCCTCTAGCGGACTCTAAGAAATCTGTGCGTGCATCCATGATCTCTTCTCAGCTTAACTCAGGCAAGTAATTATATTATTACCCTACACAGAGCTAGTTAGATTTATGCTAGAGCAGGATAGTGACAAGAGGAACAGACACTGCTATGAGAATGATAGTAGTGAATTAGAGTGAGAAAGTTGATGCAAAGCAGTCCGTCATACACTGAATTAACTAAGCATTATCAAATTATTCATGATTAAATCAAATGATAAAGCATGTAATCAAAAAATCATCAAGTAAATCATCAATAAACTAATTAATATCACTAATTAATGTGATTATTAATTCTACAGTGGTGAATGATGTAAATTAACTCATATGATATTATCCATTATTAACTTTTTAACAAGTTATTTAAATTCTACAGACTTCCCTAGAAACAAATTCCTAAGTTAATACTTAGCAAATGTAATGGGTGAAGAATGAAAGAATGGTTTGTGAAAATCAATAGTCTAGAATTTATTCTCTGATTCTATCATGGATGAGAAGTCCTAATGTGTCAAAATCTTGCCTACAATCAAGCAAGCTATTACATTAGAAATAAATTATAACTAACTAATGCTGCTAAGAATGTAAGTGAGAATGACCTAGGTTCTATCCATGGGCAAGACCGGAATAATACCAGACTAACAGATTTGAAATAGGTTCGTTCCTTGGAAGCGAACCAAAGTTTTCTAGGGTGTACTCCCGGATTCTATAGCGGACGAGCAGACCAATAGGTTCTAGGGTTTACTCCCGGATTCTATAGCGGACGAGCAGCCCCAATATGTTCTAGGGTTTACTCCCGGATTCTATAGCGGACGAGCAGACCAATAGGTTCTAGGGTTTACTCCCGGATTCTATAGCGGACGAGCCGACCCAATATGTCACCAACTGGCTGGGGTTAGATCCCAGAGGGGCAACCACTCAGCCAACATCATTTTCTTCTACTGGTGTTTAGTTCTGGATGCAGTTTAAGATCCCCTAACTCTGTCAGAAGGGACTAATTAACACCCCAGACCCCAGAGAGAAAACGTGGAACAAATGTCTGTTATGCTGATTTAAGACACTGTCCCTGATACTCAAGAAAACAGCCAAGAAGTGGCTCGTTGAAGATAGAATATATCTATATATATAGATGTGGCTGTACTTGGTATCACCAGAAGTGAGAAAGGAGGAGTTAAGACATGCAACGTAATCTGGTTACTTATGACTGCATAGGCAAGATACCTCCCGGACATAGATTCCCGCTTCTGGACAATATGTGCGAACCCCCACTAAATGATATAATGTGTGTACTTGATTACGCTACACAAACATTTATAAACATTTAGAATTATACGGACAAATTGAGTTTTAAAATACAACAACTGTGTTTATTATTGCTATTGATGATCATATGATGATGATGATGATTATGGTATGGTATACGTAACTTATGAGGTCACATAGATCATGCTTCCCCCAGTGAGACGCAGTTCACTGTCAGATTGAAGGAGTCCAAATTGGTCCCTCACAAGGCTAAGTCACTTCCTGATATGGTTTGTTGACTGTCCATTGCTCCTAAGAGATCTGGAATGAAACGAACGGAGATGGGTAGTATCTACGTCTACACATCTCAAACACATATGTCTATACATTCATATAAACATACATTCAAGTCATAATATATGATGGTATGATGATAGATGATGGCATGTTACATAAACATATATCAGTTCTAACTAAATAAATATATATGTAAATATTGATAAAACCATTTAGAACATTTATAGCTCAAAACCTACATCATCACATACATTTATGTAATGGGGTGTTTCCCATATAAGTTCACCTCACTTACTCTTTTCCTTTCTGATTCATTCATACTGTCTTGTCGGAAGGGCTGGTCGCACAGTCCTGTCGAACATTAAATGCCTTCCCTGAATCTGTCTGGGATATTGAATGTCCTAAGTCATGTCTGTCCTCATGCAGACATCATGCAGACAAGGTGAACTGGTGCCATTCCTCAAACCAAGTGGTTTCACCATAATCTTGGTAGGCACTCAAAGTGTTGGTCCAAATAATCAATGTTAATTGGACGCTATCAAGAGACTGGTAGCTCTCAGGAATTTCTCCTAAGTAGTCAGTCTCCCCAATGTTTAACATCATACAGGATGAATCTAAATGCATCTCCTGTACATGAATAAGCCACACACTCATGTAGCTTGGATAATGGATTTCTCCAAATTGCCACATACAACAAGTCAGACAACCAAGTGGTGAATGAAAGAAGAAAATAGTTCTCAGTGAAATCGTAAAGCTAGAACTGGAACATTAAGTACAAAGAAAATCCACCAGTGTAAAGTTTGGGAGAATATGCAGAACAAGAAACTACACAAGCCTTCAGACTAGCAGACAACTAATCAGAGTAATGGTCTTACCTGGGTTATAGCTAGGAAATCCTGTCATAATACTTCGTACAGAAGTCCAACAGAACGAAATGTTAATATTTCTCCAGTAGGTATCCTAAGAATGCTATTGTAAATGCGTCTGAGGATTGCTGGCCATGCATGCAGTTTTCTATTCAATTCCTGGCTAGTTTCCAGGTTGGTTAATTAATATGTCCAAGTTCCTGTTAGCTCCACCTATTTTTCATGTAGGACGATTTACCTAGATGGATTAAGTGCCAAATTCTTTTCACCCCTCCTCCTTTCCTGTGAAGGGTAGTTTCATGTGTCAATCAAATTGACCGATGCCCCCCACGCCTGAAACAATGAAACCTGCTTTGGCGGCAATGCAGTTGCGTCATTACATTCCAATAGGCTGGTAACACCAGCCTTCCCGGTTGCTGGCAGGAATGTGTCAGCCATGTGTTTCTACTTTGCCCCGTAGTATTGCGGAGAGGTGTTAAGCATCTGGTCCTAATTGCTCCTTTGTGGTGGCAATTACAGACGTCCCGGCTCCACAAAGTCTGGACTTTTAGATGGTGTTAGGCCTGCATTAAATTGCCGTCTTTGGATCACACGGGGTTTTCCCCTGAGTAGCACTGCCATGTATTATTTCAGACGGGTCTGGCTGACCCTCTGATCTCCCATTCTGCCGTGGCGGGTTTACATGTTAGGTCATGTTAACCGTAAGGTGTTAGAAGTCAGTCCCTATTCCAACTGCAGGATTCTAAACTAACACGTCAATCTCAACTGACTGGCTCCGCGATGTCTGGTTGATCAGAACATCAAAGGGAAAATCTCTTAGATGTAGAGACCAGACGTTGCTTTGATCTACCAATGTAGTAAAAATGATAGTGCGGGCTCTAAGTGACTCTGTATTTTTCTCTTACGTTTTTATCCTCTTCTGGGGAACGTTTATTCTTTTAGAGAATTTTAGAAAAATATTGTGGGCTCTGTAATTCCTTGAAAACTTGTGTAATTATGATGCTGCCGGGGCTGTCCTGCCACACAATCTGTGTAGGGCTGACAGTGAGGATGGCCAGGGCATACTCGATGCGTGAAAGCACAAGTCCTTGGAACAGAAGTATTAGCAGTCTTTGCTCGATATTGGCAGTCGCCATGACTCTCATTGCTGACAAACCTTTTCGAGCCTTCATTATGACATAATCGACATGATCTCTGAAGGACAGGCTACAATCAAGCCTCGCGCCAAGATATGTCATTGACTGGGTTCTACTAAAAATGCTCCCATCCATTCTTACTGCCGGCAGGTCTGTTTTCACAATATGGTTGTTTAGTGAGAACCATGTAACCGTTGCCTTTGTAGGGTTGACAAGGGCATCGGCATCAGCACACCATGAGTAAATTCGATCTAGTTCGCCCTGCAACCGCCTGTCTATCTCGACCCTGTCGATACACGAGTCCTACCCCTCCCATCCAACTGTTGTTCAGTGATCAGCACCGTATACACGTTGAATAGTACTTGTGACAGTGGTGAACCCTGCAGCAATCCTGGACATATCGTTATCGGCTCAGAAGACAAACTCCCGCATCTTAGCACCACCTTCCTTTGGAGCAGAACTGCAGCTATCCATCGTACAAGGTGAGGGTGCACTTTCAGTCTGAGGAGGGTTTGCATCAAGTGCTCGAAAGATACTCTGTTATATGCGTCCTCTAAGTCTATGGCGGCCGCACATGTCTCTTCTCTGACCTGAAATCCTTCGTAAACATCTTGAGCAAAGACCGCCGCATTCAGCCATGACTCTTTGTTGCGTCTGTATCCTCCAAGTGTGGGCGGGAAGCAGCCGAGCTGTTCCAAGTCCCAAGCAAGTCTGTGTGCTACAATTTTCTCCAGTAGCTTGCCAACAGTATTCTGCATCGTAATGATTCTGTAGCCGCTTATCTTGGAATGGTCTTTGTTCGGTTTTGGCAGCGGCAGCAAGTAGCTGTGTAGCCATTCTTCTTTGACCTGACCCCTCTGGATACTGGTGTTGAATTCTCTGGCCAGTTCTTCCATGTCATCATCTGATATCACCAGTAGGTCACCATATCGGATGCTGTCTGGGCTTGGGGCGGTGTTAGGTGATTTCTTGAGCATCGCACGCAATATCTCAGCTGTGATTGTCCATTCTTCATCTGTCCCGACCCCCTCGCACAACTGAGAGAGTGTCGTTGTGGTCCTCTGTCTGGCGGGCTCATCTTTCTGGTCAGTCTGTTCTATGTAGCATGCAAGAAGGGCCTTACCTTTTAAACCTTATACTAGCAGCCTGTATTTTCCTGAATATTTCCATACACATTTGAAGTGATTTATTCAGATCGTCAGAATTTCATATCTGTATCAAGATGTCATGAAAAAATTTTCCCTTAAAAATTAAATTCAATTGGCTTTGGTGTCGATAGACATGCAACATTGAAATCCTACATGACAATCATGATATGAAACTCTGTTTTTTCATGATATGTCTATTTTTATCAGGGGTCACTGGCTGTATTTGGCAGATAATGAAAACAGCAAATTTATCAGAGGCAATTGAAGACATAAGTTATATTAAATTTGCAGACTTCAACTGATAAATAATGGAGCAAATCACTTTTCTTTAATTTTGGGAATTTTTAAGCACTTTATTTCACTGTTGTATTTATGATACAGAATTGCCCAATGTGTCCCCAACACTGCATGCTGCCATGAAGGTTCTGGAGCAGTGGGAGGAGTTTCTTCAAGCCAAACTTGACCATTTTGGTGGGGCATCAGAAAACTACATTCCAGGATTGACAATTGATGCGGCCACTGGTCAGCCACTGTCAAAGCTTCAGGCGTTATTGCTACCTGAGAATACTCCATTTATGTAAGTTTGACTGTTATGTTAGTTTTCTGTACAAAACAATTTGTATTGTTGTGAGCAAACAGATGTTTTATCAATCAATCAGGTGCCGTCTCCACAGTGAAGGTTGACTGCAATGGATCTCTAACACTGTCTGTCTCTCGCCTTGATTGTACATTCTGTCAGATTGATGTTCGTCCATCTCTTGATGTTATCTTCCCACATGTATCATTGTCTACCTCTGGCTCGCTTGCCTTCATTCTTACCCTCCTGTATTGTTTTTATAAGAGTGTTATGTCTTTTAATGTGGCCAAAATATTTCACTTGCCTCTTTTTTATTTCTTTTGTCAACTCTCTTTTATTCCCAGTTTTTCTAGAACCTCTGTATTTGATTGTTTTTGTTTCCTGAAATACAACATATTCTTCTGTAAATCCACATCTCCTGAGCCTCTATTGGACTTTCTAATTCATTGTTCATTATTCTATTTTTGATTTCTGTTTCACTTCTGCTGTCATCTGTAATTACGTGTCCAAGATTGGAGAAACTTGTTACTTGTTCTAGTATCTCCCAGTTAACTGTGATGCTCATTGATGACCTTTCCTTTGCACTGCTAATTATGTATTATCAAATTGTATTATATGTTTTGTTTATGAGTGGAGATTGAAAATCTGTTTTCAACTTGGGGGAAGAAACAGTGAACAGATTATATATTAAACATGGGTGCAGGATGTGGCGGATGATCTCCAGATGGGTGTATCGGACGTGGAACATGTTGCTAATATCGTTATGGGAATGAGGTTCTGCAAAGGACATGCTACTGAATGAATAAATGAATTATATTAAACAAGTATTATCTTCATATGTAATATGACATGGAAGCTGATTCGTATACAATTTGCTCAGTGTATAGTGGGTTTATGAGAGCCCCAGTGGCTAGCACACTTGAGTCAGGGAATATTTTAACACTAACATAGGCTCCCAGATTGATCCAGCCTAAAATTAGTACTATTATATGATCTGGGAAATAAAGACTGCCTGTGTGATATTTATTGCATTGAGTGCTGGTTGATCTATAAACATATGGGACGGAAACAGATCCTTTACTTTGAGTAGGTTTATGAGTGAAGATTGAAAAATCTTTTTTCAACTTGAGGGAAGAAATAATGAACAGATTATTGATTATTATTATTATTAGAACATATTATTATATTGTGGCATGATGTTAAAAAGAATCTTTTTATGTCTCTGTTCTATTTCATGTTGAATATACCCTTTTCTTGAGTTTTATTGTAATTGTGATCCTGGAGAACTCTCTGTTGATAATGTGTTTTTTTTACTTATTGCAATAGAGCATTGCAACAATCTTTTTTTAAAATCAAAACAATGAGCACAATCTTTATCTAAATTCTGATCCAGTTTTGAAACATGCTTTATTGTCTCCACAAACGTCATTCAGGTCTTCCAAAGCAACGCTACCAATTAAACGGTTGTGGATGCATTTGGTGCGACAAGACAACCTGAAAGATGTTTTCCTTAGATATGTATACCGCAAGCGAAAAGAGCCAGACAACAGTGAGGTTTGTGCTGCAATTACATATCATCATCATCATCATCACCGCCACCACCACCACCCACCCATCCACCGACCCACCCACCCATGTTAATTTGTTATTCTGTTATATTTATTCATTTATATGGTAGTGTCCTGTTGTATTTTTTGTGTAGCAGTAAATAGCCAATATAAGACCAGATGACTTGCCATCTTCACAACAATGGTCAGCTAAAGTGGATTTTCGACACGATGTGCATCTGGCCATAATGACACAGTCTCAGATCTTTGCCTTAATTCTTAATATTATCATTCTTTGAAACCATTGTCTTCATCTAGCACAGTTGCCTTCCACCTGTCCCCCTAGTATGGCAAATACTGAAGCTATTGTGGAAGGGTTTGTAGCAAGTGTTTGGCTGTAAGGTATCCACAGTGGAATGATTATGATTTAGGAGATGTGTTATGCAGAAAACTGGTTATGCTTGAGTTAATTTATAAAACATTTTTAATCACTTAAGAAAGAAATGAAAATTCTCTCAAATTTCTTAGATTAATGTAGGTAATTAATTTTTGAAATCTGAGTGCTGGATAATTCCTACTTGAACTCTGAGTGCTGGTGATCTTTATGATAGTTGTACAGTATTCTTGCTTTTTACAGCTTGGTTCAATGAAGACATCCAGCAGTGAAAATGAGCAGCAAGTGAGAGAGCCCATGAAGATCATACACAAGGAACAGGACATAATAACAGCATTTGCCATCAACCAGGTCAGTCTACTAAATGCTTCTCTTAGTTCAAACATCCTACAGCAGTATTACACCGGCTCTGGGCGCAGCGGCATGCTGTGTTCGAAACACAGCTTCGTCGGTTTTTTATGAGATGGTATGGGTGTCGGTCATTCAGAAAGCAATGGCACACTACTGAACGTAAACTTGCCCAGCAATCATGAACAGCCAAAAAAGCTGGGGTTGACTGCTACGTCCGTAAAGGATATGCAACTAACTTAACAGCAGTTTTATATTTTCTACAAGTCCTCATTCCTAGATGTTCTCACAAGTGGTAGTGTATCTAAATGCTAAGTAAATGAGAAATTATAATCAGTAATAGTTAAACCAGATGTGTCCATGCCAGTGTGTTATTGAGGCCTGTAAGTGAAGCAGAGAATAGTTACACTGTACAATATCATGCCTGCTATAGGAGGTGACTAAGAAAGGTTGTGCTTGGGGCAGGCTACTCCATCACATGGACAAATGTAGCCACAAATTCCAAACTAACTGCATGAGTTGATTGAGGGCCTATGCCTCAATGGGAGATAGGGGCAAGAGCTATGCAGATGTCATAAGGATCAAAGGTCAAGTTTGTAGGAAAATCCTACTCTTATTTTATCCAGGAATAAAGGAATATTAAATCAAAATGAAAATAATCCAGATCAAGCATCTTTCTCTATGGAACTTTACAACTATCTTCCTAGATAGCAAAAAAAAAAAAAAAACACACATCAAAATGTATTGTTGCACAAATGTTATCTTCTGGTGTTTCTCCTTCACCTCTCCTTTCTCATATATGTAATTCAAATAAATACATTGGGAAAGATGAATGAAAAAAGAGATAGAGGAGAAGGAAGAGAAGATACTTGATATACTAACATGACGGCATGGTAAAATAACAAATGAATTTATATATTCTACTAGCTGACCTGGCCTGGCTTCGCCCAGGCTCTGGCGGGGATCTATCTATCTATCTATCTATCTATCTATCTGTCTGTCTGTCTGTCTGACCTGGCCCGGCTTCGCCCAGCTCCTGGTGGGAGCATCTCATTTAATTCATATAAGTAGTCATATAAGCTCCCGTTCCCGACTATCTGTCTGTCTGTCTGTCTGTCTGTCTGTCTGTCTGTCTGTCTGTCTGTCTGACCCGGCCCGGCTTCGCCCAGCCTCTGGTGGGAGCATCTCGTTTAATTCATATAAGTAGTCATATAAGCTCCCGTTCCCGACTATCTGTTTGTCTGTCTGTCTATCTATCTGACCCGGCGCGGCTTCGCCCAGCTCCTAGCGGGGTGCGTCTCATAAAATTCATATAACAAAAAAAAGTAACTTAAGAATGTCCTTCCACACACCATCCATTATTTTTAATGAAAACTGTTTTTAATCACCTACACGACTGTAGATAACTTCTTTAAACATAAAAAGATGAGTTACAATGTTATGCATTATGCATTATTTGTATGAAAACTATGAAAATGCCTTAAAGATTATATCATTATTTATTATAACTCATATGCCTGTAAATAATTATAGACAAAGAGTTTATAAATCTTTGAAAACGATGCAACAATATGACTATCAAGTGTCAGGGTCTTGCTTACAGCAAGGACACTGGCTCGTACATACCATTAAGTGTGGTACAAAACACGGTCACAGAATGACTTAATGTGACGAACTACACTTACAATGCAAACACTTTATTCACACATCTCATTCGTCGCAACAATTTACATGTATCATACAACGACAATGCAATAATACATTCAATAAATATATCAATACACTACTACACAACTCACAGGCGCACAGTCATATCTTCTCACAGGCGTTCTCTCTATGGTGTTCATACATACGAGCATCATTCAACCACGTCTGTCTCCGTCAACACTCCCAAGCCGTCTGCCGGCTACACGCTCTGAGTCTCACTACGCGGGCCTGCGTCACTGCGTGGAGATAATGTCTCACATGCGTTCATCGGCTGGCCCTTCCTGACACAATGTGGTTAGCGTCGCTCACTGGTAGGCCCCTGGCTGTATTCGCCAGGCGTCATAGACGACGACTCGGTAGAACTAATGAGAAGATTATGACATCAAGTATATAGCAATGTTATTAAAAGTTATGCCCCTTGAAATAACTTTTCTTATGTTAAGTCCCCTTGCTATATGGAAATGATAATGAAAAATGAAATATAAAATTTTAGTAAGTAAGTAGCCGATGTTACACTAAAAAACTATGACAGTCGGTTGCATGGGAATGAAAAGAAGACGTGTAGAAAATTTCATCTCATTCGGATGGACCGTTATCGAACGCATAAAATACATACGGATACACATTGCCTTTTATATATATAGATTGGAGATCATAAGATGTATAGAAACATGATTGCCTGTACCAATTGACAAGGGTCATGGTAGTGATCCGTCCAAATTCAGGAGTAAACTTCACTGAAAGCCTATCTTTAGTGTCAGAATGGAGGTCCTTGTATGGTTCATTAGTTACAATCATAAGGAACATGTATGAGGATGTAATGGTTAGTTATGCAGGATGTACAAAAGTAGAATGCATCAAAAAATGACATAAATGGTAATATGCAAGATAAGAGTATGCAAAACTTGAATAGAGTAGACACAAAAGAGATCTGTTTTGAGAGAAACCTGGAGAGAAGTTTACAGAAATCCTGATTACATAGGTTCACTTGTCAGTGGAGGTAAATTTGTTGTGGTGCTGTGTTTTGTCAGATACATACAAGGACAACGGTTGAGTACCTGGTGTGTATGAACATTGATCAGTTTTACAATTTGAACACAGAAACCACAATCAATGTGTTGCACCATTTATTGCCTGGCATATTTCACTGCATCTTGTCAAGTGCATACTGCAAACTTATATATCATATGAAGTCAATAAATGAATAGTGCTTTAACTGAAACAATTAAAACATATAGTCACAAATAGTGTTTGAATGTAGAACATCTTTTATCCCGACAATAATTTCAAATTTACCATAGACTCTTTCTGTTTGCACAAAACCAGCTGTAACCGCCTAATTGCTAATGCCTCACTGTATTTGAACAATCATTTATCATCAAATACAGTATATGAAACACTTTTTCTTTGTTCATGCTATGGCTGTATTTGATTAGGTGTGAGAAATTGACAATGATGGCATTTTATATTCTTTTTTATTCACTTCATATGCAGGAGTTATATATGACATATAACTCCTGACGAGATGCAGCTAAATATGCCAGGCAGTTAATCATGCAACATATTATTAGTGGCATATGTGTTTAAATTCACCAAGGGAGTACATTGCTTTGACATTTTTTTATTGATTATAATTGTTTTTGTTCAGAAATTGCTCTGTCCCGCAATGAAGTCTTGTTATTTTTGTGCAGGCAAATAACAATTTGTTGACTCTGTCGACTCAGAAGGAGATTGTTGAACTAGATATTGGTTATCTGCTCCAACCGCCAGTATGGCTTGATGATGAAAATGAGTATGACATTGAGATGCTCAGGAAGTAAGTATCTTACACAACTATACTTCTGAGTATTTGAAACTGGTTTTCTAATTGTTTTAATGTTTACTTGTGAAACACTAATAATCTGATCTACAGTCTTGATCATTTTAATAATGTAGCAGTAATGTTGTGATCTGTTTATTGTCAAAGCATGGTCTGGTTTTGTCTATTTTACCTGCTGTCGATAGAATACAAGTGTTGTGCAAACACACATTCTTGCATGTAAACAGTTGGCAAGGCTGACATGCGCTCATGCTTATTGTGTAGTATTACCACTGGGTGTTGCATCAGTTTAGCGTGAATTTCTGAACAAAACTTGCTTCTTAAATGTTAGTTACTTAGCTAATACTGTTTGTCATATACTGTTATTCAGTTATATTACTCTCTTTATTACTTTAATGTATAGTCCTCTAGTTATGTGTGATGTTCCTTTTAATTTTGTGAAATCTGGGGTAATTTAAAAAAAAAAATGTTATGGTACTTAGGACTATTAAATAGAGAAAATAAAGGCTGTTTTGTCTACATAGTTGCCATGCAATCATCAGCTTTAGGATTTTGTATTTTGTATGTGAGAAGAAATTAATTGGAGAACTTGGTGACAATTGGCAAGATTGAGGGGAAAGGAACAAGGGGAAGGCAGAGAAGTAAATACCTGAATGGCTTGGCCACGTGGTATTGTCAAGACTAGAAAACAGAGCTGATCCATGAATATTGATCGTGTGAGATGGCGAATCATGACCGCCCACGCTTATCGACATGGTACATGATGATGATGATTAAGAGTTAATTTGTATGAGAAATAATTTGATGAAATCTGATTATTTATATCAGTTTTTCATCTTGTCATTTGTATACTGACACAAACTAATATATAAACTGTATGCTATTTAACAATCTTTATGTTTTCAATCTTTATTTTCAAAGGGTTAACACATAGTAGGAGGTAGTTTAAAATTAAACTGTTAGGATGGCTTCATTATACATTTTATTATTCAGGAAATTAGGACTATGGCATGATACTTATGTATGTCTCTTATCTATAGCTGAACTGTGTGTTCAACTTATCTCAAAATAGTTATTTCCATCTATTAGTTTTTTTAAGGCAAAGGAGAAAATGATTGCAGTCAGACACTGCTTGTGTGAGAAGTCAAATGGTGCTTGATGGTGGAAATGACCATATCATCACACTCATTCATATTCGATGAACATTTACTGCAGAAATTAGTCTGTTCAGTAAAATTCACTACCACCATGGGTTGTAGTTATTATGCTTTTTTGAAGCACAATGTAACAAGCCATCGAATGTCAAGACGGCAAGGTGCCAGTTCAGTTTAGTCTATATTTTTAAGCTGTTTATCATAAACAATTAGTCTTGACTTTGCTTTCACATTTGTCTCCTCGAATCTACCGTATTTATTGTGCATAATTGTAAATGTCTTTGAATAGCCGTGTTGACAGAGACTGGGTGTTCAAATGGAGCGGAGATGAATGGAGACTCATGTATGTTTGTATTGATTGCGTGCTTAATGTTGCTTGGTTTTGCTGAAACTGTTATTGCTGACATCAAATGCTAGATTTACGATGTGTGTGCAAGTAAGGTACAGTGGTTGTAGATAGTGAAAATGTGGGCCTTAGCTTAAATAATAAGAAGACTGAAGTAATGGTAAAATCAAAGAAATGGATCATGCCAAAATATACAGTTAAAGTCAATGGTATTCATTTGGGGCAAATACAGAATTTCTCATTTCTAACCATATAGATAACATCAGATGGAAGATGTTTCACAGAGATTAAAAAACAACAACAGAATAGTCATGCAAAAAGCACATTTTATAAAATGAACATCTTATGCAATAATACCTTGTCATTGGAGATAGTACCAGTTTTAACAAATGGCTGTGAATCCTGGATAGTTGGTAAAGAGGCACAATAAAATCCCTTGAGGCCTCACACTTGTGGTTTTACAGAAGAATGATGGCAACTCCTTGGACAGCTAAAATTAGTAATATAAATGTTTTGAAAGAGGCTAAGACACACCAAAAAAAAAAAACGACTTATCAGAAAGAGGTAATTGTTAAATTTGGCCGCATCATGAAAACAGAAAAACAGGAACACATTGTTGAAAAGAGAAAACATTGAAATATATTGTAACAACTCTAAAGATTTGTGGAAAGAAAGATAGAGGAAGACAGCAAGAGAATATTCTTGGCAAGCTTTTGTTATAACATGGAGTGGTGTCAACAAACTGATTGGTACATGCTGTTGGAAATCACAAGATTTGGATAAGCTTGATAGCCCTTACCAATCAGCAAGGCACTTGATGATGATGATGATGATGATGATGATGATGATAGTATCATCTCTTGGGAAACACAATGGCAAGAAAATGAGAATAATTGCTATAAATAAGGCATTAAACACATGTCATAACTTAAGTGTAACATGCCATGCCATCTGTGGTTGATGCTGTATTATTAAGTCATGCCATGTTTTTTTAATGTTGTTTTGGCTTTTGGTCAAGATTCACTTTCATTGCACACCAGATATCTCCATTAGTGCTTCAGTTTCCTCTCATAGATCTAACTAGGAGAATCTCAGCACAGTGCACAAACTCTGTGGCACCAGCAAGGTTCCAAATGTCTGTATACAAATATCACACATTAATAGCGATTTGTGGGTAGTTTTCTCTTTGAAATTTACCATGGCTGTGCAGAGATTACACAGCATTAAGAACCTAGGGCGCATCATCAGCAAACAAATTAAAATAACATACAAATGTAAGTCATGGACCATTTCACAGTCAATAAAGACAAAAATCAGGGATTAGAGAAAAGTTCTCACAATATCCGAAATCAAGAAGAAGAAAAATATTCTACAAAATCTGAAAATCTTAAGAAAACTTTCCCATAAATTACATCATGTCTCAGAAACGTAAAAACTTTGGCTTTATAAAAGAGAAAACGTTGCACTGTTCTGTCGCTATGCCGTGTTGTGTTGATGCTGTATCAAATCACACTGTTATGTTAGTAAAGAGCACTTTACCAGTCTCAGTAATCTATTGAGTAATGATAATGATAATAATACGTGTCAGCTTGTATGTCAAGATCAGCATAGTATATCACTGTCACCGTGATAACAGTTTGAATTATTAAACTGTTGCTTGGTTTCTTAAAATGGTAATATCATCAATATGAGTTGAGATTCAGGGTAAGTAAATATTTGAAGCAGAAGCTTCAAGACATTCTGTTTAACTTCACAAGTAGATTGTATCCTTTATAATGTGTTTGAATCTGTCTTTGAATTTGTTGTGTCCCTGTCCGAATA
Source organism: Cepaea hortensis (assembly GCA_963921405.1). NCBI lineage: Eukaryota > Metazoa > Mollusca > Gastropoda > Stylommatophora > Helicidae > Cepaea > Cepaea hortensis. Next base: position 43,992,606 of record OY992877.1, read on the forward strand.
TTTAACATTATTCACCTGCTGGTATTACATATCTCAACAAACATTTATTGGGGAATTTGCAATGTGTAGACGTATGCTTTTCTGTTTCAATACATTACCATGAGTAGAATTTGACACAATTCAGGAATTTAAAATTCATTTTCAGAGCCAGAAGTGCTTATGTTCTGCCAATCTGTGCTTTGCCAATTAAGCATTCCTCTTCTAATAGCTTATATACATTTTAAAGACTTTAAATTTGAAATGTGTGCTGATAATTTGAATGTGAATGCATTTGCTTAATATATTAATCTGCTATTTATTTCTGTCCTGAACCTGTGTTTCTAACAAAATCACTTTGCTCGACGTAGCATTCAATCCACAGACACAAACATAAATGTAATGCTTTAGAGACGACAGGACACTGGTGCAGACTGCAAAACATTCTTTTATCACAGTATTTGCCACACTTCCCTATGCTCTGCCACCGCTTTGGCACCTCCAGACCCAGCCACTTCCTAACTCTGGTTTTGAGTCAATACTGAAGTGCTATTGCTGACCCGCCACAGTGTCCTCACACTGACAAGTATATATTTCACAGCTATCCTGTCACTCCCTGTCCTTCACACATCCCTCTCGCAAGCATTCAGTATACATGTTGTGCACAAGTAATATTACAACTTACTTGACATTGTAACTGAAATTCACACAGACAAGCTAACTAATGTCCGCTCATGCTTATCAAGACAGATCTTTATACTACTCAAAACTACCAGTCAGCTAAACGCAGAATGTTAACACTACTCTCTAACCAACAATCCATAGTGAAATTTAACTATTAAATATAACTATGTGCCTCGAAGTGCGATCCCTCTCAATTATAAGAATCCACCCGAGGTATTGTTGAAATTTGGCTCGCCTCCGGAGTAAACAAAACACTCAGCGTCAAACTGAAGTTGGCAACGAAAATTCACAGATGCGATAAGGCATTAAAATACACCTGTTTATTTGGGTGTATAAACAATGTTGCAATACACAATTCTTCGTCTCTATAGGGTGTCCCTAAGACAGGATCAGCACCTATTACGAGCAGCTCGAATTGCCATGCTCATATGTCCTTAACCTCTACCTCAGCGCTCATTCTGGTTTTCATTCCTGTGTTCGTTTGTTCCGTGTCAGTATGCTCTAGTTATATTCATCTCGCTCCTGGGTCCATGGTCTTTCGATCCCAGCAAGTGACTCCTCCCATCGTCCACTTGAATATGAACTATACCTGCATAAGAATATCCAATCTGGTCCACGACATTGACTCCTCAGAATATCCCACACGTCCGAATCTCAAGACGGTATCCCCGCGTAATCTTTTGTTGACGTCTGACCCATCTCCTTAGTTTCCCTGCGCACTCTATAATTGTACCATTCGGTGCATCTTTTAGGGAAGCTCCCTTCAGCCTTTCTCAGTCTGCTGTGTGTCAGTGACTGATATGTGGCACTATGCCCTTCCTAAATTCTACGGTGCTTTTCATTGACTAATCATTTTAGTATCTAATATGATTATAATTATAAACTGTTCTAAGGCTGCAGGAAAAACGAGTCTTCTTTTTGACTCTGGTTCTCTGCTTTTGTTGAACGTAAGAGTTCACGTACTCTGATAATAGTGGTATTCCCCTGGAAATTGTGGGCTGGCAGACGAATTATACACTCACACTTTGTGAATACCATAATACTTTGAGTCCTTAGTTTAATGTCAGTTAGTCAGGTCTTAGTCAGATATGACTGAGCTACCGTGTAACAGTAGACGGTACTACCTGCTTTCTCTTAGCGCCGAACGTTGGGCGGCGCTTACCAAACCCGACACCCCACATTGTGCCAACGGCTTCGGGCAGAAGAGCGCAAGTGGGAGGGTACAAACCTTACCCTGGTGCGAGGAAATGCAACCTAAAGACTAAATGTCATGGCAGGGCAGACCAGGCCCTACTTGGTTGGCGGCTGGTCTAGGATCGAAGCTCCAACAGGCAGACAGTTAGAGCATTGCTTCGCTGATCCAGCAGCTTCTGCAGCTTGTCTTGTTCCAGATGTAGAGGTGTTACCTTTCCTCTAGAGTGAACTATGCAGGCCGAGAGAGGGATCATGCTGCATGGGCAACACATGATCTCTATATATTAGCCCAGGCTTTGTGCTATGGAGAGGCAATAACTCCATCCCTGGTCTTAACCGGTCTCGGAATCAAAGCGAGAGGCAACTGTTACGGGTTATAAGTCCCTGTCAATTGTTGTAGACATGGGGCGCCACGCGTTGCCTCTGATGGTGGGAGACACCTACAGGTGTCACTGATCAGCTACATCCTGCCTCAAGCTGGGCAGCCCCCGGCCAATTGGGTGCTTATCCGCCACAGCCTGTCTGCTTCAATGGGTGCTTGGGGCTAGGACAAAATCTGAATTGCAGGCTGTAAAACCAATGCACCAGGTACTAATAAAAAGAAAAATAGAAATGGAATATGAGAACCATGTGTCCAGGATTTTCCACTGACTTGACTAATATTGATGATGTGAGAAAAACGGCTGTGATTGATGTCGAACTCAATTGTCTTAACATTGATATTGCTGGCCTGCAGGAGACTCGCCTCGCTGAGGAAGGGTCACTCAGGGAAAACAATTACACCTTCTTTTGGAAGGGTAGAGGGCAGGCAGAAAAAAGGCAACACGGTATGGGCTTTGCAATGAAGAATTCGCTACTGGGAATGATTGAAATTTCAGCAGGAGGAAATGAAAGACTATTATCCCTGTGCTTGGCAACCTCTTGTGGTTTTGCCACCATTATTACTGCATATGCACCGACACTCGATTCCTCTGATGATGTGAAGGATTCGTTCTATGAGGAGTTAGACTCCGTGATCAAGGCCGTTCCAAAATCTGACTACATTTATATGCTCGGTGATTTCAATGCTCGTGTGGACAAGGACTCGAGTTCATGGCCAGTGAGCCTTGGAAAATACAATATCGGTCACATGAATGAAAATGGGCAAAGACTGCTGATAAACTAATGTCAGCAACTACCGTACTCTGATAAATTCTTTGGTCTGTGTTTACTTCTATACTCTTACTTATATAATTATATTCTTTATGTTATCTTTTATATAACTGTAATGTTGGAATGTGACATCTTCTGTGTATGATATTCACATAAGAAAGGACAGTAATAGTGATACAAGTATTCTTAGAACATTAACACCAATGTCATAATGCAGTTGAGAAAGATTTCAAAGAATGATTTCTTAGTATATAGTGCTGAAACATGACCAATGAACAAGCAGTTAAACAATTGAATTGAGACCTTTGAAATGTTTACATACAGTTGAATAGGGTTTCATTTTATGGTGGTGGGGAGGTGGGGGGTGTAGAATCAAACAATATAGTCGTCGTAGAGAAGCTGGAAATGAAAAGAGAGCTGAGTGATAATAAAAGAGACAAATACAGTTTTTGATCATGGTAGAACATACAGGAGAAAAGCATCAGATGAGCAACAGGTAGGTAACATTATAAGTGGAAAGATAGTCTCAAGAGATGCATAAATAGATGTCCCAAAAAAAAGTCGCTTAAAAGTTGACAGGGTCGACTTCATTGCACCGGGTTTCATCCCATATGGCTCGGTCTCTTTCCGCAGCATGGAAAGCGTCGCACAAAGCACGAACTCCGTAGCTTTTAGCAACGGCCCACAGGAGTCTCCGAAACATTTAACTCGTAAACCGAAGGACGCGGCCTGGAATCAAACCCACAACCTTCGGAGCACGAGTCAAACGGCTTGACCACTTCGCTACAGAGACTCCCGAGATGTCCCAAGATAGTAAGAAACAGACAGTGTTGAAGATCCATTGCAGCCAACCTTCATTGTAGAGATGGCGCTTAATTGATTAATTGTATTTGCAAAAAAGATTATCTAATGGTTATTATGTGAAGTTCAGTAATTATCTGCTTGTAGTATCCTGTAAGCATTCTAAAACAACTCGAGCTAACACATTACAGGATTTCACCACGGTCATCCTCTAGATCAGGGAAGGGGAATGCCATATAAGGCCTGTGAAATCATTTGGTCTGGCCCAGCCAAGGCAATAGCAGGCAGGACTCAAAATTCAATAAATCCATAAATTTTACATAAGCAAAACTACCCACTTTGAGGAGACATTAATTAAAATATACATCTGTGTGGTTGGAACCACTTACTGCAGCCAGCAGTTCTATTCAAACCTTACCATTGCAAAGAGCACTCCAGACTGCCTAACACAAACCTGGAAAATCGGTTGCAAGTATCAGTATCTTCAGTACCAGGTAACATCACGCGCCTCACCAAATAGAAGCAGTTCCAGCGATCACATGAGGGCTGAGGTAATTAAATGTTTGACCAAATACAGCAAGCTAATTTTTAGGCTGATAATTTTGTATGGCCTGCAAATGATGTTATAAACATCCAAAAGGCCCTTGGCAGAAAAAAAGGCTCCCCATCCCTGCTCTAGATCGTGACAGATGTCTTCACTTCAAAGTTCCAGTTGCTTGTTTACCCTGTTCTCAGCAGAATTTAACATGTAACTGTACACTTAGGCCAACTGCTTTTGCATCAGGATGAATAGAAATAGTGATAGTTATATTGCAAGTTGACGATGGACAATGCAAGTTTAAACTTTTCTTGCAGTCACAACTGTTTTGAAACAGAGCAAATTGTACCTGTTTTATTACAGTATCTAGCACTCTTAATTCTGGAAATTATGTATTTGTATTCTGTTCCGTACAGTGATTTCATTTATTCATACACATCATTTGCATGGTTTCATTTATCTCTGTTAATTACTGCATGTGGTCATTTAATCATCCGCGTGCTATCATTTGCATGGTTTCATGTAATCTATGTATTGTCATTTGCAGGGCTTCATGTATAATCTGTGAATATTTTGCATGATTTCATGTAATCTATATAAAATCAATTGCATGATTTCATTCATCTGTGTATGTTAGTTGCATGTTTTCTTTCAATCATTTGCACAATTTAATTCAGTAGTTAAATTGTATTATTTGCATGGTTTCTGTCAGTCAACCATTTGTATCATTTGTATAGTTTCTTCTTCTTCGTTCATCCATTTTTTGTTGTTGTGTGGATGTGATTGCGTTATGCCTGTTTACAGCAAAGCTGCGTTCTTGCGCCGTTAGGCCGACACATCCGACTTCTGCGGGCATTTGTTGACCGGATTAACCATCCCGGATTTGTATAGTTTCACTTCATCACATATCTTTCACTTGCATGCTTTCATTCATCTCTGTAAATGATTTGCATTGTGTCATTCAGTCATCCATGTGTATTATTTGCAGTTTCATACAGTCATTAAGTTGTATAATTTGCATGGTTTCATTCCATCATACAATCACCTATGTGTATCATTGTAATCATGTAATTAAGTCATCTGTGTCTATGTTTATGTATGTATAAGAAATGTATCCAAAGTTATCAGTGATCTTTAATTACTGTATGAAAGTTAATACCAGATTTACTCACTTCATTAATTGTTTTGATATTTGACCTTTCTTTCACATATAATTGTTGATGTAATCAGGATTTTGTAAGTACTCATGGAACCATATTATCTGCATATTCTAATACAGTTTATGTCATAAGTACTATGGGTTGTCAGAACCATGTAACTTACTAAAAGCATGGATTATTGTGTTTTTTTTAAATCTTTCACGTACTTATATTACATTTGGAAACAGTATATCATCATGTGCCCTCCCAACTGGCATAGATGTTCATGCATCTCTATAGATCTTGGTCTTTGGTGTTCTGGCTCAATCCTCTTGAGAATATTACTCCATGCCACCAACTCACTCCATCCAGCAGCATTTCTAGCATTCTGTCTCTGCCTCTTCTACTGCTAATATTTACAGTCGTCTGTTTTCCAAAGCCTCTCTTCTCATTATATGACCAAAGAACGTTGTTTGTCTCCTTCTTACATTTGTATATCATGTTCTACTTTCATTAATATTTTCCAGGCCCTTGCTGTTAGTTACTCTGGCAGTCCAAGGTATTCTCAACATAATGTTGAAAATAATATGCGGCCATATACATTGATAATGAAGTAGGTCAGTACCAGCTAACTGAGAAGTTTGCAGCAGAGATGTGTAATATCTGCAGACCTTTTTGCCCCGTATAGTCAAAATGTTGTGAGAAATTAAAAAAAATAAATTGAGAGGCATCACAAGGGGGCTATAACATCAACAATATAAGATATTCAGATGACACATTAACAATAAGAAGACAATAAATAGGATCAGCAGCATTTAGTAGATGAGTTATTGTAGAAATGCTGGTCATCTGCAAGAAGAAAGAAATACCACAATATAACATTCAAGTAAATGGGAACATTCTTAAACAGGTGATCAGTGCAACTGTTTTGGAACAGTCATAGTATCTTATGGAAGATCACTCACAGAGATTAGAATAAGAATCACCCGGCAAAAGTAGCCTTTTGCAAAATGGAAAATATACTTACCAATATCAATCTGTCAGTTGCAAAGAGGAGAAGAGTGTGACAGTTCTATGTAGAACCTAAACTATTGTATGCCTGTAAAATAATGGGCAATTAGCAGACAAATTGACAACGATCAAATTGAAGTGAAAATGTTTAGGAGGAAAATACAAAGAATACTATGGACGGATAGAAAATGAATGAGAAGTCCTTTAACAAACAAATGAAAAATAAATTGATTAGAGAAATTAGACGTAGAAGTCAAGATTGTTTGGACTTATTATGTGGAGAAATACACTTTAAAATTTAGTGAGAAAACTTAGTGACAACTAGCAAACTTGTTGGCAAAATAGATAAATACCTTGCTGAACTGACCACAAGGCATAACTGGGACAAGAACACAGACTTGATCTGAGACTGTCAGGCGTGAGATGGTGAGCTCTGATTGCCAACACACATTGGCATGGCACACGATTGTCATGTTAAAATATTTGATATTAAAATTCGCAGCATTTTGCTTTAATAGTACCATATATTATAGAGCTTGCTAACTGCCGTTGGTGATGTCTGTCTAATGTTTACATTCTGTGGACTGTGTGCTTTTATATACTCTGCTGGCAACCTCTTTTCATGCCATAATACCAACTGTTTAATTGATTTGTCTTTGTGTGTTAACAGAGGATGCTATGTTACTGTTTATATTAACAATGTCTGTTAATCACAGTACTGCTTGTTTTCTTCTACTATATGTTATACATATTTCATAGGCAAAAGTTCAACTTATCTGTTTACATACTACTAAGGCATCTTGGGGACATAATGTTAGACCTGTGTTTTCAGTGATTGAATACCATACAAAGGACTGTGTTGTTAGTATTTATGCTTTGGGAGCTGCTGCAACATAGTGGCTAGCACACTTGCCCCCCCAGCCTGGTGGTCATGTGTTTGAATCTCCACTGACGTGGTTCTGTACAAATCTGACCTGAGCTCCCAGGTAGACCTAGTCTAAAATAGGTACCAACCAGGAACTGTCTCGGGAACTAATGATGGCCACCGATGTACTTACCATATCATTCATCAAGTGTTCATTGATCTATACAGATATATGGAGCTGGTATCATACATCATAATATGGCTGATGGCTTATAAAGGTTTTATTGTAACTTTGTTTTACTTTGTATATGGTGCTTGTACGTTCTCCATTAATTCTCTAGTACCCATTTAATGAGACCGGGTCAACTCTGGGATGTGCTGAGTTGACAAATATCATGCCATTACTGGTCATTGAATTACAATGCACGAACTGCCATGGTGTCTTCTGATTTTATATTGTGAAAGATAGTCCCACAGCAGATACCACTGTTGGGGGTGTGAGTTGTTAGGCCTTCACATATTCTAGACCCCCAACTTATGATGAGGGCTGACCAGTTCCCTTCAGTATAATCTTTCTTTCCCAGACAATTCTCAGAAAATGTCTGGTGCCTATTTATTTGTATGAGGCTTGTTACTCCAGAGCTGTATTTTTTGGCAAAAATAATCCTGTTTCTGCTAGGGATTGAACCGGGACCACTGTATTTGCAAGAAAATGCCACCATGGCACTAACCACCATGGCTCTTGATTTTATGAGATGGAATACAAATATTTTCAGGTTTAATTTTAACTGATTCACTGCCAAACAAAAAATTGGGTTGGACCAAACGGAAATTGACGCCAAAAAATGGGAAGTAGGTGTGTGTCACAGTAATGATATAAAAATGGTTAAAATAGTAGCAGTTATATCGTATTATATATCAAATTAAAGGGGATTACACAAGGAACACGTTAGTATTGCCACTATTGCTGTAGGTTAGAAATATAATAAAAATAATATTAGATTTTGTAACAGAAAATTTGAAGACAGGCGTGACAATGATTTAAAATCCTCAATTTTTGATGATAATCCAATTAAATTTACTGAATAGTGACAGATACCCACTTTTCTTCACCAATATCACAAGAACTGCTCCTTAACACCATCAAAACACAAGTAAAACATCATATTTTGAAGCACATCATTTTCACACAAAATGGAAAAAGTCAGGAAAACATGAGGCAGATTTGTACTCATTACAATATATACACTATTTTCTATTTAGTTATTAGTATTATTCTTTTCAATTTAATTATTTAAATACTCCTCAGCTTATTTGTTATAGGCAAAGCAAACTTAGGAAAACAAGTGTGGCCCATTAGAGCAAGCATAATTCAACATGTGCCATCATTTGATGACAAACTATCACTGTTAGGTTTGTTTTCCATATTGCTAAATAATTTAACTGAATAACCACATTACTGCATGCGCCATCAGTTTTACAATCTTTCACAAATTCCATTAAAACAGAATAACTATAATCTAAAATTGTTTAACACGATTATCTGGCGTAAATCGACAATGTAAAAACCATAGGGCGTTGCCATTACTAAAATAATAAAAACAAACCATTTTCACAAAGCTTAAACCACTTTCACAAAGCTTAATCCGTGCGTCTTGTCTGATAAATTTGAAGACATATCTATTCTTTGTGTAAATTTTCATTTACCGTGCATTAAAATTGCATAAAAATGAAACATAACGAACTTTTAACATTCAGATGATACAGTGGTGCGCGGCAGTCACAGGGAGTTCCATTCAGCCGATAAAGTGGTGCATGGCAGTGAATCAGTTAAATATTTGTGTTTGGGGGTAACCAAAAGTTAAGACTGTTTAATGACACAGGAGAATAGGAGACAGTGATTTGATCAGTCGACTTCAGACGTGTTAAAACTGACCAACCTGATGATGATGAATGCCACATGAACACCCCTCCGATGATATTTTAGAATACTGTATAATGCCATGTTTTCATTAACATGTCTCAACTTTTGATGTTTTAAAAGACTTGTTTAATGCCATATTATCATAAACATTGCCTTCTCATGCAGTTTTATTAAAAGTCTAGGTTATGATGTTAATATAAACATTCCCTTAGGACATGTTTAAAGACTGTTTGATGCCATTTTTGTTAATATAAACACCACTCTATGGACATGTTAAAAGACTATTTAATGATACTTAGTCAATATAAACATTCTCTTTGGACACGTTAAAAGACTGTTTAATGCTGTTTATTTAATATAAGCATGTTGAAAGACTGTTTAATGCCATTTTGTTCTTGGACACATGAAAAGATGGTTTGATTCCATTTTGTTAATACAAACACTTCTCATTAAAAGACAGTTTAATACCACATTGTTATCATGCATGTCTGTGCTGATATTGAGAGTATTTAATATATTGATTTCATTAATACCATACTTTAATGTTGCACATTTGTCTAATGCCCTATTGAAAACAGCAACTTAGGGACCAGATGATTGCCTACTGCCAATGAGTTATTTTATTATCTGGCATCACAGCAAGATGGGAAGAGGGAATTTACTTATGACATCGTATCATTGATGACATATCATGGCTGACATGATCCATTAGTTGCTTGAGCTGGACCATAGTATTACTTGTTACATTCTCTGAGACTGGTTGAATGTTGGTGACTGACTGTTATCTTTTACTTTCTCTTCAATTGTCAAGAGACCTCTCCCGCATGACTCACCGAATGTCAATCTTTTTACACACTTCATGTGACGACTGACTCCACTCCACAATGAACTATCATAACGTAACTTCGATACAGTTTTGATATATTATATTGTCATCTCTTCACAACACTTTAAAACACTTCACAATAGTCTTAAACTATGTCAGTAAACACTTCACTAAAGTCTTCAATCTAATTAATATACTTGCAACACATCTGCATTCAAACTGTCAACGTAGAATCTCTCTAACGACATCTGCATTAAAACTCTATCGACATAGGTTACTCGCAAATAACATCTGCATTAAAACTCTATGTGGCGGTAAGGTGAAATTCTGCCATAGCCATTATTTGGCTTCAATTGGTCCGACCCCCGAACTTGGTCCAAACTGAATGATGCTTGGAGGAGACGCTGTCCCCTGTCCAGCGACTTGCTTGCTTTTTTCCTGCAAAGCATGAATCTGTGAACTGAGTCCATCTTAACGCTAAATTGTATGAAGCTCAGCACTCTCTGCTCTCGACACTCCATGACCTGGTATAGGATCATGGCACCTGCCAACCTGATGGACATTGGTTCTAATCCACCTCAGTTGATTTTTAAAATGTCCTGGGCTCTCAGGTTGACCCAGTCTAAAACGGGTACCAGAAATTATTTTGGGAAGTCAAGAAAGCTGGTGTGATACTAACCCCATCACCCACCTTGTGTCGATTGGTTAATAAAGATATGGGTGCAGCATCATACACCCAAAGCGCCTAAGACATGTAAAGGGGTCTTTTACTTACTATTCAAATGAACACCTCTACATTTATATTTTAAAATAATGTTAACAGATACAGTGTCAAACAAAAAGTAAGTTTGGACCATACAAAAATATATGGCAGAAAATGAGAAGTAGGGGTGTGTCATAGTTATGACTTAAAAGTTGCTAATATGGTAGCAGACTTACAAGTATTGTGTTATAATGCGATGACAAAATATCTGTGATATATAAGCCCATAACAGATACAGGACTTCCCGTCACTTAAGACGATTAATCATCCCATGGCACTTAATCAGTTAAAACCAATTTCAATTATTTATTTTAATGTTAAACTGTGTAGTCTTTCAGTTGTCCTGTATTTATAGGTTTCTGTACTGTCTTCCTAAATGTGGAAGTTGGAATCTAGACCATTGTTATTGTATTCAGTGATTCCAGTGGAATAACATTTCCTTCATTCTTTCCCAGTAAATATTGGCCCAAAAGACAACATGAAATGAATTGGTAATGCAGTTGTTCAGCTGTAGTGGATGCAGTGATGGTTGTGGTGGGATATGCACACATTACATGAGTGGTTATTATTCCACAATATGTCAGCTGTGTGCATTTTGTATTTTCATTTATTGTGATGCTATTAATATTTTTTAAATACTTTTTTGTATGTTTGAGTGGAAATTTAACAAAATATCAAAAGGGTTTATCATAGTTTGTTCTCGTTTATAATATTTCTCTTGGTACAAAAGACTGATATATAACATAGATTATCTTTGTTATCACCTCTGATGGATAGACTGACTTTCCAAATGTTAACTGTTTTTAAAGAAAATAAATGTATATGAGTAAATATTCATTTAATTAAATAGTACCTGATAATCTGGGCACAAAGTCCAAAACTGAGACTTACAGAAATTCACTGAAGTTAATTAATGTTGAATTTAAATGGCCAGGACTATTTTCATCTGGACACGAAGTAAAATAAGATGGACTTTAGATATCTATTGAACTTAGTTTGTATTGAATGGAAATGGCCAGGGCTATTTTAATCTTTGGTTTTCTTTTTGGTTTTTTAAAATTAATTTTCTGTTGGTTAAATCATAATGGGGCATTTATAATGATTGGGTTTACTTGTTTCTAGTTTGTAAATAATGAGAATATGTGTCATATACCTGTAGCCTGTATGGTTATTGCATTGTTAGTGTTGTTTTGCTAGCATGTGGCTGTGTGAATGAATGCTCTATAAAATTACTGGTTTTGATATCTTCATTTAATGGCATGCTACTTTGTATTTTTCTGCAACACAAACTAATGAGAGGCTAAAGGGGATTTCTTTCATGTTTTTTATTTTCCATTTAAGTGTTTTGTTATTTAAATTATTTATATAAACCATTTCAGTAAATAAATATTGAAACAAAACAAAATATAAAATTTTTACAGTGTAGGAAGCTAGAGGGAATTTTATTCCTACTTTTTAAAAAAATTTCTATTTTTCATTTCAATGTTTTGTTATTTAAATTATTTATATAATAGATTTTAGTAAAGAAATGTAACAACAATTTAGAAAATATATTTTTTACAGTGTGTGAAATTAGAATTCATTCAAAATGACAAGTGTTATATATATATATATATATATATATATATATATATATATATATATATATATATATATATATATATATATATATATATATATATATATATACACACACATACACACATATATAGGTATCTCTTTGATATTTGCATTACGTATTCCTTTAACGGTGTCTTTGAAGTCAGTTATTTAACTGTACAATTCTCACATGCATATATGAAAAACAACATTCAATACAGATGTATTTTGTATCCCTGTTTTTGATGGGCACTGACATATATGTGTGAATGCTGGTCGCACTAATTGTATCTGGTCATTCATCAGTGTCAGACCATTCCCAAATATGTATTGCAATATTAAAGGTAACATTAGAAGGCATATATTGTCATAGAGTTGTGAAGCATTAGGCCTTCACATATACTATGTCAAATCATATTGAGGTGATTACTTTTGTGTCTTACTGCCTTCTTTCCAAGACAATGTCTAGAAGAATCTGAATATTTTCCAGTATCATTTGTTCAAACTGGTCACTCCCAGAGCCTAACTGATTCTGATGAAAACCCTGCCATTTCTGGAGATTAAACCTGGGCCACTGTGCTAATCTGCAAGCATGCTAACCACTATACCATGGCAGCTCATATAACAGTGTATGCACAGTAATCGCATCCAGTATCTTGCGTTTTTGGATGTGGAAAGCAGAAAGATAACACAATATTTCCCAGTTAGAGGGAGCTATGGTAGCATGGTGGTTAGATACTCGCTTACCATCTCGGTGGTAGGGCATCGATCCTCATCGGAGTAGATTTTAATTAATTTAAATTTAAATTTTTTTTTTAAATCCCCCATGTCAACCCAACCTAAAATGGGCACCAGGTAATGGTTTGGGAAATAAAGGTGGCCCCACATCTCCAACTAATGCCGATTCATCAAGTAGTAGATCCTTTGTAGAATGTCGCTCTCATCACGGTTCGTCGAAAAGCTTCTCTTTCTCTTGCCATTCTCTTGCCATTTCTCTTGCCATTTCTCCCACCTAATTGGTCTATACATATACTGAAGCACATAAAAAATGCACCACTATTATACATACTGAAGCCAAGAAGCTGGAAAAAAGTGTGGGAATGGATTTTTCCCCATGTTTATCCTGAGGTAGGGAGTGAATGGCTGCTGGAATGGAAAGTGCATGATTCAACCCACGGGTTTGTGTACAGACTACAAGAAAACAATGAAATTTACACATGCAACACGATTTCCAGCAGCTCTGACTCTTAAAATGTGTACACGTTGTGGCAGTTTACTTGGTATAAACAGGCCATTGAGACAAAACACCCAGTATATGTGCTTGAAATGCCATGACTATCTGAAAATGACTGCCAACAAGCCATTGGTATATTGGAGACTGGAATGAGCACACAGACCATTGCCACAAGGATGAATTGCTACCACAGCACTATTATATATTCTCAATGAACGTTATGGAACTCCGGCAGTGCCCAGGATAGGCTACGGAGTGGCCAAACACGAGTTACTACCTCTGCGCAAGATCATCATATTGTGCTGAGTCACCTAAGGAATCATTTTCTCCTGTCAAGTCAAACAGGAACCGCAATATTGGGTAGACGTGGGCAAGTCTTTTGAATGACATTCATGTGGCGACTCAGAGATACAGGCCTTACTGCAGACGACCTTATGTTGGGCCAAACTTGACTCACAGATGTCGTCAGCAGCACCTGCTATGAGCGTAGCAACATGTCAGATGGACTAGACTGCACTGGAATGCTGTCCTTTTCACAGATGAGAGCAGATTCAACCTACCCTTTGCCGATGGATGAATGCAGATTTGGCGGCAGTGTGGAGATCGCTTTGCAGTTTGCTGTGTTCGTCAGCACAACTGATTTGGGGGTGGCGGTATTCACATTTGGGGAGGATTCAGTTTTCACCATCGCTTGCCTCTTCACGTTTTCCGTGGAAATGTTAATGCTGTGACACATCGAGATGGGGTTCTGGAATCTTTGGTTGCTCCTTCATTCACAAATTATCCAGACTTACAGCTTCTCCAGAAGGATAATGCACATGAGGACACACTGCATGCATTACGCACCAATATCTACAGCAGCAGAACATTGTGATGGGTAATTGGCCTGCCCTATTACCAGACATGTCCCCTATAGAACATCTGTGGGAAGAGCTAGAATGCGAAGTCTACAGACAAGGTTCTGCAGCTAATCTGCAACAACCTGAAGCTGCTCTTACAAGTGAATCAGACTTGATTCCCTGGAATTTCCTTCAGAGACTTGTGCTTTACATGTTGAGCCGCTGCTAAGCCTGTTTGCAAGCATATGATGGACAAACCAGATACTGACAATAGTGTGAATGAATTTTTTTTATTGGTTGCATTTATTGTTTTCTTCCTTGCCTGCACAGAATGCAATGAATTTCATAACAATCAAATATACAAATTAATGAACAGCATGGCAAATAAATAAAGATTCCAAATATGTAAACTTGTAGACATGTATATTTACATTTCACACTCTAATCCTAGATTATACAAGTGGTGGATTTCTAATGTGCTTCAGTATATATGGGTCTGACAACAAAAGCCCAGTGCCTTTAGGAACCTTTATGTTTAAAAAAACAAAACTTAATTATGGGCAGTCAGAAAACTGGATTTATGATGAAGTGACATGCTATAAACAGTGTCTTGTCTTTGTTCATTCTGAGTTGTTTGACATTGTGACATACTATTTCCACACCATACATTCACATTAAAACACCTGCTAGTAGAACTATTATATTATCTCTGTTTGTAGCCCAAGCCCTGGTCCAGATGCTCCTGATTTCCTGGTTGTACAGACACCTCAAGACACATTGCAGCCTCTCAGTGGCTCACAGACCCCGAACTCTTCCTACATCCCATCACCGAGTAACAGCCAGGTCAGCATGCAGACTGGACGAGGTTCTAGTGTGGTATGTTTTGTACATCATCATTTGTACATGTATTCTGAAATTGAATGATGTAAGAAGTTACATTAACTTTGATTATGACATCAAAGATGTGCACATACATACACAGATAAAGAGACAGACAAGGAAGGAGGGAGAGAGAAAGAGAGACTTTAACAAGTTCATTATTGTCAACTTTTAAATTCTCATAATCCAGTGGGAGGAAGAAGACAAAGAAAGAGTTGAGTTCAGTCCAGTTAAGAAACGTCATCATTGCACTCAGGACATTTCCACATGTGCCCCGTCCCCTCATTCTGCAGCCAGCTAAGAGTCATATTCCTAATGGTTCCAACTGCCATCTGATTGAAAGTTTTCCTGCCTTCCCTCTCAGTTTTGAGATTTGTCCAGATCCCCTGCTGATATTCTCTCTCTCTCTCTCTCTCTCTCTCTCTCTCTCTCTCTCTCTCTCTCTCTCTCTCTCTCTCTCTCTCTCTCTCTCTCTCTCTCTCTCTCTCCCTCCCTCCCTCCCTCCCTCCCTCCCTCCCTCCCTCCCTCCCTCCCTCCCTCCCTCCCTCCCTCCCTCCACACACGAGTGCTTAGTCTGTTCCACCCTTTCTCCATCTTGTCCCACAGTCACCTGACCATCTCTCCCATGTACATAGGTAATCTATGAGGTTAGAGAAAAAAGAGAGAGACCAAAATAGTGTGTGTGAGTAAGTGACATAATTTCACAATATTGCTAATGTCAGATTTTAAATGTCACACAATCCAGAGATATACTATTGCTTATTAGAGTTTGCTCTGGAATGTTAGTAATAGCTGTAGACGGATGATCTGATGTTATGTACCTGTGATGTATTGAATTATTATTAAATGGTTCATACAGAACACATCCATGCACTACTTGCATATTGAGGTATGTCTCTAGTCACACTGCTTGTGTATTGCCATTTGGAAATAATTCAGTCTTCATACTGTTCTGTCATCTGTTGCATTCATGAAGTACTGCAGCTTCCTTGTTTGTTATTTCATTTGTTTGTAATGTTTGTAATCATACAAAGCAAGTTAAGTCAAAATTCTTCAATTAATATACAGTTTCTCATCTTATTTATTTACCTTTCACTGCAGCTTTTATTATTTGATTAAATAGTTTCTTTTCCTATGCGCTTATCTCTGTTAATATAATACACCCTCTTTATTTAGCTGATATTTTCTGGTTTTCTCAAATCAATACTCTAAGGCTTAAGCATTCCATAACACTAGTCAACAACCAAAATGTACCGGATATGAAAATATCAGATCTTAACTAATTTTGATGTGCTGAAAACGAAAATGACATTTTAAAATGTTGATTGGCTCTAGTTTTCAAGATATATGCTACTAGTTTATTTAATTATGGTCAATTTGCGGTGACTTAAAAGTGGTCACTCTTTTGCTTGGACTACAGGCTGAATACACCATGTACTGTTGCTTTCTCTGTGAGTGGGATAACCATGCAGGGATTGACCATTACATCAGAAGACACTGGCAATCAGGCAGCCATTGCAGCCTGGCAGTAAGAACATTGAGAACTCAGCACTTGTCAATTTCTTTTTGCCACCCTTGCACATTAAGCTGGGTCTCATGAAAAACTTTGTGAAGGCAATGAAAAAACAGATGAGGCTTTCAAATACCTCATCAGACAATTTCCAAGACTACGTGAAGCTAAAATAAAAGCGGGAGTATTTGTTGGTCCGCAATTTCGAAAATGTCTTCATGATGACGAGTTTCTTTGCGTGTTGCTTGGGAAGAAAACAGCAGCATGGCTAGCATTTAAGTCAGTGGTGGACAATTTTCTTGGAAACAACAGATCTGATCATAACAGTGAAATTGTAGAAAATCTTCTGGAGTATAGGAGTCTTGGCAGCAGCTTGTTTTTGAATATTCATTTTCTGGATTCTCATTTGGATTTCTTTATGTCATACTGCGGAGCTATCAGTGATGAGCATGGTGAACGATTTCAGCAGGACATTGCTGCTATGGAGACAAGGTTTCAAGGCAGTTGGAGCCCTTAATACTTCCTGATTACTGTTGGACTATGGCAAGAGACACCTCATTGATTAGTTACAAGAAGCAAGCAAAGAGAGCTAGAACATCGGCTGAATAATGACAGAATGGGTTCAAATGTGCCTATTTACAACATATGTAAACTTTAAATACTTTAAACAATTGTTTCTATCATTTTTTGTTGAAATATCAATAAATTGAGTATGTAACCATAATTGTTATAATGCTAAAGTATAAAGACTAACTGTTCACCCCTGAAAATTAAACAGTCACATATTTATTGTATTACTGTAATGAAAATTCATTATTTAAAAAACCAAGAGCCAGTTGGTGAATTTCATTATGATTTTGAAATCAGCATGTCAAAGTCAATAATAAATGGTGTATTTAAATTCTGAAACAAATAAATTTTGAAAATTTGTTGACTAGTGTATAACTGAGGGCTTAACATCATTAAAGCTGCCAGATACACATGTATTCCTAATCTATAAGTTTACCTCACTAACAGTTGTGAAAGCGGTATTATATCTACCTAATTATTACATTTTCAAACAAATACTCTTTGAGGCAATCATTCCCTTTAACTTATCTTTGCTTTTGTCAAAGGATTTCCACATTATTTAATATTATTAACAGCTTTAAATAATACGCAAGCATCTGAGTATTGTCATAAACATTTGTTTGTTTGAAAATAATTTGAGTGTATTCAGTTATAAAATAACTTTACATTACTCATGGTAACTAATTTTACACAATAAACTGCTATTTTAACAAGAGCAGGTGTATTTACTATAGAGCATTACAAATGCACTGCAATTGATATGGTCTATTCTCTACCAGCCAATAAAATAACTTTAGGAGTTGAATATCCCTGTGTTTACTGATTAAGCAGAAAATAATACCTTGCGATTATAGGATTTATTGAGAATCAAACGACAGCAGTAATAACCATTGTGGGATTTATATTTAAACCAAAATTAAACTAAAAAGAATAATAATCATTAATATGCATCTGCTTTACAAAATAATTGGTCAAGAGAAAATTAATGTTGATGTTGACTCAGTTTTAATGAGATTAAGTAAATAGAACAATTGGTATGCAGAACTTTGGCTTTGGAGGCTTATTGTTTATGTTATTGATATATTTTTCCTTTAAATCCTCCCACCCTCAGTCTTTATGATCAGTAATATCATCTTTCTTTCAGCCTAAATCACACTCAAAGACGGTGAGATTATAGTTTTATTTCAGCTGATATGTTGCGTGACATTACTTATATCAGACTTTATCAGTATTCAAGATACACAGCTAATATCATATTTAAGCTTTCATATGTCAAAACAGACATTATATCAGACTTCATCTTAGATACACAGCTAATATCATATTTCAGCCTTTACTTATTGAAACAGCTACAACTATGTGTTTATTTTCATACACTACTAATATCACATTCAGACTTTATCAGTATTCAAGATACAAGGTTAATATCACATTCAGATTTTCACTTGTTGCAACAGACATTATTTATATCAGACTATCAGTATTCAAGATTCGCAGATAATATCACATTCAGACTTATCAGTATTCAAGATACACGGCTAATATCACATTCAGGCTTTATCAGTATTCAAGAGACACAGTTAATATCACATTGACTTTCATTTGTTGCAAAAGACATTTATATAAGATTTCATCAGTATTCAAAATATACAGCTAATACTGTGTTTCCTTGAAAATAAGATCCTATAATAAGCCCTAGCACGATTTTTCAGGATGAAGACCTACTCCTAAAATAAGTCTTAGTTAAGATCGTCAGCTGGAATGAGAGACTTGTTGCCGAATGACCAGTCAGAGTACAGATGCCACTGGTGTGCACTTGATAGTGAATGGATGTGGTCACAATTCAATTCATCACTCATGTAAAATAAAGTTACCAATGTACTACGAGCAGGCTACATGGACAAGAAATGCTCATTTAAGGACAGCTTTATTGCTGGACATGAGAGACTGGGACCAATGGTTCTACAGGAAACGGAGTCGCAAGAAAGTCAGGCCGGAATTCAAGATTTTGAGAGTTATGACGATGTTCCAGAAGAAGATGACATGACTGTATTTGAATAAATGTAAAAAGTTGCTTAAAGTCGACAGGGTTGACTACATTGTAACGAGTTTTATCCCATACGGCTCAGTCTCCACAGCGAACTGCCGAAAGCGTTGCAGAAAGCACGAACTCCGTAGCTCCAGCGACAACTCTCAGGAGTCTCCGACAACATTCATTCATGAACTGAAAGATGTGGCCCGGAATTGAACCCACAACCTTCGGAGCCAGAGTCAAATGGCTTGACCACTTCACCACAGAGACTCCCTATATCTATGTAAGGCACCCCGCAAAAAAAAACAAAAAAACCCAAGTGCATTTTTTAAACTTAAATTAATATAAATCTGGTCTTAGTTTTGGGTGAGCATGGTATCATAATTAAGCTTTCACATGTTGAAACAGCCACAACTGTGCATTTATTTGTATACACAGCTGTCATATTCAAGCTTTCATACATTGCAACAGACATTATTATTGTATCAGACTTTATTAGTATTCAACACAGCTAATATTGTATTTAAGCTTTCACACTTTGAAACAGCCACAACTGTGTGTTTATTTCCCCATGCTGCCTTCTGTGTTATGACATTTAAGAAACTACATTTAAAACCTTGGTTTTCCCCTACTAAGTTTCAAAAAGGTCTGTTACATTGAGGATATAAATATTTTTCTGCATTAGGACAAACGCTCAATAAACATCGGTTAAACTTATATCTTATTGTTATTACCCACGAGCAGCTGTATTTCTACTGAAGTATTCACAAATATAAATGCACCCACAAATATATAGACAAGTATGAACATATTCAGAGTTCCTCAACACATTTAACATATTATGTGGGCTTTAAGATAAGCATTAATTATTGACATCAGCTGTTGTACAGGCACTTAAGTTAATTAACATGTAGTTGGGAAGTCAGGTTTTGCTTTACAATTGTTGCCAATATTTTCATATGTAAAGTACAAACTCTATGGAGATATCAACAGACTTAAGTTAACTTTTGCTTTCTTTACCTTTATTCATACTGATGTCTGAAGGTGTATGAAGAAGAAGAAGTTATGCAAAGTACTTTCTTGACCACACAACAGTATTTACAGTAGACATCACATTTTCCAGCTCAATATTTACAGATAAAATACACTATTATCAATGCTTATAACCTTGTGCTTCGTGTGTGTTTTTTTCATCCTGTTGACCTTTCCTCGTGTAGCTTACACATTTTCAAAATTGTTGTTTATTGCTTCTATTTTTTTCCCCTGACCAGCCGTCTACCCAATAAATGTTTGTTAAAATACACATTGTATAATAACAAGGTATACCACAGCTTGTATTAAACCCAAGGGAACACACTAACAAACAATACCAATGTAACTGCAGTAATACTGGAGCTGGGTGCAGTCTTCTAACCATGGTGGTCTCATGATATGTCTGTGAGGTTACTTTAAGATGATTTGGCTTACACATGTTTTCTTATGTTGTATGGTGGCACGAGGTGCATGGGTAACCACATGTTCTTGGAGAATGTAAGGGTGCATACAAATATGCCTGACGTATGTGTTTTGTGCAGACTATACCATGTTTCTTTAATATTAGACATTTCCAAGATGTAAAATTAATATTAGTGCTTAAAATACTTCAAGCCATTTTCATGCGATTTAAAAGCTACAGACTCTTGATAATGTCTTCATATGGGCTTAATACAGACAGTACAATGCATCTTTAGTGTTATATTCTTCAAAATACAAAATCAAGTTTAGTGCTTTGAATTCAGCTAAGCTAAGTACATTGTGCATTATTCTCACTGCACTCCAGTCATATGGCAGCCGCAGTAGTATAGTGGCTAAACACCCTCCTGCCGGATCAGAGGTCATAGGTTCGATCTGGATCGGGCAGTCTCATATTTTAAAACAATGACCCGGGCTCCCTGGTCGATGAACGTAAAATGTGGACCAGGAAATGTCTTGGGAAGTAAAGTTAGCTGGTGTGATACCGACTATATCACCCACTTATTCCAACTATATCACCCACTTATACCGACTATATCACCCACTTATACCGACTATATCACCCACTGAGTGCTGTCTGGTTTCAAACAATATGGGTCCAGCACCACATGTCCAGTACATCTTAGGCATGTAAAAGAGACCTTGACTGACCTACTCCAGTCATGGCCATAGGTGCTTTAGTTTCCTCTGTTGTAAATCCATCAATTTAGCAGTGACTACATGTTTCATTGAATACTTTAAGTGACATCACATGACCTAGAAGTTGTTGGCCTCTGGTAATTTGCTGATATGTGCTTTGTGCAGATGACAAGGTGTGCCTTTAATGTTGCATATCTTCAAGTATCATCACAATGTCAACAGAAAAGGTGGGGTAGATTTCTGGCCTTATGTAGGAAAATATTAGGCAAGAGAAACGAAGGAAGACAGGGAAAGATGTATTTGGAAAGCTTATAAACAGCTGGCTACATATAATAATGAGAGCAACGCCAACGTAAGTAAAATATCAGATGACGAGGAGGACTGGAGGGTCATGTAGGCATATCAAACTTATTTATGCACAACTTGATTTACTTTTACTGTTTACTTTTCATTAGTTTACCACTCGAGGTATGGTGTCCGCCTCGAGTGCTGGAGGTCCCGGGTTCAAGCCCCGGTGATGCCGGGATTTTTTCTCGTGGACTTCTAGTAATAAATTTCCCCTGGTCTTTGGGTAGTGAGATCGGACGCCCGTGTGTATTGTTGCGCACGTAAAAAAATCCCTTGGCAGTTGGAAATCGAAAAAGAGTAGTCTAACGGCGCTGCCCGGGCAAAATTTCGAGTTAAAAATCTACCCAAAGTATTTCAGGATCCTCAGCGGTGCTACGGAGTTCGTGCACTGAGCTGAGTTTCTCCAGACTCAGGTTTGAGTTAGGAGGAGAACGGAGCACTTATGGGTTGCACCCGTGTGCCGTGATGTTGATCCATAAACTAAACTAAACTAAACTAACTAAACTAGTTTACCAGTTTATTGTACTGAGAAATTAATTGTTGTTTAAGCCTTTAATATTATGCCCCAAAACATGTACGTAGATGTCAGGTTTTTCAGTCAGTATACCTAGTTGAGTAGTAGCTTAAAGTTGGCATCTATTCTTTATGAAAATAATTCATAAACCAAGAGAATAGTTTTGGTTAAGATTTCTCATAGTCAGAGTTTTATTTGTGTAGAATTCACCATGTTGCTATTTTGTTAGCTGACTTAGAATAAAAGATGGCGGAAAGATTCTCCAAGAACATCTGTGTTGTATTTACAATGTAATTCTGCCCCATTATGTAGATATAGCACAAGTGATGCCTCACTTTGTTGACGGTGTGTTTATACTGTGATCATCTGTAATCAGTACAATGGTGTATTTCTTGCTCTTCTATGTTCTCTATCTCTTTTCTTTAATGCTGTGCTGTTGGGAACAGGTGAAAAGTTTGAGTAGTCTTGGTGTGAATAATCCTTTGTATAGTTATTGTATAGTTGATAGGAGCAGAAGGTTGATCAAGCCGGTGAGTTCTGTTAGTGTGTTAGAGACACATGATTAGAAATGAATATATACGAAGAGGGCCATAGCACAGACAGTGTTATCACAGAGCAGTAGAAATATTTTCACTAAAAGATGCTGATATTCAAGTCCATTTATTGTTTATTCATAAACAGAAGATTAAGTTTTGGATCATTAGAGAAAAAAAAGAGAACAAAATATTAGCAAAGAAAGATCAAAATATGCTGCTCTGGCCTTGTTCATTTACAAATAAAAATGTATGTATTGTCTGAGGAATGCTCATGTAGAAAATGGTCTGCACACACAGTAGAAGATATAGATTTTAGATTTGTCTTTACACAAGAGAACTAGAAATTCACGTTGCTATTTTTGTATACTGGAGGCTAGTATGTTAGCCATTCTTTTGTTGCTAACAGTGTGCATGGATTTTCAGATGGAACAGACAAGTCTTTGTTCCACTATGAATTCAAACTTGAAAAACACTGTTATAGTGGGATATCATCTACGTGTTCTTGCTTTGCGTGTTATTCTACATAGTACATATAATCTGGATAGTTTCAGAAGCTTCAGTTCGTTAATTCACTGTTGATGCAGATTATGTGTATTAATGTGTAGTTTCTGACACACGTGATACCTACTTAGGGGATACACATATCTTTAAGATTTTGCCTCATCTCTTTCAACATCTGTGGAAGGGGACTGATGACCTAGTGCTCTGTTTTGAGTTCCACAAGTTGATTCTTACACTTTGACTAAATCTTAAGAAGCTTTCATTGACTAATGGAGAAAATAACGATGGGGACATGGAATGTTAGAAGCCAATGTCAATGAAGAGTATCATGATTGGTAAAGAATTAGTAAGAAATCAAACTGATATGCTGGGAATTTCAGAACACAGATGGGCAGGATGAGATCACGTTGTGATCCAAACAGAATACACATGTATATATTCAGGGAAACATGTGTAGACACAGAAGGGTTGGTTTCCTGTTGGCAAAGAAAGTTGCTTTAGCACTTCTTGGATTCAGTCCAGCCTGTTTATTTACTGCAAACCACTAGATTGTTGATCTGTTTTGCCTACAATTTCAACAGCAGAATGTATATCTAAACAAATGCATGGAGGCATAGATTTTGTGGTTTCATTGATTCTTCTGGAAACAGTTGCTGACATTTTTTACCTGTTGCTTTATGTGGTCTCAGTAGCTTAGATAGATAGAATACAAGCTTTATTATGGAGGGTGATCTTTTGGATACCATCATCATTCAGTGTCTTGCCGGTTGGTGTGGGCGATCATGCCTCTCCACAAATTGGGCATGGTTCAATTTCTGTGTTTACTCCCTACCGTGCCATGACACAAGACTGTCAAGAATTTTCTCACGCTGTCTTCCTCTTTCTTCGTAGTAACGATGCATTGAGCAATATTTCTCGATCTATATTTATATAATTTTTTTTTCTATTTATGGCTACTTTCTGTTCAAAGTTTCTAGAGAAGCTTAAACTATGAATTCCACATTACACTTAAACTATGTTGTCATCATCATCATGTGACATGCTGATAAGTTTGGGCAGTCATGTTTCATCATCTTACACAATCACCAGAGTCATGGATCAGCTCTGTGTTCTTGTCTCAACCGTACCATGTGATCAAGCCATCCAGATATTTATCTCTCTGCCTTTCCCGTGTTCTTTTCCCCTCAATCTTGCCAGTTGTCACCAAGTTCTCTAGTTTATTTCTTCTCATAATGTGCCCAAACAATTTTGACTGTCTGCGTCTAATTTCTCCAGTCAGTCTACGATTTTTATTTGCTTCTTGTAGGTTTTTCTGCCTGTCCATAGTATTCTTTGTATTTTCCTCGGAAACCACATTTCCTCAGCCATTGGATGTTTTTCAGCTTGTCTGCTCATTATCCACATTTCACAAGTATATCCTAGTTATGTTGTTGCATAATTTGAAGATTTATTGCAACAAATAGCTATTATGGTCTTACCTTCTATGTGATTTTTATATTTCTTATAACTAACAATGCTTGTTGATGTTGGTAGTTAGAAGTAGCTATATATTTTTGTTAAAAGCTCCTTTTTGTCATGTTTTAAATCCTAGTTTTTTTTATAGATATGAGAATAACATGCCATATGTTGAAAGAGAATATATATATATATATATATATATATATATATATATATATATATATATATATATATATATATATATATATATATATATATATATATATATACACACACATATACACACACACTACTGGTATTATATTATTTCCTATTGTTTTTATATGATAAGCCACACTGAAATTATATAAAAACATGTTTCAGACATTCATTCAAAGAAAGATATTAATCAGTTGGGAAAAAATCTCCCAAAATAACATCCTTGATAATGCATGGAATTATCAGTTATATGTCATAATCATCATCAGGTGCACTACTCAATGGCAAAGGCCTTGATATATCTCCACAGATCTCAGCCTCTGGTGTTTTGGATCAATTCTGTTGATGTTGTTTCACTATGCCACTGTCTTAGGCCATCCAGCTTCATTTCTTTTGGTCTGTCTCTGCCTCATCTACCTCTTATCTTTCTAGTTACGTAGATTTTTTCCCCATGTCTTCTATTCCCATTACATGACCAAAGAACATTGTCTCTTTCTCATAGTTGTATATAATGTCGCTCTGTTTCATAGTGTTGTATAATGTTCTACTTTCTTTAACCTTTTCCTGGCATTGGTTGCTACTCACTCTGGTAATCCAAGGTATTTATGACAGATGATGTTAAGTGCCAGATAATGTTAAAGATAGCTTTGCAACTGTATGCGATTTCACATGTAACAATAAGCTTTTGGTTTGTTCTACTTAGATGGAAATCATCTGACTAGGGGAGGGTGTTTGTGGTGGAGAGTAGCTTAGTCTAATATTAGCTTTCATTAACAGTGAAATACCAGTATAACGAAGACATTTGTGTAATGGCACAGACATTGTACTGATAATGGCATAAGCGAGGTTGGATGAGAGTTCAGTGTCAGCTCCTGATGTTTGCTGCGGAAGAGAAAGACTGACCACCTATTCTCCCTGCACTCAGGCCTACAACATGTGATGGTGCTAACACTTCACATACCCACGGCAGGTTTCTGCTACAGGACTGGTTTGTTAACATTATATATCAGCCTACGGTTCAAGGTCCTGCACCAAACACAAACAGTATATCATGACATATTTTTGTTGTAGATAATTTGCTTTTAACACATGTTAGCAGAGCAACTGTGTTCATGATTGTATTTTATTAACACCCATCATATTGTTTGAATATTTTATTTATCCTTTTTATCCTTCTCCACTCCTATTACCTACCATCCCAATATAAATTGGGTAATGGTAATTTCAGTGTAGATCATCTTATTATAGTCCCTCTTCTCCTCCACGACCACCACCACCACCGCTGCCTCCTACTTCTCCAAAAATACAATTTATAATAATAATTTCAATGTAGATCATGTCAATAAGGTCCTCCGCCTCCTTCTCCCCTTCCTCAACCACAATCACTCCTCCTACCTCCCACTTCTCCAGAATACAATTTGTAATAATAATTTCAGTGCAGACCATCTGATAGTGGTCATAATGATAACACATAGTGTCGTAGATAGTACACAGTTTCACAGTAGATTACGCATGTAGACAGTTGTAAGATAAAGAAGTGAGGAAGATAAACGTTGTGAACAAATAAGTAGAAGAGTGAACAAGCTGAAGATGCTGAGAAACAGTCGAGTACTTTAAGTATGAATTTTCAGTGGTGACTTTTTTCCTGCTCTCAGGTTTGAAAACCTACTCTTGTTACCTTATGTATAATTCAGTACAGTTTATACTTATAGAAATAAGCAGGTCATGCAACAAAGAAAATATGGGCCTTTGTTTGTAAGGTTCATAAAGACTGTTTTTAAGGATTGTGATTACATGTCCATCTTCTTCCTTGTTCATCTTGAAGTGGATGTTGATTGTGTTGTGTCATTTATAGAAGCTTTATTTGTTCCTGTTTATCAACACATCCAACTTAACACAACATTATTTCATACTGCATTTGCCTTTCCCATTTAGTACCTACTCACTTGACCAGACTTTGATGATGCAGTTTAGTTCCACCACTTAGAAGTGGAGTAGGGTCATAGCCAGTTTTGGTTAAATGACCTTGACACAAGAAGTCAAATGGAGTCATTGGCCATGTTCACCTCCTTTGCTGCATCCTTGGGTCTACATGTCATCTTTGTTTTTTTTCGTTTTTTTTTTCCGTTAGCTCACTTTGAACTCAAGTGTAATCCATACTTATGCTACTATTTCTAGTACACTGGACTGATTTTTGCATATGGATTAGCTTTCCCTATTACCAGTATCCCTTGCCATCAGGGGAACCCACCCTGACTTCAGAGGTTCACAGGTCATCTAATAGTCTTCATTTGAAGTTGTGCAGCATTTTACACATTGCCTTGTTGCTACAGAGAACCATTTTCTTTCATAGAAAGATCTGTCATGAATCTCAATGATTTGTACAGTAGAGTGAACATAACATTCATTTGTCTGTCTAAAACATCTTTATGAAACACATAACTTTATTATCTTTATTCCACAAAATTTCAGATGATCAGACTTCATTTCTCTATATAAATGTTTGCTAGTTTTACTGTTATATTATGTCCACATTTGTTTGCCTTCATTCACGATCAATTATTTTGAAAACTGTCTGTTGCATCGTTATGAAATTTTTCCAGCCGTCTTATATTTACCCCCACCCAAGGAATATGTCTTTGATAGGTCCAAAAACAACTTAAATAATTGAAAGCGGCAACATTCCTTTGATCTTTTGCTGAACAACTAGTGATTTCTTGCTAACAAAATTATTTTTACGGTAATGGGAGACCTGCAAATTCTGATGACACACAAAGGCGTATCCAGATTCGTATGGGAGTTGGTGCAATGTAAGAACTAGCTTAAAATTGACAGGGTCGGCTGCATCGCACCGGGTTTTTATTCCATATGGCTCAGTTTCTTTCTGCAGCGCGGAAAGCATCGCACAAAGCACGAACTCTGTAGCTCCAGCGACGACCCTCGGGAGTCTCCGAAAAAATGCACTCGTGAAATGAAGGACGCGGCCCAGAATCGAACATACAACCTTCGGAGCCCGAGTCAGACGGCTTGACCACTTCACCACGGAGAATCCCGAGAGGGGTGCAATGTGTAATATTAGTAAAGACAGAGAATTTACAGAGGCACGGGGTAAATAATTTGTAAATTAACAGGAAAGTAGAAGGAATATATTTCTTACCTTATTTTTCATTTCCTTCTTGTTTCTTCAGTTGATGCTGATGCTGTAATGTTTCGTCTGAATAGTTGGAGCAAAATATCCCAGTAAGTGTGTACGTAGATTAAGGTCTGCGATCTGCTCAGACCTTAATCTGTGTCGGACGATTCCAGTAGGTTGATGATTGCTCTCGGTTGCATAAAATTTAATCCATCCTTTCTCCAATAGTCCTCTTCCTCTTTCAACACATGGTCCTGACATTTTTTTCCAGTAACTTTTATCAATATTTAATAGCGCGGACAGACAGACAGACAGACAGATAGACAAAAAGGTAGGTAGGTGGGTAGGTAGGCAGAAAGGTGGGTGGGTGGGTGGATGGCTGGCTGGCTGACTGGGTGGGTCGGCCGGCAGGCAGGCAGATAGATAGATAGATAGATATATAGATTAGATAAGAAAGATAGATGGATGGATGGATGGATGGATGGATAGATAGATCCCCGCCAGAAGCCGGGCCTTGTCAGCTAGTTTATTTATATAATCACGTTTCATGAAATAACCCCCATTTGGAGACACCTCTGAATCTTTGCGCTGTTTGTTTCAAAACGGAAATCACGTGAACATTTAAAAAAATGTGGGGACGTGTCTTGGTGGAGCTGTATTACTGTTAAAATGATAGACGTAATCTCAAAGTCGTAATTTATATACCCCATATAAGCAAACTTTGAAATCTGCTGTAAAATCTCCAGAACAAAAATGTTTTTGTTGGGTGGACATAATGATAAGGTTATATACTAAATCTCATCATTTTTCCTCAGTTGGTTACTGAGATATTGAATTTTATATTGAGGCAAAAAAAAAAAAAAACACTATAGTAACTTTGGCATAACTATTTTTGTTGCTAGTTTAAATATCAGTATCTTAGGCACCATTATTGGAAGTGGCGCCTTTTCATGTTATCTTTCCACTTCTCTACACAGATGTTTGTTTTGTTTTATTTAGTAGTTTTAGTGTTGTTATTTTTTATTTGCATAGCAGAGATGAACTTTCAGTTGTGTTTATATCACTGTCAAGCTACCTTTAATTGTTAAAATTACTCAATATTCATAAAATTACAGTGTTGATTTCATTAGCTGAAATCTTCTGCTATGATTGTAGTCATTTTTTGTCCAGTCAGATCACAAAGTCAGTAATACATTGTCATTATTTTAATTTCTTGAGAATAGTTTAAAATTAGTCTAAAATGATTGCAGACTTGTATAATTTGGCTTCTCATCTAACCAAGCATGCTTTGGTCCCTGTGTTAGAGATCCATCCATGAGATCAGTCAAGATCAGGCCTGTGGCTCAGATTTCTGTTGCCATTGTAATGTTCCACTGAAAACTAACATTGATTCTAAAAATGGCAGCTTAAATTAATGCATTTTAGCCTACATTGAATATTTATTATCATTGCTTTAAAATATGCAGCAGTTGAAATAATAAGCTGGTGTTGGGAAAAAATCTTTGTTGATATTATTTTTATAATGGCATGAATGAAAATATGTATTGTTTATTTTTGTCTATTTTCTTGTAGTCTACTTTTAGTCTCTAGCCATTTTGTAATTAATGTTGTTTACATGGTTTTTGTGTGTGACATTATTAAGTAGTAAGTAGTGTGATATGTTATGGGTTCTGGGAATTCAGTTTACAAAGCATGTTTTCCATAGCCGATGCATGGAATAACATTATGTACAGGTAACCAAAAAAGTCTTTTGGATAAAACAAAATACTCTTTTTTTAAAAATGTTGATAAATAAAATGCCTGTTAATTTATTATTATCAACTAAAATTCCTGAATATTGAGCAGAAATATTCTAAGAAACCTTGAATTTAAAAATGTTTATAATAGGTTAATTTCTTTCCTTTCTTGTCTTATTTTGTTGTTGTTGTTGCTAATAAATACAGTAGGGCAAAGAAATTATCTCGTGAAATCATGCATTATTAGTTACTGAGCATAATTCAAATCTTATAATCCACTGTGCTATTTATTGTATACAATTTACACAGATATTCATAGTAACAAATGTGATAACATTTCACTGTTTCTCATTGTCAGATATTGAGACGGCCAGTGATGGGGGTCCGCAGAATAGGGTCTCATCCAGTGTTGCCTCACTGTAAGACTAATTTTATTCTTTAATTGTGTGTGAACATTCAAAGGTACAGATTTAGTGTGCATATTAAAGTATACTGACATGTTCAAATCATACATTTGTTACATACATTTTAGGAATCATTTATCTAGCAGTGGTTTTGAATGTAATAAATGTTGCAAATATGAGCAGCAAGCATCTACTGCTGTGTGTGACATAATTGTAGTTAACATTTTAGATTGTAAATTTTCAGTTGAGTAGGGTAGTGTGCTGTTGAATGAGTTATATTTACCATCTTCTTTGTCTGCCCTTTCTCTCCTGTTGTGGCATAGGTCTTTCCCAGGCTGATTCATATTGAAGATTATATATAAATTTGTACATACAAAAAGTACAGAACTGTTCTTTATTGTATATGTGTAAAAAGTTTGACTAATTTCTCATATCACTTGCCATCTTAACACCAAATGTTGGCTGTAATAGATCGCATCACAATAGTACAATCTAACATTCTCCTTCCCAACTTTCTTTTGACGTTATTGTCACATTGAAACTAGAATTGTTTTCAACAGGATGTGTTCTTTCTTATATGAGATGTTTTACAAATTGGTACTAACATGGGTACCAGGAAATTACCTGAGAAATTGACCATTGTGATATTGATCACATCACCCATCAAGTGCTGATTGATTCATACAAATAAGGCGTGAAATTTTGTGAAATTAATTCAGGTTCTATTTATCTACTGTTTGTGAAGTTAATTCATTAACTCTTTATTTGCTGTTTCTCATCTCATCTCATCTCATCATGTTCCTCTTGTACCTTGCGGTGTCGAGGTGAAGTATAAACTTCGTGAGAGTGCCCGGTTATGGGCTTCATATATCGACATTCCCATGGACTCTGCTATTCCCTCCGTCCAACGTTTACGTGGTCGGCCTCTTCCTCTGTTTCCATCTGGTCTGTACATCATTGCTTGTTGTGGCATGCTGTTGACTGGTAACCTACTTGCATGGCCAAACCATTTGACTTGCTGCTTTCTAATATAATCTAGTGCTGTTTTAACCCCCACTTTAGTCCTGATTTCTTCATTTCTGATCTTATCTCTTCTTGATACGTTGAGTATTCTTCTCAGGAACCTCATTTCTGTTGTTGTGATTTTTCTTTTCTCTTTTTCTGTCATTTTCCAGGTTTGGAATTGGTAGCACAGAGTTGGTAGGAAGATTGTGTTGTAAAGTGCTATCTTAGTAGTTATTGATACATGTTTGTTCTTTAGTATTGGTGCCATTTGTTCAATGAGTTGATTTGCCTTATTGCACCTATTTTCGATCTCATCTTCTGATCTGCCATTTGATGATATTATACATCCTAGGTACTTGAAACTCTTTACTTGTTGTACTAGGTACTTTTACTCTTTACCTCTGTTTTGCTTGTGCTAATTTTCATGTTATGTTCCCTACACATTTCGTTTAGACTATTCATGTGGTATTGTAATTCAGCTTCTGATTTTGCTATTAGTGCTTGGTCGTCCGCAAACAGGAGTTCTCTAATGGTTAGATTTGCAGATGGTTCTTCTTCTGTGTTCTCGTCATGCGGTATTCTTGCTGTCTCTGCTTGACTGGTTTCTTTACATATGTTGTCTATATATGTTATGAACAAGAGAGGGGACAGGACACAACCTTGTCGTACTTCAGATCTTATGGTGAAGGGTTCTGAGTGTCCTCCAGTTGCTCTCACTATGCATTCACTGTTGTTGTATAAACTTCTACATAGGTTTGTTAGATGTGTACTCACTCCATATTGTTTAAATATTTCCCACAGCTTGTTTCTATCTACCCTATCGAATGCCTTTTCTTGGTCGACAAAGGCTAAGTAGAGTGTTTCATTGAATTTGATTGATTTTTCTATAAGTTGTCTAAGAGCAAACATGGCATCTGTGTATCCTTTGTTTTTCCTAAATCCAAGTTGTGTTTTGCTTAGCTGGGGTTCTAAAGTAGTTAGTAATCTTTTTTCAAGAATTTTGCAAAATATTTTCCCAGTATGACTCAACAGTGAAATGCCTCTGTATTGTGTGCAGTCTCTTTTGCTGCCTTTGTTTTTCCAAATTGGGATAATTATGGCGTTTCCCCAGTCTCGTGGTGTCTATTGTTCTACCCAAACATGGTTGAATAGTCTATGTAGCCAAGCTGTTCCTACTTCTCTTGCTGCTTTAATTAGTTCATTTGGTATTTCATCCTGTCCCGGTGATTTGTTCAATGGGGCTAATCTGATGGCTTCTATAATTTCTTCTTTTAGTATGTCTGGTTCTAGTTCTTCGGTGACATCTGTGTAGGTCTCTTGAATTCCTGTGACATCTGATGGGATGTTGAGAAGTTGTTTGAAATACTGCTTCCATCTTATTAGGATCTGTTTTTGTTCACTTATTGGTTCTCCATTTTAGCTGTTAATTATTTCAGTTGGGTCAAAGGGTTCTCCTCTGGTTCGCATTGCACTTATCTTTTTGTAGAAGTTTCTAGTTGCCTCCTTGTAGTTTTTATTTAGGGTTTCTCCATACTCTTCCCAGTCTTTTTGTTTTTCCCTCTTTACTATTCTACTCACGTTTTCTCGCTATTCTATATTCTCTGTAATCACATTCCTGTTTGCTCTTCAGCCACTTTTTATATTTTTTCCTTTTTTTCTTTTACCACTTTCTGTACTTCTGCGTTCCACCAACTTTTATTTTCTTTATTCGTGTTTTGCGTTTTTTCGTGGTTCCACATGTTATTTTTGCAGTATTTAAAATGCTTGATTTGAACATCTCCCATTCTTCTTCCACTGTTTTTCTTTCTATAGGTAATTTTACAAAGAGTTCAGTTAGTTCTTTCTCATAATTTTCCCTTAATGCCTCGTCTTTAAGGTTTTTTAAGTTTACTGATTCGCATGGCATGTATTTTCCTGCTCTTTGATTCCTTCCTCCGATGGTTTTTATTGTGGCAACGAATGCTTTATGATATGTGTTTATTCTGAAATTGAGCACTACCCTTGCATCTAATATATTTCTCTTTCTGTTATTTCTTGTTAATATAAAATCAATTTGGCTTTTAGTATCTAGATCGTTCCATTTATACCAGGTTTATACTTGTGAATCTTTATGTTTATGGAATGTGTTTGTTATATAGAGGTCGTGTTGGCTGCAAAGCTCTATCAGTCTACTTCCGTTATCATTCCTTTCATTTTGCTGATCTCCAAATGCTCCCAGATGTTTTTCTATGCCCACTCTGTTATGTCCTAGTCTTGCATTGAAGTCTTCCATAATTATGATGTTGTCCTGCTTATCTATTTTATTTAGCACGTCATGTATGTCTTCGTAGAAGTCCTCGCATTCTTGCTCATTATTGTTTGCATTACATGGTGCGTATATCTGTACATATGTTGTAATTGTTTGTTTTTTTATTCTCACTGTTATGATTCTTTCTGATATATATTTTATTTCTAGTATTCCTCTTGCTAGCCGTGGTTCGATGACTATTCCCACACCAAGGTCTTGCCCTTTCTTGCTGTTCTACTCCAGAGTAAACAAACGTGTAACTGCGGTGGAGCTCCTTGCATCCTTTCCCCTTTGTTCTGATGTCCGCTATTCCCATCAGTCCAATTTTCCTCTCCTCCATTGTTTCTATAAGCTCTTCTTCTTTACTATTGAAACCACAGACGTTCATTGTGCCTATTTTTTGAATCGCTGATCTATCTCGTAGCCCATTAACATTGCTGGGTCGATAGCCATTTGGGTCAGTCCGTTTATACTTCTTAATTTTTCTACGAGCAGTATGAAGAACCCCTGCCGGCTTGCTAGGCCAGTCGCAGGTTTTGGACACTAATCTGACCACAGGGAGTCCATCCCCTATGGCGAGCCATAGCCCCGTTAGCCCATGACCTCGCGGTCATGGTTTCCCTGTCTGCACCACTTGGAGGTGGGAGTTGACTTGTGTAGTCTGCGGGTCATCAGCAGGCTACTAATTTTCGCTTTTCACCCCTCCTGGGAGAGGCTAGCCGATCCTAACCCTGCTGGCTGCAGGGCCAGGCGCATTCCACACCTTACACACCTTATTTGCTGTTTGTTAAGTTAATTCAGGATGTAAGTAATTGCTGTTTTGGAAGTAGTTAATTAAAGATTTATTTTCTGCCAGATCTAACTGGTGGTGCTGATGGTGCTGTTAGGCTGTGGGAATGGGGTCATGGCCA
This sequence comes from Cepaea hortensis, assembly GCA_963921405.1. Lineage (NCBI taxonomy): Eukaryota > Metazoa > Mollusca > Gastropoda > Stylommatophora > Helicidae > Cepaea > Cepaea hortensis. The sequence continues at coordinate 44,027,324 of OY992877.1, forward strand.
GCCAATCACAACACTAAGACAACCAGGAACATTTCCTAAGGTCACCAAAGTCCTGTTTAATGCTCAAGGCAATAAGGTATGTGTATAATGAGAAATGCATAGAGTTTTGATGTAGATTCAAGGAATGGTGGCACTAAAAAGTGCAGAAATAATCTTTTAATGTACAGATAATCAGTGTTTACACTGAAAAGTGTAGAAATAATCTTTTAATGTAGTGATCAGTGTTTACACTGAAAAATGCAGAATGTAGAAGTAAGAAATGTTAATACTTTAATGCACTATTTTTTTTTATGCAAAAGCAAGAAATAAACTGATAATGTGGATTTGACTTTTATTATAAAAGCAAGAAATAGTTAGACTGATAATGTAGAATTATCTTCTAATGTAGAAGTAAGGAATGTTAACACTATAATACGAGGTGAAGTCAATAAGTAAGTCACAAATGGATGTAGAAATATAACTAAAGATGATGATAACTTGAAACCAGTTTATTTTTATTCATACATTGTCCCTTTATTTCTCAACATAATTTCCACCAACATTGATGCACTTATCCCATCGTTTTATCAGTCCTCTCAAGCCGGCTGCATAGAACTGCGTGCTCTGTTTTCTAAACCACGTTTTCACTTCACATTCAACTTCGGCGTGATTCGCAAAATGTCTCCCGCCAAGGTGGGTTTTCAGTGGGCCAAAAAGGTGGAAATCGCAAGGGGCTAAGTCAGGGCTGTAAGGTGAGGTGGATGTTCCAGAACTTTCCACCTTAGTTGGTTAATTTTCTCCTGAGTTAATCGAGCTGTATGTGGTCTGGCATTTTCGTGAAGAAACAACACTCGTCTAGTCAGAAGTTCTGGATGTTTTCTTCGAAATGCATCATGAAGCATTGATAGAACTTCACAGTACGATTCAGAATTCACATTGTCACCTTTCTTCTTGAAATTGGTTACTCGCCTGTCACCTCTAATCATCTCCACTACCCGCTGCACGGATACTTCTGTTGCAATCTCATCAGGACGACCAGATCGGATTTCATCAACAATGTTAGAGCGTTCTTGAGAAAATTTGTCTACCCAACTATGCACCGCTTTACATGACAAACATTTGTCAGCATAAACAGGAAGCATTTCCTTATAAATGTCCTTTGCAGGCAGTCCTTTTGCCCACAAAAAATGCACAACAGCACGTTGCTCTTTGGTTGTACACTCCTTAAGTACAGTCTCCATTTTGTTTATACGCTGCACATGCGCATGAGACACCTAGCGCAACCTTATGAACGGGAATAAAAATTTGATGTTGCTGTCACCTAATGACACCTGAAGAAAACACCAATTACATTTACCTGCCATCCCACAGAACTGTGTGACTTACTTATTGGCTCACCCTCGTGCATACTTTTTTTAAATGCAGAAGAAAGAAATAGACTAACAAAAGCAAGAAATAGTTAGACTGATAATGAATTATCTTTTAATGTAGAAGTATATAATGTTCACACTGATAATGCAGAATGGATTTTTAAATACAAAATCAATACATAATCGCACAAATAATACCAAATTAATCTAATACTGAATCAAGAAACAGCTACACTGATAATACATAGCTTATCTTTTAATGTAGAGGCAAGGAGTGTTTAGACTGTTAATCTACAAGCAGTGATGTTTACACTGAAAAGTACATAATAGATCTTTTAATTCAGAAGTAAAGAATATTAAGACTGAAAAATGTAGAATTTATTTGTAGCAGACATCAAAATCTACTTTATACAAATTTACAAGTAAAATGCTGGTGTGGACAGCGATGTCCTATAAAAAGGATATGCAAAAAAAAATAGTTTGTATGAAGTAGATATTGATTTCTGCTGCAGATAAATTATACATTTTTGTAGAATTTATCTGTAGCAGAAATCAATATCTACTTTATACAAACTATAGTCATCAAAATATCCTATTAGTATAAACCTGATGGTATGGTCGTCATAATTCCCTGACATATCATGTCCATCCATCCATCATGTGCCATGCTGGAAAGCGTGGGCGGTCATGACCCACCATTTCATTCGATCACCAGAGTCGTGGATCAGCTCAGTGTTCCTGTCTTGACCATGCCATGTGGCCAAGCCATCCAGGTATTTACTTCTCGGTCTTCCCCTTGGTCTGTTCCCTTTGACCTTCTTGTCACCAAATTCTTCGGTTCATTTCTTCTCATAACAAAATAAGTAGATCTGCAAGCTTATCTACCATGTTGACATGTCTTACTCTATCGAAAGCCTTTGTGTAGTCAATAAATCAAAGATGTATATCTTTGTTTACTTATATAGAACGTTCAATAACTGATCGCAGTATTTACTGTACCCTTTCCTTCTATAAACCCACATTGTTCTTTCCCTATTTCAGGTTGTATTTTCTTTTACGGTCTTTGCCCGATAATTCGTAGCAGAATCTTTGTGATGTGACTCATTATACTAATTGTTCTATGTTGATCACATTCCAAGGCTCCTGATTTCTTTGGGATTGCAATAAATACAGAATTACATAATTCAGAAGGTATATCTCCAGTATCATATAATGTGTTCAGCAGTCTGGTGACTTGATCTATTCCATATTCTTCTAAAGCTTTAATCATTTCTGTTGTGATGTTATCTGAACCGGGGATCTTGCCAGCTTTCATATGTTTAAGAACATTCCGAACCTCCATCTTCAAAATTGGCAATCCTTCATTATTAAATTGAATATCATAATGTTCATCTCTGTTATCATCATAAAGGTTTTTCACATAATCTGACCATACATGTAGAAACTGATCTTTTTCTATTATGATTTTGCCATCTTTAGTTTTTAGACAGCCTGCTGATGTACTTGTTCTTTTATTAGTAAGTTCCTGAATTCTTTTGTGCACTAATTTGGTATTTTGACTGTTGTGTTGTGTTTCAATTTCTATGAAATTTTTCTCAAGCCATGCTTCTTTTGCTTTCTTACGTAATATTCTGACATGTCTGTGAATTTCTTCATATTTGGCAGGATTATTTTTGTTGAGTCTTCTTGTTTCCATTAGTTGTAAAATGTCTTCAGTCTTCCATTTCTTACGACACACCTTCTTTAATTTTGGAATAGTTGTTTCTGCAGCCAAACTGATTGAATTCTTCAACATTTCCCACTGATAATCCACATCTTGAAATATGATCTTTAAATCAGACAATATACCAAATCTGTTCTGTACTTCTATGTTGAATTTGTTTTGTATTTCCTTGTCATTTCTCAATGTACACAGATCATATTTAGTGTTTCCTTCTATATACTTGACTTTCTTTAACTTTACCCTCAATGTACCCGTAAGTAATCTGTGGTCACTATAACAATCAGCACTTGGAACTGTTTTTGCAATTCTTAACACATTTCAAAACCTTCTGCTAATCAGAATGTAATCAATATCAAGTCGAGGGTTTGAAATTAGCTATGGATGATTCGGTAGCAGACCACGTTGCATTGATTTTGATGTTTTGAGATGACAGCCATAAAGAAAGCAATGGCAAACTACTGAACTAGCATTGCCTAGTAAACCACAAACAGCTAGTAAATGCTGGGGTTGATTACAGTGTCCTGTAAAGGACATACAACTAACTTATTTTTCTCTAGTTAATATTAAGTCAGATCTTACAGCTGTTACACTTGTTCAAAAGGGACTAAACCTTGTCCTGTGAGAGTGTCATTTCTGGTGACATAAATGTATGTTTTGATGTATATCAAGGTATTGTAGTTGTTTTTTTCATTTAAAAAACATGTGTCAAACTCAAGGCCCACGGGCCCACGGGCCACAATCATATCAGGCCCGAAAGGTCTCACCCGACATACAAATATATTCTGCCCAAGAGAGAATTTTAAGCAAAAATATATTTTAATGGCCACGATATAAAGTGCAAATCAAATTCCCTAATTAGCAGCCTTGCCGAATGATAGGCTACTTGAGAGCATTCTTGCTTCGATCAGAATAAGCAAAAATAAACGTTGTGTAGTGAGTTGATGTTCATCATTATAGTGACCTAGCAACGTTCAGTTGCTCATTTTGGATTGGCACATAAGAAATGAAAGTAGTGTAGTACCCGGATATTACATCACCTTTTCCCGCTACGGCTAACCTGATATCAATCAAGCGTCTGTCGGTAGAAGCACAATCTTTTTTAAATCAAAGCTAACCTTTAAAATGACCAAGAGAAAAGTTGATTCTGAAAACAGAGCCTTTCTAAACTGCTGGGAGGCTGAATATATGTTTACTGTTATTAGCGGTAAACCTGTGTGTCTAATTTGTGGAGATAATGTGGCTGTGATCAAAGAATATAATCTGAGATGGCACTACGAGACAAAACATCAAGACAATTTAAACAACCTGAATGCAGAGCAGAAGCTACATAATGTAGAAGAATTGAAGAGGCATCTAACATCACAGCAGATGCTTTTCACCAAAGCATAATCACAAACTGATGCTGCAGTCAAAGCAAGTTTTATTGTGTCAGAGGAGATCGCAAAATCAGGCCGACCATTTACAGAAGGAGAGTTTCAGAAGCACTGCATGATGCAAGTGTGTGACATCTTGTGTTCAGACAAAAAGCAGATGTTTGCAAAGATAAGCCTTAGCAGAAATATGGTTGTTGATCGGGTTTGTGAGATGGCCACTGATGTGAAAACACAGCTGATCGAAAAATGCAAAGACTGTTGCATTCTCCCTTGCTGTCTATGAAAGTAATGACATGACTGACACTTCACAGCTCGCCATCTTCATCCATGGAGTGGACTCCAGTTTGAATGTTACAGAAGAAATATTGGACATGAAATCGATGCATGGGACAACGACAGGAAAAGACATTTTGACAACGTATGTCAAAGTTGAACCAACAGGAACCTGCCTTGGGACAAACTCGTTGGACTGACAACTGATGGAGCACCGGCGATGTGTGGCGAAAGAAGTGGACTAGTTGGAAGGATGTGGTTAAAGATGCAGGAGAATGTACTGGTGAATTGGTAGCATATCACTGCATCATACACCAAGGATCGATGTGTGGTAAAGTCCTCAACATGGAAGACATAATGAGCACTGTAACACAAACCGTCAACTGTATCAGAGCCAAAGGTTTAAATCACCACCAATTTCAGTCTTTTTTGCAGGAAATAGAGTCGGCGTTCTGCGACATGCCTTATCATACAGAGGTGTGGTGGCTAAGTCGGGGAAAAGTTCTCAGCAGATTTTTCCAGCTGATCGAGGAAATCTGTCAATTCATGGACAGTAAAGGAAAAGATTCCACAGTTTTTCAGGATAAAAAGTGGAAATGTGAGTTGGCGTTTCTGTTTAATATAACCACTCATCTCAACGACTTGAACCTGCAGCTCCAGGGATGGGATCACATTATCACTGATATGCATGATGCAGTGACGGCATTGCAAGTGAAGCTGTGCTTATGGGAGACACAAATGCACCAATGCAACCTATGTCACTTTTCTGTTGCCAAGCAATGTTAAACCAAGTCAACGCTATGGTGTTTCCCAAATCACACTTTGCTGAAAAACTTAGCTTTGCACCGAGTTCGCACAGTGCTTTAGTGATTTTGAAGCACAGCTAATTTCGAGCTGTTTTCTAATCCATTTGCCATACATGTGGAAACTGCAGCTGTAAATTTGCAGATGGAGTTAATACAGCTGCAGTGTAATGGGACACTAAAGGCAAAGTACAACGCTGTGAGGCCTGCACAGTTCACTCGTTTCATTCCTGAAGAGATGCCCTGACTTCATCTACATGCGGCTCAAACCTTGTGCGTGTTTGGTAGCACATATCTGTGTGAGCAGCTGTTTTCTGTGATGGAGATTAACAAAACATCATACAGGAGTCATCTCACTGGTGAACACTTGCAGTCCATCATGAGAATTTCAATGACACAGAACATTACTCCCAACATAAATGAACTTGTAGCCAAGAAAAGATGCCAAACATCATGCTCTGAGAAATTGACATAAGAGTGAAAATGTGTATACCAATTATTTCTTATTATGAAAACTTTTTTCTGTTTTAATTTATATTAATGTTGTAAAAAAGGTTTAAATTTTCGGCTTATTGAATGTTTATCCTGTTCGGCCCGCAACTGTACATGTGATTTGAGTTTTGGCCCACTGAGCAATTGAGTTTGACACCCTTGATTTAAAACATTCTTATCTTAATAAATTTGTAGATCATTTATTAATAAATGGATAATATGCACAGCCTTGTATTAGTGAGCTTTTTTTAAAAAAATGGCTTAACAGATTCAGTGCCAAACAAAAATTAGGTTTAGATCAGACATACTGCACAATGAAATGAACAAGTATTATAATGTAGATTTCCGTTCACTGAGCATCGAAACTGTGGGAGATGCCATGAAATGAAACAAATAACATGATGACCCTAGCATGCCGATATATTATCCTTCTGTCCAAATGGGAGGTGATACTTGGTGTTATATTATCCTTCAGCACTGGATCAGTTAATAAATGCTGTCTTCTAAACTGTTTGCCAGTTACACCTACTTATTACAAGTTTATTAATCCAATTATTTTTCCAAGATCTCTTGATGTGTTCTGACATTATATTGAAAGAATACTGTATATTCCTTTCACAAAAATAATATAGTGCTGTGTGAGTGACACAGAAGGTGGTATCTGTCTTTGGCAAGTAGGAATGGGAAGCAACTACAGCAAACCAATCATGGTAGGTGTTTTTCTACTGAATTTAACACTGCTATCATTGGAACTTTGGTTTTATCTTTTACTTCTTTTGCTACTAAACACTGGCATATTGTGAAAAGAAGAAAATTTGAATATACTGTAACTAAATTTAAAACAAAAGTTTGACCACTTGAGGATTTCAGTGGTTCAATGTTGTGTGTGCCATCTCCACGATGAAGAGATTGGCTGCAATGGATCTGTTATTCTTTCAGTATAAGTAATTATTTTGATATCTATTTGCTGCTACTTGTTCCCATTACAGTTACTATTGAAGATGAGGGGAAGGAGAGGGGAAGGGGGTGTGCATTCATGCTTGTGACATAAAAACAATTAGCAAATAGAACTAGAGAAAGGAGGAGCTACAGCAGTGCAAGGACTAGTGCACTCACCTGCTGACCAAGTAGTCCTGGATTCAAATTTATTGTAAGTCACCATATGGCTCCATGGGCAATCCAGCCTTGCAAAATGAATACTGTCAATTTTGTGGGAAATAAAGGTAGATGGTGTGTTTCTGACCACATCACCCATTGAGGTGCTGATTGATGTAGACTTATGTGCTTACAACTATATCTCACAATATAGCAGTGGCATAGAAAGGGGTCTTTCATTCTATTGCTTTAGCTAGAGACAGGAGATTTAGAAATGCCTTTCGGTTTTTGGTTGATGAGGGTACTGTTTTTTGATAATGATTTGTTAAAAGTGGAACATTATTTTGTGTCTCTTGCAATACCGTCAATACAGTCATATCTGATATAGCAAAACAGAAGTTTGCGAGCAGTCTGTGTAGTTAGAAATGAAGTTAAAAAATATATGAATGACTACACTTGGAAAATAATATGGAAAAACAGTTACATATTCCTTAAACTAGAATGAACATGGAGACTGATGGGAACTTGAAAAAATGTTAGAGATATGCTGTCCAGAAAGAATGAGGAGGACACAGCTGAAACTGCAGCTCAATGTAAATATTATATTATGATGTATGTATATTTTACAACTAAAATATTGTTTGGAATAATTTCTATTCAGTGGAAATGTAATAATCTGCATACAATTTAAAAAAAACAAAGAAACTAGGTGTAGTAGAGTATTGATAAAATAAACACTAATAATAAATCCTATACACATTGGAAGATTATTGTAAGCATTCCTGGTTTCCATCGGGTCTAAATGATTTCACCATGATTTGACATGTCAAGAGCTTTGCAAGGTTCACTATTAAGTGCAGTGTTGGGACATTCAAGATGGGACATTGGAAATACTCCAGGACCTTCTCAAGCTTACAGTGCTAGGTTATTTCTTTTCTTCATGTTACATGTCCTTTGCAGGGAGTTCAATCAACCCCAGGTTGATTTTTTAGGCACTTTTATGTCCAGTAGTTTGCCAATTATTTATGATCGAGTAATCTACATTTAAGTCCAGCTTAATGCTGGTGTATGAATTAAACCCCCTACCCCAGACTATATATGAATCCCCTATCAACTTCAGAAGTTATAGCTGCCACAGTTTAATGGATATCTTACAATAGTCTGTTGTGTTGCTTGTACAATTATATGTCTGTAATCTCTGGATTCAGAGTCTGCAGTGTCATAACAAAACCACCAGTGACTTCCAGTTTGTTGGATCATCTAGTCTCATAGCCACAGCTGGCCAGTCTTCAGAACACAAGAATGTCTGCTTGTGGGACACATTGCTTCCTACACGCAGCTCTTTAGTTCATTGTGAGTAAATTAATCAGTTCTGTGGGTACTCATATCAAATTAGATTCTTTGTTTGCTTGTACATGGTTTATCCCTTAAGTATTGTGGACTTATTTTGAATGCTGCAGCTGTCTCCATGCTTTAGGGAAAATCAGACTACATTATTTTAAACTCAAAACAGTGTTTTCCCATAGTGAATTTGAATAATGAAGACACAAACAATAGATAGCAAGATTTATTGCCTGGCATATTTTGCTGCATCTCATCAGGTACATACTGCAGAAATCACACATTATAAAATAATTAGATAAATCCTTAAAGCTGAAATATACACATATTCGCATAGTAATTTTAATTGTCTACCACGGTAATTTTAAACTGACTATCATGTCTTTCTGTTTGCACAAAACTGGCCTATGCAGATTAATCATGATGGCTTCTGCGACCTTTAACAAGTGAACTATTTTTTGAGTTAAACAACACACGAAAAGCATTGTCCCTATCAATCATGTGACCGGTTTCCAAAATGTGCCGTCCAATCGATGACGTTGGAGGTTTGCGGTGTGTCGGCTTGATCAGGTTTGTGGTGTGTCGGCTTGACCAGGTTCATGGCCATTCCCGGCTGATAGTCAGTTTAAAATTACTGTGGTAGACAACTGAAATTACTGTGTGAACATGTGTATATTTCACCTTGACGGATTTATCTACTTACTTTATTTTATGTTGTGTGATTTCTGCAGTAGGTACCTGACGATATGCAGCAAAATATGCTGCACATTAAATCATGTAATCTAATGTTTGTTTCTTCGTTACATTTTTTAATGCTTTTAATATTTGAAAACAGAGTATCAGTTGGACACATAGGTCAGTAATATCATTATATTAGTATGTATTTTTATTGTGCATACTTGATGGAAGATGAGCATGCAAGGAGAGATCAGTGGTTTAGATGGAAAGAACATCAAAAGGTAAATCAGGAGGAGGATATTGCAAACATTCCAGATCATTGCATCTGACATTCGACGTGAAGATGGCAACCGACCTAATGCTTGGTAGAGTGCTTACACCAGCTGCCCACTACCATGGAAATCTGAGATCTGATCCCCAGGATGTCCCACATGCCTTAGTTACATGCATGTCTTCTACCCTTTATCCCCCATTGGAAGGAAATAAGGCTCTCACCAACTTCCAAGTCATCCCATCTTTTCCTTTAGGATACGCAACTAACTAACAATGATATCGTTATATCATATGTGGCATGTAAATAGACTTTAGTAACTTGCTGCCTTTGAGCAAGTGTGCTTTACAACAAAAGATACTTGACATGTAGATGAACTTTACTACCTTACTGCCATTGACCTAGTGTGCTTTACAACAAAAGAAATATATGTAGACTAGTGCCACATATATTGTAATCCACTTTTAAATATGATGGAGTGCAGCAATTCTTTAAAATGTGTTGAAAGTAATTTGCTTATTTCCATAAATCAGCATTGGTGATAAAATTGCACCACATCATTTGTTCATACCTTTTGCATGAAATTGTTTAGCAATTTTAAAAATATGAAGTGATAATTTTACAGCCTTTCAGTGTCACGAGCAAGGTAGCCCTGCCGTTGTGTATGCGTCTCGTCAGCACATGCTTATCAGTGGAGGAAGGAAAGGAGAAATCTGTATCCTTAGTTGCTATCTTTAGCTTATATTTTAGTTGTTACTTTTACTGTTTCTAACATGTAGCAGTTTTATGATAATAATTAGAAAGTGACACTTAATGACTGGATGAAAGACATGAATTGGCAAGAAACATTTATTAATGATTGATTGATTGATTGATAGATTTAAGAACCGACATCACAGCATTCGGGGCATTCCCATAAGCGCTCCATCCCCATCCTCAGCAGCCAATGAAGAGTTCCAACACCAACATTTATTAAAAAAATACGTAATTTCTATGCTCACAAATGGGCAAAAGAAATGACCTAGTTATTATTTTATTTAAACATGCTGTTGCGCACTTTTATAGTATAGAAAGTGTAGTCTCTCAACTATTAAAGTTAGCTCGTTTGTGCAAGTTTGCACGTATTTCATGAAGTACTTTATGGAGTTGTCTTAAAGCAAATCATACTGGGTTTGGTTGCAATTTATGGCAGGAAGGTTCTTAAAGAAAGCTTAATTCTCTGCAAACAAATGAGGAGGTTTACCACAGAACACATTATTTGCCCAGGCATGTGGAGGGAGATTAGGATGCTTGAAAACCAGTCCAAGGCCTGAACAACTAGATGATGAGTACCACTAGAAAATATGTTCATATGTTGGTATTCAAGGAACTGAAATAATTTGGCCAAATTAAATGTCATATTGGCTTGGAAAGAACAGTGATGGAGGTCATGGTCACTGGGGAAGAGGCTGGGGTAGACTGGCCTGAACATGGACACAGGACATTGCAGACACCCTGGACATGAAGGTGCATGAGGCAGGAGAGCTAGTGAGGGATCAAGAGATTGTCCAGTGGGTCATGATAGGAGCAACGTTCTACAAATAACCTACTACATAATGCTGTTGCTGTTAAAGGGCATCATCAGTGCCATATACATTCTTAGAACAGCTAGAAAGAGCTATAGAAGCTAAAACAGATTCGTACTTATGTTTCATTATAAGTCAAAAGTCAATGATTCTTTTAACATTTTGAGGCCTGGGTAAATGATGCTAGCCCCTATTTTTTTTAAAGACTAATTGACTCTCGATTTGTGATTTGGTCAGTATCATGCTGAACTGCCTGTACTGTTCCAGGGAATTCCCTGGTAACCATCTGAAACTGGGTCGACCTGAGAGGCAGATTGAAAAAAAAAAATTTGGAGCTAGAACCAAATACCCAGGTTGCCTCATATTGTGAAAAGCATCCTTGTTATTTCCAAAACCTGCATGCTAGTCTTCTGAGCTGTCTGTGGGAATTTAAGCATTAAATAAATGAATATTAAGAACTTAAAAAATACACTAGTCTAGACCAATTATGAGGAAATAAAATACATACACACTTGATCACTTTTTTCCTGTCGCTAGGTAACCTTCTTTCTCAGTAGGTTGACTCAGAATGATAACTGGACATTTATTTGGTATTTTATCAGTCATATACATTCTACAACCATATTCAATAGCAACATTCACTGATTTCATCTATTTATTTGCATTCATGATTGTCATTGGAAGTGGATTTCACTAATGATTGGCTGTATCCATGTGTGTCTATGTATTCATATATAAAATCAAATCAGGAAGTCATTTTGTGGTAGAAAGATCAAACTGTATGAGCAGGGTGAAATCCCAGACATATATTTTCTATTCTTTAGCAGTGAAACTCTCTTTTATGTTCCTTGACTTGTTACATAGGCATATTCGACCTGCGGCAGCGTAAACTGAAACACACTTTCCAGGCACATGATGCTCCAATCAAATGTCTTGCTTTGGATCATGATGAAGATTACTTCATTACAGGTTCTGCAGAAGGGGACATTAAGGTACAGTATTCTTGTGTTCAGAGCTGTGGTAAAGTAGTGGGTAATATGTTCACTTACATACACAGTAGTCATTGTGGCGTGATTGTGGAAAAATTGACATGCACAGATTTCTCACGTCATGAAGTTGCTGCTTTAGGAGGCTAAGAATATTGTTAGTTGTTGATTGTAAGCGTAACTTGGATGCTGCTTTAGGGGGCCCAAGACTATTGTTGGGTGTTCTTTAATAGCATACCTTAGATGCTGCTTTAGGGGGCCCAAGTCTATTGTTAGGTGTTGTTTGGTAGCATAACTTAGATGCTGTTTTAGGGGGCCCAAGTCTATTGTTAGGTGTTGTTTGGTAGCATAACTTAGATGCTGTTTTAGGGGGCCCAAGTCTATTGTTAGGTGGTGTTTGATAGCATAACTTAGATGCTGCTTTAGGGGGCCCAAGTCTATTGTTAGGTGTTGTTTGGTAGCATAACATAGATGCTACTTTAGGGGGACCAAGTCTATTGTTAGGTGTTGTTTTGTAACATAACTTAGATGCTGTTTTAGGGGACCCAAGTCTATTGTTAGGTGTTGTTTGTTTGTTTGGTAGCATAACTTAGATGCTGCTTTAGGGGGCCCAAGTCTATTGTTGAGTGTTCTTTGGTAGCATAACATAGATGCTGCTTTAGGGGGACCGTCTATTGTTAGGTGTTGTTTGTTTGTTTGGTAGCATAACTTAGATGCTGCTTTAGGGGGACCAAGTCTATTGTTAGGTGTTGTTTGTTTGTTTGGTAGCATAACATAGATGCTGCTTTAGGGGATCCAAGTCTATTGTTAGGTGTTGTTTGTTTGTTTGGTAGCATAACTTAGATGCTGCTTTAGGGGGACCAAGTCTATTGTTAGGTGTTGTTTGGTAGCATAACATAGATGCTGCTTTAGGGGATCCAAGTCTATTGTTAGGTGTTGTTTGTTTGTTTTGTAACATAACTTAGATGCTGCTTTAGGGGGACCGTCTATTGTTAGGTGTTGTTTGTTTGTTTGGTAGCATAACTTAGATGCTGCTTTAGGGGGACCAAGTCTATTGTTAGGTGTTGTTTGGTAGCATAACATAGATGCTGCTTTAGGGGATCCAAGTCTATTGTTAGGTGTTGTTTGTTTGTTTGGTAGCATAACTTAGATGCTGCTTTAGGGGGACCAAGTCTATTGTTAGGTGTTGTTTGGTAGCATAACTTAGATGCTGCTTTAGGGGACCCAAGTCTATTGTTAGGTGTTGTTTGGTAGCATAACTTAGATGCTGCTTTAGGGGGCCCAAGTCTATTGTTGAGTGTTCTTTGGTAGCATAACTTATATGCTGCTTTAGGGGGCCCAAGTCTATTGTTAGGTGTTGTTTGGTTGTTTGGTAGCATAACTTAAATGCTGCTTTAAAGTCTTGAAGAAAAATATGCAATCAAAACACATCAGCATAGCTTTGACTTTTAGTTTATATGGTTATCTTTGTCCCACTTTATTGGTTGGTATTAATTATGCAATCTACAAACATTTTTCAACATGCTAACTAAATCTGTCTTACTCCTTCCTAGGTTTGGGGACTGAAGATTCACCAACTCATATTTTCCTTTGTCGGAGAGCATAACAAAGCCACATTCTTCAAAAATGTTGGCTCAACATCAGGTGTGGCTCAAGTTCAGATGGGACCATTCAATCATCTGTACTCATGTGGGGTTGATGGTTCGATGAAGTTCCGACAACTGCCTGAGCGAGATCTCATTGAACATCATTGGGCATAGTGTGGTGCTTTTCAAAGTCAGGCATGTTTCAGCCGTTGTAGATTCTGTTGTATGATAAATGGGTCTGCTTTTATTAGCTGCAGCATATACTAGAAATGTGTATCATGTTTGTTTCACACAAGTAGAGGAAGTTGTACTTTTCTCAAAGAAATGTTAGTGTAAAGTGTTACGTGATCATTGTAGGTGATTGTGGAATAGTTTCTTTTGATGACTTGATGCTAGCAAATTAGTGTTAATAGATACCTGGATGGCATTCAGTGGTTCAGATGGTCAAATGTAGTCATAACAGATCCTGAACAATCATTAATGCTCAGACAAGAAGTTAGCAAAGAGAAAGGAGTATACTTAGGATATGTATTCCAGAGAGAAATTTCTAACATATTTTGATGGAAACTGCAGACTGGAACCAGTAAGCGAAAGAGAAGATAGGAGAAATGGAACTCAGAAATGAAAGCAGGATTTCAGCTAAACAGACACCAGGAAGAACATAAATCACTATGTTACATCTCCTGTATCTATGGTATATATGTTCAATGTAAAATATCTTTGAAATGATGCATTTTGTCAAAGTATTGAATGTATATTTCGTAACAGGATTGTTTCAGCATATAGTCATGCAGGCAAAATCTGTTATATGTATGCAGGAAACTTAAATATATTGATTATTTTAAAATATCTTAAATATGCTTCAACATAGAATTATGTACATGTGTTCTTTACATTAATCTTGATAACTTGACGCAATGAGATACTGCAACTTTTGTGATGATTATTCGCATGAGATACCTGTAAAGATTATACTGTAAACTGGAAATAGTTAGCATACATACACAATGTTGTACTTGGAACTTTGTATTAAATTACAGAACTTTTCATAATATATTCAATATTTTCTATTCTATCTGTAGTTGCTGTCTTTGTGTTTTATTATCCAGTGACTTTATACTTTCTCTGTTATTATCTACATACCATCTGTATTTTCAAATACTTTCGTATGACTTCAAAACAAGTTATGATCACCCAAATTGCCTAACGGAACAATTGAATCTCCACATAACTGAAACAAGGGTGATGAATGCAAGACAGTCACTTTTAGACTGCAGGTTTGCAGCTGTAGAGAAGCCCTCACATGACTTTGTTACTGCATTAGACAGAGCTCTACCTATGTGTGTTTGTTTATGTGTGACTCTTGTTTGAAGCTTTGTGTCGGACAGGCCTCTAACAATGTGTGAGTTTGTGTACGACTCAATCTGAAGCTTTGTGTCAGGCAGGCCTCTAACTATGTGTGAGTTTGTGTATGACTCAATTTGAAGCTTTGTGTTAGACAGGCTTTTAACTATGTGTTAGTTTGTGTACAACTCAGTTTGAAGCTTTGTGTTAGGCTTCTAACTATGTGTGAGTTTGTGTACATGTGGCTTTTGTTTAAAGCCTTATGTCATACAGTTCTCCATGTGTGAGTTTGAGTACGACTCAATTTGAAGCTTTATGTCTGACAGGCCTCGAACTATATGTAAGTATGTGTACATGTGGCTTTTGTTTAAATCTTTATGTCATACAGTCCTCCATGTGTGAGTTTGTGTACAACTCAATTTGAAGCTTTGTGTCTGACAGGCCTTGAACTATATGTAAGTTTGTGTACATGTGGCTTTTGTTTAAAGCCTTATGTCATTCAGTCCTCTATGTGTGAGTTTTGTATGACTCGGTTTGAAGCTTTGTGTCGGACAAGTCTCTTAACTATGTGTGAGTTTGTGTACAACTCAATTTGAAGGTTTGTATCTGGCAGGCCTCTATGTGTGTGTATGCGTGCATGCGCACCCACACGTGACTGTTGTCATTTGTGTCAGACCGACCTCTACCTATATATGTGTGTTATGTACATGTGAGTCAATTTGAAACTGTATCAGGCAGGCCTATACCTATATATGTGTGTTTATGTACATGTGATTCTTATTTGAAATTTTGTATCAGACAAGCCTCTAATTATTTGTGTTTTTGTGTACATATGACTTTTTGAAGCTTTATATCAGACAAACCTGTATCTATGTGTGTGTTTGTGTACATGTGATTATTTGAAGCTTTATATCAGATGGACCTCTACCTATATCTATGTGTATGTGTACATGTGACTATGTAGCTTATCATGTCAAGCAATTTGAAGACAAACTGTTGAATTCCATAGCAAGAGACTGTCTACAATTACCAGCATGAAGATGGTCTGGAAAACTAATGGGTACAACTAGTTAAGTTTGCAGAACATAAGCATTAACTGGAATATCATACAGGAAACAGAAATACAGAATGTTGTTAGTGGTTAGAAGAGGCCAAGCATAGTTTCTTGTTTCAGTCAGCTAACAGAATACTTTTTTTTTTCAAGCCATGCTTCATGGTACATTCTTGAACCGTCACTGTGAAATGCATATATTAATTAGTTTATTTATAAATGTGTTTTCTTCTGATTCATGCTAGATATATATAAATATCTGTATTTGAATGTGGTTGTTCATAATTATACACTGTACACTCCAGAGATATACTCACAACTTCATGTGTACAGTGTTCACTATTAGGTTGTGGCAAGTTCCAGAATGTTAATACTACAAGACAGAACTGTACAGATTTTAACCATTTTGAAAATGTACATTTGTTCTCTGTTATTTATGAGTGTGTTTTTTCCATCTGACATAACATTATTAATGTAAAATATAAATGGGAACAGCGTTCTGTGTTTCGTGTACATGGTTTTGCTTGCTCATATTGCCTTCATCCTGTGTTGTGAAATTTTCAAGTCCAGAGTATTGGAATTATATAGGAAACTGTACAAACTTAGAATAATTGTATGCTCGTCTTTATATATCAGCAGTCATTTCTATCTAACATAGAATTGTAAATGATATTTATTTACTCAGATATAGAATGTATCATGTGTTATGTGTATGCTGTTTATCACGAAGGGGTTAAATTCAGTTTATTAACTACAACATTTGCTCAGATGTGGCTTTGTTCATGCTAAACCTTCAACCATATCTGCTATCAAGCTCAAATCATTATTTCAGACATGAAATATAGTTTTGAAAACATGGATGAGAATCTTTGTCAACAAGCTGCAGGAGAATGGTGAAGATGGCTTCTATATCACAGAATTGTTCTCAAAGTTGGTCATTACTTTTAGGAAAGAGCCAAAAATGTAATACAGCTCGAATTTCCAGTTGCATCAAAACATGGAGATAATGATAAACATTTGCTAGTTAATTTCACATTGTTGAAGTATTACGTATATTTCCCTTTCTTGCATCCTTGAGAAGCATATCTTCATGCTATTTTATCAGTATATAATACTTTCTTAGCATAGATAGTTTTACACCAGATATTAACATAAACATCTAGCGGTAGAGTACACTTTCCATTGATGTAAAATGTTCAATTTATAAATGATCCTTGTTTTAAAATTTATGTTTGTCAAATAAAGCAGTTTTAACAGCACATGCTAGATGAATCGGACATGTTTTGAACACACTAGCTTCTTGTGAATGGTTACTTGCAAAATGTTATGTGTAGAATTGACTGTGGGGTTTAGAATTTGTAAATGATGTGTACATAATTCAGTATGCATGCTATCCAACTAGAGTCAATGCACGTGAAGACATTGTGACATCCAGAATAGTCTGCTTCTAGTTGTCCAGTACCCTAGAAATACAAGTTTCTAGTTAGGATAAATTTCTAATAATTTCAAAAACAAACATTGGAGGAAAACAAAGTTAATAAAGTATTTAGCTAGAATATTACTTCAATTTGTACAGAGTTGACCTGAAGACTGCTGCCCTGGCAACATTGTTAGGCAAGACAGCCTACCCACGGGTAGATAGAGCTCGTTACCTGGGGTGGAGTCTGTCTGGAGGAGGTCAACCTACCCACGGGTAGATAGAGCCTGTTACCTAGGGTGGGGTCTGTCTGGAGGAGGTCAACCTACCCACGGGTAGATAGAGCTCGTTACCTGGGGTGGAGTCTGTCTGGAGGAGGTCAACCTACCCAAGAGTAGACAGAGCCTGTTACCTGGGATGGAATCTGTCTAGAGGAAGACAACCTACCCAAGGGTAGACAGAGCCCGTTACCTGGGCTGGAGTCTGTCTGGAGGAGGTCAACCTACCCAAGGGTAGATAGAGCCCGTTACCTGGGATGGAATCTGTCTAGAGGAAGACAACCTACCCAAGGGTAGATAGAGCCCGTTACCTGGGCTGGAGTCTGTCTGGAGGAGGTCAACCTACCCAAGGGTAGATAGCGCCTGTTACCTGGGATGGAATCTGTCTAGAGGAGGTCAACCTACCCAAGGGTAGATAGAGCCCATTACCCGGGGTGGAATCTGTCTAGAGGAAGACAACCTACCCAAGGGTAGATAGAGCCTGTGACCTGGGGTGGAATCTGTCTAGAGGAGGTCAACCTACCCACGGGTAGATAGCGCCTGTTACCTGGGGTGGAATCTGTCTAGAGAAAGACAACCTACCCAAGGGTAGACAGAGCCCGTTACCTGGGCTGGAGTCTGTCTGGAGGAGGTCAACCTACCCAAGGGTAGATAGCGCCTGTTACCTGGGATGGAGTCTGTCTAGAGGAGGTCAACCTACCCAAGGGTAGATAGAGCCCGTGACCTGGGGTGGAATCTGTCTAGAGGAAGACAACCTACCCAAGGGTAGATAGAGCCCGTGACCTGGGGTGGAATCTGTCTAGAGGAGGTCAACCTACCCAAGGGTAGATAGCGCCTGTTACCTAGGGTGGAATCTGTCTAGAGGAAGACAACCTACCCAAGGGTAGACAGAGCTCGTTACCTGGGCTGGAGTCTGTCTGGAGGAGGTCAACCTACCCAAGGGTAGATAGCGCCTGTTACCTGGGATGGAGTGTCTAGAGGACGTCAACCTACCCAAGGGTAGATAGAGCCCGTGACCTGGGGTGGAATCTGTCTAGAGGAAGACAACCTACCCAAGGGTAGATAGAGCCCGTGACCTGGGGTGGAATCTGTCTAGAGGAGGTCAACCTACCCACGGGTAGATAGCGCCTGTTACCTGGGGTGGAATCTGTCTAGAGGAAGACAACCTACTCAAGGGTAGACAGAGCCCGTTACCTGGGCTGGAGTCTGTCTGGAGGAGGTCAACCTTCCCAAGGGTAGATAGCGCCTGTTACCTGGGATGGAGTCTGTCTAGAGGAGGTCAACCTACCCAAGGGTAGATAGAGCCCGTGACCTGGGGTGGAATCTGTCTAGAGGAAGACAACCTACCCAAGGGTAGATAGAGCCCGTGACCTGGGGTGGAATCTGTCTAGAGGAGGTCAACCTACCCAAGGGTAGATAGCGCCTGTGACCTGGGATGGAATCTGTCTAGAGGAAGACAACCTACCCAAGGGTAGATAGAGCCCGTGACCTGGGGTGGAGTCTGTCTGGATGAGCAAACCTGACACAAATGCATGCCAAAGTCAGACACACATACCTTTGAGGTGCATAACCAGGTGTGATGCATTTCCCTCGAAAGAAGAAAGAAAAAGAAGATATTATCTTTGTTGTTTAACACACTAGAACTAAAGATTAACATGTAACCAACAAACAAACAAATAAAACAGTAGTTGACTATTAGTTCGGTCAAGGCAAAATAGAATCGGTTTATGATTATTCTTGGACAGGAATACAGAAGTGATGGAATAAAATATGCAACTAGGGAGATGACATGACAGTGAAGACATCTTTAATTAGAACAAGGAACGTGGGCAAGAGTGAAATACTTTACATAGTGAAAGACCAACTCGAACATGAAATGTTAGTTTATGTGACTACTAACTACAGTTTGCTTGAATTTGATATTAAACATAGTAATATCTGTGAAGAAAAGATGAGAGGTAGGCACACAGTCTGCAGTAGCCATGTATAGTTTATCTATGCTTCAACCTCTGCTGAGATTGACAGTATGACATTTGTTTGCGATGCAGAAACACTGGTTTTATTAAATTAACTTAATTTGTAAACAAGTTACTTCCAGAAAAATATGTGTAATTTCATGCAAGTTTTCACAAACATTTCACATGTAGCTTTGGTTACTGTAGCATAGATTTGAGGATATCCGCCATTTGTCCATTGAGTAATACACGTGGCACATGAACATTTGTGTTGATGTTTCTATCTCCCAGTGACATGCGTTGTATTAGAACTTACTAACTCAGTGTAGATTGTATCTTCTGTTTATAGCTGAGTTTTCATGTTTTGTCAGTGCTTCTGACATATTGAAGTTAGTGATATCAACTTTGAAATCAGTGATACCAGCAACTTTGAAGTCAGTGATACCAGCAACTTTGAAGTCAGTGATATCAGCAACATTTCATCTGTACAGTAGACTAGTAAAATAACCACTTGCTGCTGCAGATGTTTGGCCTAAGCCCAGCATATCCAGGCTGTAAGACCAGGCTACTAAGTCCTGTTGTCAAGCCCAGCATATCCAGGCTGTAAGACCAGGCTACTAAGTCCTGTTGTCGTGTTTCCAAAGGTTCATGCACATGATGTAGACTTGCTGTAGACAGTTTGTCCCTGGGCTGGTGAAGCAAGACTGGCACAGTAGTAAGCTCAATTCAGCAATTATCACATATTAGGAATAAGATCTTAGGGCCATATTTTTTATGGTTGAGCTGGCACCTGAGGAGTTGTATAGTAAGTTTTATGCTGGCCATCTGTACTTTCTCAGATATCGGTTGAACTGTTGGGGAAAAGTGCAGTCTTGCCACTACCAAGGATCAAACAGTTCAATGTGTTGGTTTGTGAGTGGACCAACACAGCTTCTAAACAAGTCTGACTAGTTATGCCAAATATACAAGACAGCAAGATCTAGACTTCATCTACACACTTGAGTTGACAAGCAGTGACAAGGAAAGAAGAGTTCCAGGATGTTGAATTAACAAGTACGAATAAATTGCAAATGTTCATTAGTTGGTGCCTGTGTGGAATTACGTGGAGAAAACTAAATAAATTCCACTCAGTCAAGCGGTAAGGAAACGAAGGCCGAGCTGAAATTAAACATGCACACAGTGAGAATACCTGTAAATAGCATGATTATTCTTTCTATGGAATTCATAAGGCAAAATATATACAGAGAGACCTAAATACACATGGAGTAGAGAATTAGAGGCAGATGAATAAGACAAGTAAGGCGCTGTAAGGGATTGCAAAGTAAGGGGAGCTTGGCGTGAAATGCTTGAGAGCCTGTGCTCCCTTGAGGCACAAGAAAAGGATTCATAAACTTGGCTGCTGGGACCAGACCTTTATGAGTCATTGCTGTTCTAATTTGGAAGTAGCTATTGGTTTGTTTAATGTAACATTTCAAAGTAGTAACAACTTCAGCTCTTTCTGTAGCACACAACTGTACTTACCTTGGCAGTTACTCCTTGTGTGACCCAAACAGATTCAGCTTTTACTGTGCACCTTCAGTCTCTGTCTGAGAGTTTTGCTTGTGCCCACTCAGTAAAGCTGAAATATCGACACCCTCTGTGATACTTACTATCCCAGACATATTACTTGAACAATTTCTGACACAGTATATCATTCTGTACTAGTAGTTGTCTGGGACAGAAAGGGTGTAATGAGAGTTGAGAATGGCAGCAAGTATTTATGGCTGTAATACCATCTGTGAAAGTTTGACCAGTTTACGAAACTGAATTGCATCATCAACTAAGTGACTAGTTCATTGTGAAAACATGTGAACATTTGTACTTTTAATTGTTGTATTATCTATTTTATGGATGTATTAATTTGGTGTTTCTAGTTTGTTCTGGTTCCTACAGACATGATATAGGTAACATGTAATAGTCTAAGAGCCATGGTTTGCAATGTGGCTAGAGTACTCACCTGCTAACCCAGTGGTTTTAGGTTCATTTCCCCTTGAGGTGGATTTTTTTTAAATGGCGTGTTTGCTCTGGGATTAACCCAGCCTCATATAATGGGTACTAAAAATGTTCTGGGAAGTGAGGCGGTGGTGAGTGTGTGATATCGAACAGATCACCCTATGAGTATGTTTGATTGCGAAGTAACACAGCTTTATGTGGGGTGGCTTTGCAGTGAGATTTTTTTGCAATTTTCCATTTCACATTTCATAGTGTAGAATAGACTTTCAATAGATTGGGGTTGGGATTTTGTATTATGTATGTTTGCTGGGTGCATTCCATGTTTCGTTAAGTATATTCTTGTTGTTTATTAGTGTAAATAAATAAAATAAACTTCTGAGAAAAAAAAATATCCTTCCTTATTTTGCTTAGTCTCAGACCATAGCTTTGAATGATGTTATATTGTTAATTTCTTTATCTTGGAAATATCAATGGCTTACATATCAAGTTACAATCTGTGTTGTAGTTTCTTGTTGCTGAATATTGCATTATTTAAGCCCACCAATATTTTAGTAAGGCTGGATACTAAACTATGTCAACAGTTTCTTCAGCTCCACTTGGGGGAACACTAGGGAAGCATCTTAGTTCAGTAACCATTTTATTAAAATCTTATCTACAAGTAACAATGGTAGAACAAATAATACCCTTTACTTTCATTTTAACATTCTTTGTTACTGATTCACTGACTTATAATCTTAATTTATCTGCAAATGACTTCAAGTGTGTGACCATAGCTCTGTGAGAAGATGTGACTAAACTGTTAGAATGAGAAGACCCAGGTTCCAATCTATGATATGGCAAAAGGATTTGTTATCTGTAGAAGGTGAAGTAAAAGCCTGCGTTTGGTTTGTATAGCATCACTTTCATTGTACATGGATATCTCCATAAGTGCTCCAGTCTCTTTCCACTAGGAGAATCTTAGTACAGGACATAAACTCTGTGCCACCAGTGACGATCCAGAAATGTGTATAACAACATGACGCATGCTATATTTTTACCAAAATGTGAGTAGCTTTTCTAATTTTTGAAAATGTGTTTGGACATTGGCTTTTTTGGCCTGTGCAGTGCTTGTGTATTGCAGGGTGACTGTTGTCAGACTCTCAGCCTTACATACTCAGCTATTTAAACATCCCAACCTGCAACACCAGCAACAGTACAAATACTGTAATTGTAGTGTACTGTGTTTTTAAAGCCTAGCAGACAACTACCATTGGTGAAATTCGTGAGACCCAGTGGATAAGAGTTGCTGAATGCAGAAAAAATACAAAATATGACTAAAAGGCTCAATGGATGAAGAAAAAAAGGTATTAGATAGAGTAGATATAAACAAACTGTAGGAAATCCTTGAAAGATATTGAATGAGTACACATATAACAAACTTATGTAGAAACTTTTACAACAACAGTGAATACACGGTAAGAACAAATGGAGTATACTCAGAACCCTTCCCATAAGATCCGGATTTTGACTGTCCCCCCTCTTGTTTATAACCTATATAGATGGCATATGTAAAGAAACCAGCCAAACAACACCGCAGCAAGAACAGAACACAGAAGAATCACCAAAGGCAAATCACACCATTAAAGAACTCCTATTTGTGAACGATCAAGCATTAATAGCACAATCAGAATCAAAATTACAAAACCACATAAATAGTCTGAACGAAATGTGTATGGAACTTAACATGAAAATAAGCATAAGTAAAACAGAGGTAATGACTGTAACGAAAGAAGAAAGAACAATAAGGATTCATCTAGACGTACACCCCCTGAATCAAGTAAAGAGCTTCAAGTACCTAGGAAGTATAATATCATCAAATGGCAAATCAGTAGATGCGATCAAAAATAGATGCAAATGCTGCAAACCATCTCATTGGACAAATGGCACCAATACTAAAGAGCAAACATGTATCAATAATTACTAAGAGA
Source organism: Cepaea hortensis (assembly GCA_963921405.1). Lineage (NCBI taxonomy): Eukaryota > Metazoa > Mollusca > Gastropoda > Stylommatophora > Helicidae > Cepaea > Cepaea hortensis. The sequence continues at coordinate 44,050,863 of OY992877.1, forward strand.
GCACAGAGAGACAACTTAATTCTTCCTACCAACTCTATGCTACCAATGCCAAACCTGGGCAATAACAGAAAAAGAAAAGAAAAATCACAACAGAAATGAGATTCCTGAGAAGAATACTCAGTGTGTCAAGAAGAGAGAAAATCAGAAATGAGGAAATCAGGACTAAAGTGGGAGTTTTAGCAGCGCTAGACTTCATCAGAAAACAGTAAGTTAAATGGTTTGGCCATATAACTAGATTACAAACTAACAATATACCACAACAAGCAATGATGTACAGACCAAATGGAAGCAGAGGAAGAGGCTGGCCCCGAAAATGATGGACAGAGGGAATTACAGAGTCCATGAGAATCTCGATACATGAAGCCCATAAATGGGCACTATTCTGCAGTTTATGCTTCACCTCAACACCGCAATGTACAAGAGGACTCAGATAAGACAAGATGAGAAAACACCGAAAAAGACTGAGGTCTTAATCAACAGAATAACAAGAACAAAACAGTAATAAATATATTAAAAACAAACAATACAAATTAGTACTTCCCTAGACACTTGTCCAATCCAGGAGATGGAAAAATGAAAATGGAAATATCGAACCAGAGAGGGTTGTTGAAAACGGGAGTGAGAAGAAATTAAATGAAATGTTGATTGAAAATTAGAACACTAAAATTGTCAGGCAAACCACAAACAAAACCTGTAAGTAGCTGAGTGAGTACAGAGGATGATGCAAGGAGTTGAATTAAAAGAAGAGGAGAACATTAATGCAGCATTGAGTGAGAGTACAGTGCTGCAAATGTTACAAGCATTCCATTGACACGTGTTCATCTGCGGACTGAACCAGTTGGGACACCAGTCTTTCAAACATGGGGATGGAGTTCAAGCAATCTAGAGGAGGTTTGGCATCTGCTTCTAAGTGGGACAATTTTGATTTCTAATCGATTAATGAAGACAACATCTAAGGACAATTTCTAAGAGGACCTCACTAATACCATATCTCCTTCTCTTTTTCTCTCCCCCCTTTCCTCTTGCTTGCGCCCCTCCCCCCTCTTTATCCCCCCCCCCCCCCCCTCCCCACATACACACACAGTGGATCTGGATCCAATGCCTGGTTTTGTATGGTCAGGGGAGGAAGGAAATAGGAAGTCTCATTTACACACTGCCCATTGTCAATACTTGTTTGTAAGTATTCAGCTATCCTGAAAACATTTCCAAATTGAAAAAACCTCCCTGTGACACATTATTTACAGTGGGTGAATATGAGAGATGGCAAGTGAAGTCCTATAACATGTCATGCACTCACATGTGCCAGCCAAAAGTTGCAGGAATTGCAGCTTCACTGTAAGCAGACACAACAAGCAGTCATTGAGGGACTCAGGTTCTCAACCCAGCGTGGCAAAGATGCTCACATCTTGTAGGTATAATGAACAACCTCTGACCTCAACATTCCTCTAGAAGGCCATCAGAAATGGTAAGTAAATATTGTGAAGATATTTTTTTTTCTCCATTCTGCATGTTTCTGACACTTGAGTGTACTTCATTATCATATACCATCTTCACATCAAAGGTAGGTTGTATTGAGCCTCCAACACCCTCTGTCCTGCATTTACACCATGTGCAAAGACAGGTTTAGTTTTTTTAAGTCCATATCTTGATGTTGTCCATCCATGTGTAATATTTTTGCCACGCACACTCCAACATATTTAACAAAAAACTGTCTTGTTATATGGCTGAAGTACTGTCATTTGTCTTGTCTTGGTCTCATTGAGTAGTACCTTTTTCAGTCCCAGTTTGTGTAATACTTTGTTTTCTGTTTGTATGTACGCTAGAAAAACAAAAACTCTGTCTATATTGTTCATGAGATTAGCCACATTTTCTACTGTAGTGTTTTTGTAGAGCTGAGATGAAACCTAAATCCTTGCCTGTTCACAGTGTGGCAACTTCTTGGGCCAGTGATCTTTATTCCTTGACCCACAAAATGTTCCCACAAACACCAGTGTTGGTACAGCTGTGGTGTGGATAGTTTCTTTTCTGTTTTCTAATCATCTTTGTGTTTGTATACTTTTGTGTTAGTTCAGTGACTCAAAGGCTGGATGTTTGTGTCCTAGCAGGATATTCAACACAAGAATTGCTTTGATTTGATGAGGAGTTCAAAGTTAGTTGTATATCCTTTACAGGATGTAGTCTACACCAGCAATTTTTGGCTGTTTGTGATTTCTCGGCATCTTTACATTTAGTAGTTTGCCAATGCTTTCTGAATGACCCACATTCATACCATTGTATGAAAAACCAACGCAAGGCATTCTGTTTCCAAATTGACCACAGCTGTGTTTCGAATGCGGGACTGAATTTGCATACATATCCCCTTCAGCTCAGCTCCGGGCAGGAAGAAGGTCAGTATAAATGAGTAGTAGTGGTCACTCCAGTTTGTAATATGGTATGTAAATTTATCACACATTATAAATTTGCTATGTTATTATTATATGTATATTCATTCTTGTTCCTGACCATCTGCTTATTCTTTTTCGAGAATATTGTTTACCATAGCTCGGACCTGACTTGTGTTTTGGAAGAGTTTTGATGTTTTGTTTTCTGTATATACAATTCTTTTGATTGTTAGTGATATTTTACAATGACCAAATGTGCATGCTTGTGGGACAACTGAGATTGGTCATTGACTCTTTCAGTAACAGAAGGTTTCCCATAAGATGCCTTATGAGGGGAAATAACCACTATGGAGAATTCCTAGTGCATTACTTTTTCAAAGAAACTAAATACACAGTAGTTGTGGCCACAGGGTAAGCCAGATTTTTTTTAGTTTGACCAAATGTAAAAGCTAATAATATATAACATAATGGTTGGGATTCAGGGGAAAGAGTCCATCACGCATCATGCATTGCCATGGGCTAAGAGTTAATGTTTGAAACTCCATGGATGTGAAGTCTAATGTGGAGCAACTATCAGAATGAGATGCTAGTTTTTAAAGAAAATTAAAATTTAGTGGGAATTCTCAAGTCTGGTTCAGAGTAAATGAAGACACAAAAATATACTGGTTGTGTCTTTGGATTTCTGGACTGACTTCAACTTGTGCCGCGGTACTCTATTTAATAAAACAAACATTCCAGGGTTATAAATTCATGTGGATTTATGTGGTTCTTTCTAGTAAAAACCTGGTCTTGATTCCATTGTATATATATATATGCGTTTATGGTCCAGACTTGTGATAATCAAAATAAACTTTACTGTGATAATGGAATTTGTTCGTTATTTCCCGACATGATTAATTGTGAATTTAAAATTTAAACAACAAATTTGTAAGTATTAAATAGTAAGTAAAATCACTAAGGCTTTTAGCATATTGTGTTAGGCCTATATTTTCAGTGACTAAATAGCATTAAATATGTATTTTATTTTAGAAGACAAATCTCTAGTTTAAATTCTAAAATAGTCTTTAACCCCAAAGCCAAAATGGTGGGGAGAAACTTCAGAGTCAAGATGGTGGGGAAAAAGCCAGGTCCGGTTCATTTTGCCATTTTCCAAGAAAACTATTGAGACTAAATTGGCAACATAATAGGTGCATTTGAAAGATAATCTTTGCAGTTTTTTAAAAACCATCTTAACATCTAAACATAGATAACAAGTCACACTTTGTGTTGTGTTCTTTGGTAGAGTGTTAATACCACCCCACACTTCCTTGTTTTCTTTTGAAATTACTTGTGTGTTTATTGGCCAAGTATTTGCTTTTGTAACAAAATGTAGGTTAAACATTATGCTTAATGTTATTATCACTTCATTTTTATTGTGTTTTCCTTAAATTGATGGCTGCAAAGATTGATGGCCAAAGATTGAGCATGGACATTTTGGGTGCATCATTTTGTGCATGTTATCAGTTTTTTAAAATTATATTTGATTGTTCTGTTATTTGTTCAATCTTTACCTTGAGGATTGTATGATTTATTTGTGTTCATATAAACTCTGTTGTTATTATTGCTGTCATTGCATTCAAAAAATTGACCTGGGTTTCCTCAAATGTGCACCGGGAAATGTTCTGGGAAGTCAAGGTGAGGGTGTGATACTGACCGCATCACCCATTGATTGCCGAGTGGCCTAGACAATTATGGGGCTAGCCCCACATATCAAACATACCATAAGGCTTGAACAAGGGTCGTTTACTTGTGTCTATGTAAAACTGGTATCCTAGATTGATATCACTTATTTTGTTGCTTTCTTGTCAATTTTTGTGTTTGGAAACTGCTGGCATCATTTTGACCTCAGTATTGCAGATATTCCAACCCTTAACATTTTCTCTTTCTTGCATATTATATTAATTATTGCCCTCTTATTATTTGTACTACATATGTCCCTTTCTGTTAATAATGTTTCTTTGCTTGGTGTTGAGTAAATCTCTCTGTTACTTATTGTGTAAATCTATCTGTTACGTGTGTAAATCTTCAGTATTCTCTGTTTACTTGTGTTAATCTTCGTATTGTCATGATACTGGTTACTGTTGAATCTTTACTGTTTTTGTTTTCTTCCCTGTAGCTAGCTGTCTTGTTTGGCAACAGGTCTGTACTTGCCACACTCTAATCTTCTTGTCTGAAATTGTTTGTTTATTATTAACTGGTGGAATGTTTTATAGATATGACAGTTTTTAATATACAATCATTATTGTATCTAGTTTGGTAGAGCTCACAGAGCTTATTGTTTACAATTATTTCTAAAGAATAACAGTTAAAATAAGTGGATATTCTTCAGTTTTGTGCAGGCAACTCATTTGCCACGATTCTGCCAGTTGACCGAGCTCAGAATGTGGCAGGAACCTTTCTGTGGACCACCCATATAGACTGACATTCAACAGCCAACTCCAAGCTCAAAGAATGCAGGGGAATCTGATATCCTAATTAAAACAAATCTGTTGTGATGGCTAGCACCTGGTAGACACAATATGATTTCTGCTCATTGCTCCAAATGTTGAAGTGAAAAATTCACCTAAATGGTTAAAATAACTATGAATCTGTTAAAATAGTGAAATGCCTCATTATCTAATTAGTGATGCACCTAAATAGTTTAACAAGATATTCACTGTCTTTATCTACTAACAAAAATTGTGCTCAAGGGAACTGTATGTAGCACAGAAAATACAGAAACTCGTAGAATGCCTAATATATAATGAAATATTTGCCATTGTTATATACCAAGAATACCGAGTGTTGCTTCTTTTTCTTTGTTGTCACATTTCTCTTATCATTACTTATTCGTTTTAAATATTTCTATTATTTTTTTTCTAAAAATAAGCTTTAAATTATTCTGTTTAACCCATTAACTACCAGATTATAAAAAAAAAAAAAAACATGTATATACATGTCAACCAGATGTTCTATATTTGAGGTTTTCAGTTTTCAACAAATTTGTTACTGATGATATTTAAAAAAAACATGGCTGAGTTACTGCTTATTTTAACTTCCTGTATCTAACCAACCATGGGCTATGGTAGCACAGTGGTTTGAGTGTGTGCTTACCAAGGAGTGATTGGGGTTTAATCCCCAATAATATCAGGATTCTGTTTCCTAACCGCGCAACTCTGAGATTGACTAGGCCTCATAAAATAGATACTAGAACATTGTCAACATTTTCTTGTAATTTACTGCAAAGGAAACTGGCCATCTCACCTCATGCACTGAAGACGTAACATTTCACACATCAACAACAATATCTGTCTTTTGATTTTTGACCCAACCAACTGCAACAATTTTTATGAGTTAACTAGTTAAAGGAAGAGACTTTCTGGGGGGAAATGTCTAGGAACAAATTTAACAGGTAACGTTGCAATGATTTACGCACAGTGTGTTGAACAATCTATGAATGTGCAAGAACAAATTGAACAGGTAACATTGCAATGATTTACGCACAGTGTGATGAACAATCTATGAATGTGCAAGAACAAATTGAACAGATAACATTGCAATGGTTTACGCACAGTGTGATGAACAATCTATGAATGTGCAAGAACAAATTGAACAGGTAACGTTGCAATGATTTACGCACAGTGTGGTGAACAATCTATAAATGTGCAAGAACAAATTGAACAGGTAACATTGCAATGATTTACGCACAGTGTGATGAACAATCTATGAATGTGCAAGAACAAATTGAACAGGTAACATTACAGTGATTTACACACAGTGTGGTGAACAATCTATAACGTTTTCATCTCAATATTTTGGTGTCCTGAACTCTAGAATAACACGAGAACATTGTATGAATAAATTGGGAGTTATGGAGCTATTTCCACAAAATATTTCTGTAGTAGTAACAAACAGAGAGACGGTATTATCTTCTTTTCTGTGTACTCTACAGTAATAGGTATTATCACAGTAAGCTCATAAGTGTATATGTAATTGGTTTGTTTATTATAATGTCTAGATGATATTAATATTTACACAGTAATCTATTCTTTACAAGCATTAACTCATTGTGTAACATGTTGACATTGTTCTCCATACATGATATACTTTTCTTAACTCCTTCTGGTCCGGCTAGTTACATTAACCCTGTTATTCTGGAATGGTACTTTATCATTATGTATCATAGGTTTCTATTTCAGCTGCTTTGGCTCTAACATTGATTATGCCAGAATTCAATTTCTTGCTATATAGTGTTAAGATTCAAACAGTTTGGGACAAAAAGTGTTAATACTGGTTGCCTGTGATGTTTACATGGATTTTAAGACCAAAGCAGACAGATAAATTTTATGTTCCTTCATTTATTCTTGTCTTTCAGATTTCATTGTTGTTATAGAACTATTCATATTTTTTCATTGTGAATGTCAGAGTAAAGCAGAGCATTGTTAGCAACTGTTTTGTTCTCTAACTATATGTAGCAACGTACTTGTAGATTTTTTTTTTTTGGCCCTACCCCATCAGATCTTCTACAATTCGGAATAAAGAAAATGTACGTCATCTTGGTGTTTCTATGTTGATGGTTTCAGATGAAAAACTTAAACAGTCTGTTTGTCAACTGTCCTTACCTGCTGTTTCTCTGTTACTTATTCTATGTTGTGTTTTATTTCATTGTTTATTTTTTGTGTGTGATTTTTGCCTTCTGAAGAGATAGTAAGTAGTAAGTAAAGTAAAGTGAGGTTTTTGCCTTTTGAAGATATAGTAAGTAGTAAGTAAAGTGAGATTTTTCGCCATTTGACGAGATAGTAAGTAATAAGTAAAGTGAGGTTTTTGCCTTTTGAAGAGATAGTCAGTACTGTAGTAAGTAAAAATGGGAATAAATATTTGTTAATGTTTCAGATTTGTGGCAAGTAACAATAGAGTTACACTGTTAAATTCCATGTTTGTTTTACTGGTTAGTTGCCCTTGATGGATAAGATTCTGATATCAGTTACACCACAACAGTTCACTGTGATAGATATTCTTGTACGTGAGGGAAAGAGAGAGAGAGGAAAGGAGGGAGACAGAGATAGTGTGAATGTATGTGTAGTCCTGGTGTAAATATATTAACCATAATAATAATACGAAATGCTAAATAAAATCGGATTTCTGTAACAGACTGAAAAACATCACAAAGAGAGGACAGTACCTACAGTATATCATTATGCTATGACGTTACATTAAGAAACCCAAGCACAGTATAACATCTGACATAAAGCATGAGACAAGTGTAGTTGTAAATGCTTTATTGGATTTCTTAGACAAAGTATCAATTTATAATAATCAATTAGGACAATAATACAATAAATCACAGTGTTATCAAAGCATCTATAAAGAAACAAACATGCCATTGAACATAATAAAGTAAACTCCAGTTCGTCTGCACATATATACACAATTATTTTTGAGCTATACATGCCATTTTTGTTGACAAGGCAGTGTCCTCATTAGTAAAAAAAAAATATATATATATAATTGTCACGAAATGCAACACAGAAACAATCACTGCAGAAGCACTGTAAATGTTCGATACTGGTTTCCATGTGGGAAACAAAGTGATTGCCACATGATAATGCTGTCGATTCAAGGGTTAGGGCAGGATTTCCAGGTACTCATGCTGGTTAGAGAGTAGATCATCACCCAACAGTTTATAGATTTCCTTCATGGACAGTCTTTCCTGTGGGTACACACTCCAACATCCCAGCATCACTTTATACACTGGCTCTGGACACTTGTGTGGGCGCCTGAGATGGTGGCGTCTTTTTATATGCTCAATGACCTGTGCCACATAGAATGTCAATGATTAGTTAAACATGAACAAATTAGTCAGTCATCAGATTATGATTATTCTCACTACACACCAGACCATTCAGTCCATAAATGCTTGGATGCTCCTCTCAGTATCTCCCTCAGCTTGTAGAGGTCGATGACACCAAAGCCGTGCTGGTTGACTATTATTCTTTGGCCCCCTACATAGTGCTTGAACCGGGCTTGACCCTTTTTGACTTGTTCTTGTGTGATCAGATTAACCCAATATTCAATCACTTGCAGTGAGACTCCACCATGGAAACATCAACCCTCTGCCTAGACTGCCAGAGATGCATCAAATTTGCCTTGCCCATCTCACCAGATTTACTCTAATGTGTTGTGGGTAGGTTGTCTTATTACTGAAATGTAACTGAAGCAGCAGTCTCTAGAGCCTACTCTTTGCAATGACTATGTGTCGAGATGCTCCTGCTTGTTTGTTCCACCTTTTGTTTTCACATGAAATTTTGGTAAATAATTATTCACCTTGCCAAAATTGATTGTCAAAACAAACAAAATAATTTTGATGTGGTTTAATACTTAGTGGAAATAGCAACATAAATTGAGCACATATTCAAGATGAAGTTAGGCATATGAATAAATGTCGTTATCGTACCTTTATAAATTTAAAAAACATAAACTTGTAAATATCGATTATATACAAACAAAGCTGTGTCATTAGTACTCTTCTTTATGGCAGTGAAACCTGGACAACTTACTCACGCCAAGAGAAATGTTTAAACAACTTTCATATGCGGTGTCTGCGAAGAATACTTGGTATTAAGTGGCAAGACAAAATCACAAATACTGAAGTATTGGAAAGATCAGGTTGTGTGACGGTGTATTCCATGCTCAGTCTTCGTAGACTTAGATGGATAGGACATGTTAAGAGATGGATGATGGTAGAATACCAAAGGCCATCTTTTTTGGTGAATTACGGACGAGTAGGAGATCTCAGGGTCGGCCTCTACTACGATACAAAGATGTGTGTAAGCGGGACATGATTGATACAGGCATAGATAATGCACATTGGGAGCAAGTCGCCGCTGAACGTGTTGCATGGAGGGCAAAATGGAATAAAGACAAAAGAGAAAATGATTGCAGATAAAGCACACACAGAGCGTGAGAGAGGTAAGATGGTGCACAATGGTGGAAATGACCATGTTTTCACATGCATCTACTTTGGGCAAACATTTTCAGCAAGAATTGGCCTTACCAGCCACACTCGCCACCTCCATGGGTCGTAGTTATTAAGCCTTTTTGAAGCACAATGTACCAAACTATCGTCTGCCAAGACGGAAAGGTGCCAATGCAAGAAACATTAGACAATGTATATACTTTAACAGATGTCGCGTGTCCTTTGCAGGATGTATACTTGTATATATCAATCCCAACCCCAGGTTGATTTACTAGGTACGTTTACGATCAGTAGACTTTCTGAATGAGAAATCAACTCTGAAGTCTAACTGACTGATGTAGGGAATGCCACATGCGCACATACACGCACGCACGCACGCACACGCGCACACTCTTCCTATCCCCTTTTCCCCATACTAAGCCATCAGCACACACACACGCGCGCACGTGCATGCACACGCACATGAACACACAGATACGAATATATAGATGGGTGGATGGAGTGAGTGAGTGTGTTTACTTCAAGATGTATTCTTTACCCAGCCTTAAATAGATGTTCACTATTATTTATGATTGGCAGATTCTTATTCCCATAATTTCATTTTCATCCCGAGATCATTTCAATCTATGTTAACTTCATGCAAAATGCTGGAAAAGTCTGGAAGTCAAATATTGTAAAAAGCATTTGAATAGTCAATAGAACAATAATATAGATCCTTGTTCATCTGGAAACATCTTTCCACGAGCTCGACAGAGTAAACATTTAATTTCTTGTTCTCTTACCTGCAGCAAATACAAACTGAGTTTCTGGCATTTTTGATCGTATTACATTTCTTATCCTCCCCATAATAATGCTAAGAATATTTTGATGAGTTGACTCATGAAACTGATTATTCGGTGGTGTTCACATTCTGGTTTTTCTATGGGATTTGGGGGGGGGGGGGGGGGTGTTTACGTAACCATATGATGAAGGGGAGCGTCAGTAGCGAAGTGACAATATGCTCGTTTGCTGGCCCAGTGGTTTCAAGTTTGAATCTGCATCAAGGCGAATTTAGAAAATTGACCTGGTTAAAATGGGTAACAGGGAATGTCTTAGTAAGTAAAGACGGTCGGCGTGACACTGACCTCACCTCCCACCGAATGCTGATTGGTCTATACAATGGTGGGTCTAGTAACAAATGCCCAATGCACCTTAAGGTGTCTAAGAGGATCCTTTACTGTTTCATACATTTTGATGTTGAAATTAACTGCACTTACAAATGTGTACCGAATATTTTGTATTCATTACTTGACAGATTCAGTGCCAAACAAAATGTAGGTTTGGGCCAAAGATGGATGGCGGAAAATGGGAAGTAGTTGTGTGTTTTGGTTATGACTTTAAAGTTGTTAATATTGTAGCAGACATGTTGTATTAAAACACAATGACAATATGATGGCGATATATAAACCCATGCCAGATAAAGGAAGTCACTTAAGACTATTAATTATCCCGTGGCACTTAATTAGTTAAATGTTACAATAACTGCAGAAATAATTAGTGAGACAGCTGACCAACACCGTAATCAAATGTTCAACCAACCAATCAACTAACATACCTCAGAATTTGAATATTCAAACCAAGGCTGTCTTCCGTAGGTGAATACTTCCCAGAGAGTCACCCCAAAACTCCACACATCCGACTCGACTGTGAATGTCCTGTATAAAATACTTTCTGGTGGCATCCATCGTATGGGCAGCATGACAGACTCTGCTCCAACCTGTTTTTACCAATGAACTTTACCAGATATTGTAAACATAGATACTTCTACTATATACATTAAGCTGTGATTGTTAGGATTTAGTTAGTTAGTTAGTTAGTCGCGGTTCCAACTTCACGGCAACCGGTCGTCCTCATATTGCTCCGTTCCTGTGCCAGTGAATATCACAAAATGCCCCTCACTGCCCCATGTGAACAATGGAATAGACAGGAGTGTCGGCAAACCAACAGCCCGCACAGGTAGCTACATTGTGCATAATGCCAACACAAAAGTCCTCCACGAAAAATACAGTTCATCGTCGATGAAAACGGCAGTCACCAGAAAGACTTCATTGACCGGGGTTTTATCCCATATGGTTCGGTCTCTTTCTGCAGGGCGACCCACCGAAAGCGCCACACAAAGCACGAACTCCGTAGCTACAGCGATGACTCCCAGGAGTCTCCTGAAAAATGCACTCGTGAACCGAAAAGGCAAACAAGTCAATCCAGCAACAGCCGGCCGTCATCGTTCCGAACATGCAGTTCACGTGAAAAACAACCGCGGACAGATGCAAAAGCATTCCACGCGAAATTCACAACTCACAGTGTCGCGTCACGCACTCACTCAGTAGCAGGGCGACGGAACCATAGCCTCCTTAGTCGCCTTTTACGGCGTGCATGGTAGGCAACAGTGTTACTATTCTTTGCTCCCCCGTATGGGCCCCGGCAACACACGGAAATAATTTATAAATAATTTTTTTTTTAAAGTTGCATATCCTTTTTGTTTTTAGTTGACAGATCAACCTCATTGCACATCGAATCATTTAGTCCATAGGTGCTCGGATCCCCACCTCAGCAAATCCCGCAGCGTGTGGCGGCTCACGACACCAGTTCTGTGTTGGTTTATTACTCTTCTTTGGCTTCCTGCGTAGTGTTCTTGTTTGGCCACACCTCTTTTAACTTGCTGTTCTCGCAGCCTGACCATGGTTGTAGATTCCCAGTCATCGCTTGGTTTTCGTAAACGACTTACTTCTCGTAGAGCATTCAGAATTTCTGCTTGGTCAATGGCTCGTCCGCCTTCCACAGTAGCCTTACCTGCAAGCCTGTCATTCCCCTATCCGCCCGCATGCCCTGGTACAAAGATGAAACTAATATTTGCCAGCCGAGACCGCTCCAGAGACAGCAGCCACTCTCTTCGGACCCACCCCATCTCTATCCTCTTGAGCATACTCATTGAGTCACTAAGGACACGAGCCCGATTGAATGTCTGTGTCTCGAGCCATGTTATTGCTTTACTTACTGCCATGACTTCCATAGTCAGGCTGCATGTGGTCAAAGCAAAATCGCCAGACTCATCCTTCACAGTTGTCCCTCCGGCCTGAGCAGTAAAGGCCCATGAACTTCTCACTCCCCGGACGACCGATCCATCCGTTTAAATGACAGCATCATCCTCTAAAGCAGTGCTTCCCAAACTTTTCACTTTCGCGGACCGACATATAAAGTTTTCCTTTTGCACCAGGGGCCGGTGCCGTTTAAAAAAAAATGTTTCTCCTTGTAATCTGGAATTGTATATGACCTCAATAAACATGTTAATATAAATATAAGATTTAATGTAATTGTGGATGTTGTCTCGGTGCGCTAAATACTGATCCATAATATTATCGGATGACGGTGATTTATTTAATGGTGGTCCCATTTTCATGAGTAAAAATTTTATTGTAGAGATTTACAAATCAAAATTTTTTTTTTCAAATGTCAAAACTACATTTAGGTCTTCTTGTAAAGGTACTCGTATACATCGACAGTAATGAACACCAATATAAGATAAAAATAAAATATATCCCGGAAAACGATACCAAATCAGAGATTAAACAAGCTGACTAAATTACAGTATGTTGTCATAAAAATGATTTAATGATCGGCTGCTAACAGTAACTATTTAATGCCAGGGGCGGGCATGATTTTTATTTACAAGCTCATCAAATCGTGGCTCGATTGTAGACAGCGCTACCCGCAAAGGAGAAAAAATTTCGACACTGTTTCTATATTTTGCCTTAATAATGCTCAATGACGAAAAAGAAATACTCTTCTTTCAAGTTGTCTTTGTATCGATATCTCACATACACCATCAGGATCGCTAAATTGGCAACGTCCGTGCTTTCGTCCAGCTGCAATGAAAAATACTTTGCAGATGTATCTAACACCTTCACTCGCTCCATCCATCCATCATGTGCCATGCCGTTACGCGTGGGCGGTCATGTTTTGCTATCTCACTCGATCACCAGAGTCGTGGATCAGCTCTGTGTTTCTGTCTTGACCATGCCACATGGCCAAGCCATCCAGGTATTTACTTCTTGGTCTTCCCCTTGGTCTCTTCCCTTCGATCTTGCCAGTTGTCACCAAGTCTCCAATTCATTTCTTCTCATAACATGCCCAAAAATTTTTTGACTGTCTATGTCTAATGACTCTAATCAGTTTACGATCTTCATTTGTTTCTTGTAGGACTTGTTCATTTGTTTTTCTGTCTGTCCATTGTATTCTTTGCATGTTCCTCAGAAACCACATTTCCACAGCCATCAGATGTTTTTCAGCTTGTCTGCTCATTCGCTCAAACGATGGCAAAAAGCATTATAATCGTACATCGAAAATCACACATGTTCTGCATCTTATGACAATCAGCAAATTATAATGTGCATCTTTCTCACTTTTCGTCACATGGGAAACAAAAGAAACGCACGTCGTCAACAAACAAATGTCGTCGACCGGGCCGGATTTTAGTATCGGTCTCAGCTGGTTACTATTTTTAACTTTCCCATTGAACCAATGATTCGCTTCTCCTTAAAAATAAATACTCCTTGGGTTATGTAATACAAATATATTTAATGGCTGGACAAGTGGCTTGATCACCAGGCTTTCTTTCGGGAGACCCGCGTTCGAATCCTTGGTAAGATTATGGATATTTTTATGTCGTTGGCAAAAAGTTTTAGTTTAGTCGACGGATCAACATCACGGCACGCTGGTGTAATCCATAAGTGCCCCGTTCTACTCCTAATTCAAGCCTGAGTCCGGAGAATCTAAGCTTAGTGCACGAACTCCGTAGCACCGGCAAGGATCCTGAAATACTTTGGGTAGATTTTTAAATTGCGAGTGCTGGAGGTCCCGGATTCAAACCCCGGTGAGGGCTGGGATTATTTTCAAGTGGACTTCTAGTAACAATTTTCACTGGTCTCTGGGTAGTGAGATCGGACGCCCGTGTGTATTGTTGCGCACGTAAAAAATCCATTGGCAGTTGGAAATCGAAAAAGAGTAGCTTAAAGACGCTGCCCGGGCAATATTTTGAATTTCGTGGCAAAAAGAAAACCCTAACCTGCCAGGACTAAAGACTATCATCATCACGTGCCTCGCAAACTGGTAAGGGCGATCATACTTCTCAACATCTTGCTATCTTAACCAGTGTATCAATTCGTGTGCTGAATCCCGGAAGAAATAAAAACTATTTAGCAAAATATTTAGAATCATACTTTATACTTTACAGTAATATGTACTTTATACAGAAGAAACGAGAAGAATTTAATAAATAAACACGGAGAAGTAGAAAGTATACCTTATAATAATCTGTATTGTACACGTCCCTGGACATGCCAAAGTCGCCTATTTTGACCACCAAACCACTGTCTACCAAGCAGTTTCTAGTGGCCATGTCTCTGTGAACAAAGTGTTGGGAAGCCAGGTATGCCATCCCATTAGCAATCTGTTGAGATAAATAGCGTTACAGCACTAGAGAGACATACATTGATAGTGTGTCGTCTGCACTGACTTTTAGTGTCATGGTTCACATCATTTCTTTCTTGGCATTGGTTTAGAATCTCTTGATATTGAAATGCGTAGCCTGACCTAGCCTGTGTGCTATACCGAGTCATTACATGGTTACATGCTTGCTTGCTTGTGTTCGTTGGCTTGAGCTCCAACGCGAAGTCCTGTATGTCGGATGAAGGCATCCTGCTGTCCAACATCAGTGTGATGTCATACAGGACCTGAGGTTTGTTTGAGTATCCGTTGTCCCATGTCTGGCTTATTGGTGTGCAGACTGGTGGTGCCTGGCCGTACAGGCAGACACTCTCCGACTTCGGAGGAATCGGCGATCCTACTGACTTTAGCCAGGACCCCAAAGGGACCTGTTGCCCAGGACGCTCGACAAGGACGCGTCAATAGGTCTTGGCCAGTATAAAACCCGGAACTGGTGCCTTGGAAACACCTCTGCGTCCCACATGGTTACATTTTAACACATCTCTGCCCGTAGATGTGAAAACCAGCACCGGTTTTGCACACTCCACATATCAGTGGTCTTGGAGAGGGGAAGGAGAACTCCACAACACAGTTCCCGTGGAGATGCTACTTTGGTACCAGGTCAAGAGAAAATTCACTACACCAACCTCACTCCAGGGAGTGCAAAGGTAAAAGAAGCTTGAATGGCTGAGCATTTATATATGAAGAATCCACATTCACGCACACAAAACCCACGCACAAATACAAGCACACAAACGGAGGCAGCTCGCAATTCCGCTTACCCGTGTTCGAAACAAAACTGGGACCGATTTGGCAGCAGACCGCATTGTGTTGGGTTTTAACGAATTGGTATGGGAGCCGCTCGTTCAGAAAGAATGTCAAACTATTCAACGTAAACTTGCCAAGACATCAACAACAGCTGTAAAATGCTGGTGTTGACATCGATGTCCTGTAAAAAAAAAAGGATATGAAAAAATAAATATGCACATGGAAATATGCCCCTTGTCCAAGACGGCTGGATGGGGGATTAACCAAGGGGAAGTAAGAAGTCGTCAGACTTCTCTATTGAAAATGTCCTGGGAATACTGCCCTCAACTTCAGTTGAACCCCACGTGATTGGAATTAGAAGCTGGCGACTTACTTCTAGACCACTGAGACTTTCCTCTCCCGTCGACTGAAGAGCTTTCTTAGGTCTTCAGATAATCATCATCACCATCCAGTTCCTTGCCGGCTGGCGTGGGCGATCATACCTCTCCACAAATTGCGATCTCCGGCGGCATGGATCAATTCATGTGTTGACTATCTTCCGTGCACAAGACTGTCAGGAATCTTCTCGTGCTGTCTTTCTCTATCTCTCTTTCCGCAAATCGTTTCGGTTGTCACGACATGTTCCAGTTTTTGTCTTCTCATGACGTGGCCAAAAAATGATGACTGCCTCTTTCTGATGTTTGTAATAAGTTGTCTTTGCGACTCAGCTACCCTCAAAATGTCCAGATTGCTCATTTTGGCTGTCCAATTAATTTTCAGCATTCTTCTATAAAACCACATCTCCAAGGCTTCCAGGTTTACATACAGTGTTTTGATTTGCAAAACCGGGCTGAGCTTAACGGCGGTGCTGGACGGTGCTTTCCAGTCAATCATGTAATCTCAAACAACCCATGAAAACTATAGTTTGTTGTTCTAACCACTGTCCCATTATCAGCCTCTACCCAAACAGTCGCCGGCTTTATGGCGAAGCAGTCACAGACGCAGTTCGTAATCCCGCATACCCATGTTCGAAATACAGCTGCAGATTAATTGCCAGCAAACCGTCGTGCGTTGGTTTATTACGACGTGGTATGAGTGCCGCTCGTTTAGAAAGCAATGGCAAACTACTGAACGTAAACTTGCCAAGTGATCACAACAGCAAAATATGCTGTTGTTGACTGCGACGTCCCGTAAAGGATATGCAGATAATTTACTAACCTAAACAGTCACGTGAGTCATCATCAATCCAGGGGACATAAATATGGATGCAGATATCTGTGCTTCAAGATCAGACGGTCAAATATGAGACACATCCGTCTGCTTTCACATATGGAGGTCTTGCGATCTTCAAAGTCATGTTTTAGTTGTATGATTACAACATGACGTGTCTTGGTCACTATTAACAATGTTTTTGTGTGTGTTTCTGTCACAGAAAGCATTGTCAACTGTCATTTACTACCTGTATAGTACTTTGCAAAACAGAGGTAATGACTATAAGTAAAGAAGAACAAACAACAACAATTCACCTAAACCAACATCCCTTGAAACAAGTAAAGAGCTTCAAGTACCTAGGAAGTATAATATCATCAAATGGCAGATCAGAAGACGGGATCGAAAATAGGCGCAATAAGGCAAATCAACTCATTGGACAAATGGCACCAATACTAAAGAACAAACATGTATCAATAACTACTAAGAAAGCACTTTCCAACACAATCTTCTTACCAACTCTATGCTACCAATGCCAAACCTGGACAATGACAGAAAAAGAGAAAAGACAAATCACAACAACAGAAATGAGATTCCTGAGAAGAATACTCAACGTATCAAGAAGAGATAAGATCAGAAATGAAGAAATCAGGACTAAAGTGGGGGTTATAGCAGCACTAGATTTTATTAGAAAGCAAGTCAAATGGTTTGGCCATGCAAGTAGGTTACCAGTCAACAGGATACCACAACAAGCAATGATGTACAGACCAGATGGAAACATGGGAAGAGGCCGACCACGTAAACGTTGGACGGAGGAAATAGCAGAGTCCATGGGGATATCGATATATGAAGCCCATAATCGGGCACTCTCACGATGTTTATACTTCACCTCGACACCGCAAGGTACAAGAGGAACATCATGAGATGAGATGAGATAGTACCTTGTGGTGTATGGCAGGGGGGTCTTTGAGCCTGAGGAATTAAGGCCGCCAGGCTAGTGCAGTCGCCGCGAACTGTGAAGGTTAGGGTTTTCTTTTTGCCACCGACAGAAAAAAAATCCACACTTTACCGAGGATTCGAACCCGGGTCTCCGAGGATTCGAACCCGGGTCTCCGAGGATTCGAACCCGGGTCTCCCGAAGGAGAATCCGGCATTCTAGCCACTCGGCCAGTCGCTCCCCAACCCCAGAAAGCATTATTCACATAATTTTTCTACATTAATATCTACATCACGTTTGCATCATGTTTACATCACACACAAAACTACATCAGTTTTCATTTACCGGTGGCTGAACAATATGTCTGATGACAATGAGAAATTGGTTACCTGGACCGCTATCTGTAAAAGGTGAATCTGAGTTAAATGACCTTCATCAACAGCAGAAAGTTGACCTCGTAGGCGTAAGTTCATGTCTGGACTGTGGTTTCTGCAAGACGTGTGTTGTTCTGTGGCAATTATATTTGAGAGAGAAAACATACAAACTGGTTTTTTGTATACACACTTTCAAAAAACTGTTGGAGAGGCTAGCAGGCTGAAACTAATGTAGAGAGACATACCATTTACAGGTTGTGTACACAAAATACATCTTTACATACAATACACATCTTGTATCCACCACTTGCATTTGCCAACACAGATATTGAGAATTGACATAATCACTGATATCATGTCTGGCTGGTGTGTGTGTGTGTGTGTGTGTGTGTGTGTGTGTGTGTGTGTTTGTGTTTGTGTGTGTGTGTGGGTGTGCGTGTGCGCGTGAGCGTATGCGTGTGCGTGTGTATGTGTTTTTTTCATGTCCAACCCACATGTTGCATACACAGAAGTTCATAATTTGTGACAAATAGAAACAACGTTGTAAGTACACGAGTGGGGAAAGAGAAGAAAAGATAAAGGTGATCCCATACCCCATATTGCCGTTTGGGTGTGAAATGTTAAGTCTTCACATAGTCTAGACCAGGGGTCACCAAACTACGGTTCGCGGGCCGAATCTGGCCCGCGACATCAGTTCATCAGGCTCGCCGACTGTACTCAAATTTGCCTCATAAAGTTATGGAAAACGAGACTTTGTGATACAATTTAAATTTAAATATTATGTTTAGAATACTAGGAGATCTTCACACATGGGGAGACCTCCTGGCTGTTATGTGCCTTAAATTTACTACTTTAAAATTTAAATTATTGTATCTAGAGGTTCTTGTCTATTGTAATGTTTGCTTAATTAGCGCCATCCCAAGTCCTTCCCCAGCTCGTGGTAGCTCCGCCTACGATCTGACGTTTCCATAGTTTCCGCGGCAACACACACAAACACGTATCTTTCCCGCCATGCGTCCGTCTCTCGACATAGGTCTGACGCTCCAGAAATATTAACTTCTTTTTACCTGTCACCCATTGTATAGGTATGTAACAAGGATTTCTTTGTTGATAGTGATAAGTAAGTGAACACGTGTGAATAGAGGCAATGAAGTAGCAAACATAGCATAAAAATGCAATGGAAGCCTCGTGTTATTAGGAAAATATTTACCCCCATCTCAGAAAAATTTCCCGATCAAGGTCTTAATCGAGCTGGTCTCTAGGTCAGTGTTTTTCAACTTTTCTGCTGGAGCAGATCCTTACGCAAATGTTTACGTTTCTCAAGGAACTATATGCGATGATCCAAGTGCCTGTCCTACTTTATGTAATAAACCAGATGGGCAGAAATATTGCATTTAGGCGAATTCTGTCTGTTTCGGCGGAACCCCTGGCTGCCACTCGCGCAACCCCGGTTGAAAAACACTGGTCTAGGCTGTTTATTTAGTCCAGCCTTATTTATATATTTTGCAAACCTTATTATGAGATCTACTCTATCCCCGGGAAGGTTAACCCGGTCAACAAATGCCCGCAGAAGTCGGATGTGTCGGCTTAACGGCGCAAGAACGCAGCTCTGCTGTAAACAGGCACAACGCAGTCAAATCCGAAAAAAAAAATATCCGGATGAACGCAGAAGAAGAAGAAGAAAAAGAAGAAGAAGAAGAAGAAGAAGAAGAAGAAGAAGAAGAAGAAGAAGAAGAAGAAGAAGAAGAAGAAGAAGAAGATCTACTCTATTACCAAAGGTACCTATAAACTTTACATGCCATTACATCGAACCCTGACATGATATCAAAGGGCCCTGACGACATCTGCCTTAGTGTGCACCAATACCTCATTCAGCAGCCAGTCTGTCCACCTGCTAGTTTCCCACCACACCAGAAAGTCCTGGAGAGAAGATCCAACGGATGCTCCCTATCTTTTATTAGAGTTAGCAAGTATATCCTCACATAATTCTGTATATCTTATAAAATGTCACTGATACAAGGACACGCTCGATGTACTTAACTATTGTGCGTTACAGATGCCCATAATGTAACCATCCTTCATTACCCTTTTTATAACCTACCATTAAACGTTTAAACAAAGCCCTTTAATACAATCTATCAACCTTATTGACGCTCGTTTTAGTAGTCCTTTATCCAATTCTTTAACGAGATGGAATATTGGTAAGCAAGTTATTTGTTACATTCTTGATATTTCAATACTTTAGAAAGCAACAAACAGTGTATGTGCAGCTATCGTATAATCGTACAATAGTTCATAAAATATCAGCAGTTTATAAACCGGAATATCAAACACCTTCATGTAATTTACACATGTCTCATTTCCAACTGATGTAACTTAAACATATATCTATAGTATCAGAAAAGGGCTGCGCAGCCACATCGCTTCGGAAAAGTGTCTGTCTGTCTGTTCGTCTGTCTGTCTGTTTGTTTATTTGTCTTTATGTTTCCCTCTTTCTGTTTTTCTATTTATCTCTCACTCTGCGTCTCCCTCCCTCTGTGTGTCTCCCTGTCTGTCTGTCTGTCTGTCTGCCTCTCTCTATTTTCTTCTCTGTCTCTCTCTCTCTCTCTTACTCTCTAACTCCCTCTGAGTGTCTCTCTCTCTCTGTCTGTCTGTCTGCCTGCCTCTCAGTGTGTCAGTCTATCTGTCTGCCTCAGAGTATATCAGTCTCTCGACCTGCCTCTCTCTGGCTCTCACTTTGTCTGTCTCTTTCTTTTCTTTTCCTATATATCTCTACCTCTGTCTCTTTGTCTCTCTTTTTGTCTCGCCATCTGTCTGTCTGATTGTCAATCTCTCTCTCTCCCCCCCCCCCCCCTTTCTATCGTGTCTTAAACACTGATGGACTTGTTTCACTGTGACCGCATAGGCCAGCAGCATACTATACATTCAATATCATGTAACAGTAACGGAGCGTTCAAACAATCACAGCCGAATATTACCGTAAGTACTTGTTCAAATCCCCGTGTTCCATAAATTCAAATATCATCATCCAGTGCTCACCCTCAGTGCAGATGCCGTAAAAGGTGATGATGTTCTGATGCTTAAAAGCAGCCAACACTTCGGCCTCTCGTTCCAGATCATTCCTCATTGTAATACTGCTCTCTCCCTTCAGTGTCTTCACGGCCACTGTAGTGAATTCATCTTTTTTTAGAAGATGGGCAACACTGCCTAAGTACACCTTCCCAAACGCTCCCTCGCCGATCACATGCATTAGAAGTATCGTCTCCAGCTTCACGGTTTTAATGGTTGCTGAAACGAAGAATTCACGACAGAGAGTAACTATCAACTAAAACAACCCTTCCATACACACCATCACCATGCGCCATGCCGATAAGCGTGAGCGGTCATGTTTCGCCATCTCACACGATCAGCAGAGTCGTGAATCATCTCTATTGTTTTTGTCACAATTATGTCATGTAACCACGCCATCTGGATATTTACCTCTTTGCCTTCCCCTTGTTCTGTTTCCTTCAATCTTGCCAGTTGTAACAAAATTCTCTAGTTTATTTCTTCTCATAACGTGCCCCAAAATATGTTAACTGATATTGTCTAATTTCTCCAATAAGTTTACGATTTTCATGTGCTTCTTGTAGGAATTGCTCGTTGGTTTTTGCTGTCTGTCCATGGTATTCTTTGCACTATCACCAGAAATCACTTTTCCACATACGTGGTTGCTATTTCTATGTTGCATTTCTTCAAGGAAAGCTTCTTCTCCCAAGAGTGCCTGACATGGATCCTTTTTTTTTTTTTGCCCTCGCTCGCTCGCTTTTGAACTTAAGCGTAGACCATACACACTATTTATTGTAGTGATGGACTGAATTTTGCGTGAGGGTTAGCTTTCCCTATTACCAGTGTCCCTCGACATCAGGCGAACCCGCTCCGACTTCAGAGGTACTTGCAATTAACGTCCCCAAGTCAAGGACGACAGGTCAACATTTTAGTCCAGCTGTCCGGTGTAGGGGTTGATCCGCTAACCTCGGCATCAGCACACCGGATGTTTAAGAACAAGCGTTCTTACCCATTCGACCATGCGGATCTGCACGTGGATAATGACTTGCATTCTAATAATTTTATGAAGTTGGTGAGGCTGATATTATTGACAGATTACTGTATACAATATTGTATTGCACTTAGCTCCTCACGGAACATTTTATGAAGTTGATGTGGCTGATATTATTGACAGATTACTGTATACAATATTGTATTGTACTTGGTTCCACACGGCCCATTTTATGAAGTTGGTGTGGCTTATATTATGGTCAGATTACTGTATACAATATTGTATTGCACTTAGCTCCTCAAGGCACATGTGTTTATGAAGTTGATGTGGCTTATATTATGGACAGATTACTGTATACAATATTGTATTGCACTTAGCTCCTCACGGCACACGTGTTTATGAAGTTGATGTGGCTTATATTATGGACAGATTACTGTATCAATCAATCAATCATGTGCTATGCCGGAAAGCGTGGGCGGTCATGACTCGCCATTTCACTCGATCACCAGTGTCGTTGATCAGCTCAGTGTTCCTGTCTCGTCCATGCCATGTGGCCAAGCCATCCAGGTATTTTCCTCTCGGTCTGCCTCTTGGTCTGTTTCCTTCGATCTTGCCAGTTGTCACCAAGTTCTCCAATCCATTTCTTCTCATAACATGTCCAAAAAAATTTTGACTGTCTACGTCTAATCTCTCTAATCAGTTTACGATGTTCATTTGTCTCCTGTAGTACTTGGTCATTGGTTTTTCTGTCTGTCCATGGTATTCTTTGCATTCTCCTCAGAAACCACATTTCTGCAGCCATCAGATGTTTTTCAGCTTGACTGCCCATTGTCCAAGTTTCACATCCATACAAAAGAACAGGCTCTATGTATCCCCTCAACACTCTTTTTCTCGTTTCAATTGACATCTTTTTATTGGTCAGAATGTTTTTCATCTTGCTAAAGGCTACTTTCGCCATGGCGATTCTTGTTCTAATCTCTTCAAGGCATCTCCCATCAGATGTTATGATTGTTCCAAGATAATTGTACCGATTCACTTGTTGAAGAATATTTCCATTTACTTGTATATTACATTGTGGCACTTTTGTGGAGTCTTTTTACAATTTAATTCTAACCCCAGTTGCTCACTGTGTACAACAACCGCATCTACTAATTGTTGCAGGTCCTGCTCATTGTCTGCAATTAATACTGTATGATCTGCATATCTAATGTTATTGATGTTTCGTCCTCCAATGCTGATTCCATTTATATCCTCTACATTTCTGAAAATATGTTCACTGTATAGGGAAAAAAGATCTGGAGACATAACACATCCCTGCCTAACACCTCTTTTAATTGGCTGATACTGTCCCACTTTTTATCAATCCTTATTGCAGCTTGTTGTTTCCAATATATGTTTTTTATAAGTCTAATGTCTTTCCCATCAATTTGTAGATCTGCAAGCATATCCACCATGTTGACATGTCTAACTCTATCAAAAGCCTTTGTATAATCAATAAAGCAAAGATGTATATCCTTGTTTACTTCTATAGCACTTTCAATAACTGTTCGCGGCATATACACAGCATTTACTGTACCCTTTCCTTCTACAAACCCACATTGTTCTTCCCCTATTTCAGGTTGTATCTTCTTCCTCACTCTTTGCATGATAATTCTTAGCAAAATCTTTGTGATGTGACTCATTATACTAATTGTTCTATGTTGATTACATTCCAAGGTTCCTGATTTTTTTTGGGATTGCAATAAATACAGAGTTACATAATTCAGGAGGTATATCTCCAGTATCATATAATGTGTTCATCAGTCTGGTGACTTGCTCTAGTCCAAATTCTTCTAAAGCTTTAATCATTTCTGTTGTGATGTTATCTGCACCGGGGGCCTTGCCAGCTTTCATATGCTTAAGAACATTTCGAACCTCTATCTCCAAAATTGGCTGTCCTTCTTCTTCTTCTTCAGCGTTCCGAGCCATTGAGGTTCTTTGCTGCAAATACAATCCGTCTCCATTCGTCTCTCTGGTGGACCTTCTCTTGCCAGTCGTTGATTCCAAGTGCTTGTAGGTCTGTACATGTATTATCTCTCCACCGTCTTCTTGGTCTACCTCGGGGTCTACGGTCATTTATTTCCTGAGTGTAAGCGAGTTTTGTTTCCCTATTATCTTCCATTCTTTCTATATGCCCCAGCCATTGTAGTCTATTAGCCTTCATGATACCAGTGATTAGCGGGGACTTAAACAGATCATAAATGTCTTTGTTACTTCTTCTTTTCCACTCTCCACTTTGTGTATCCCTAATGGGTCCAAAGATGCGTCTTAAAATTTTGTTCTCAAAGGTTTGTAACAAGGCTTCGTCTCCTTTCGTTGTACTCCAGGTTTCAGAGCCATACAGCACAACTGGTCTGATCAGTGTTTTGTATATTGTGATTTTGGTGTTACGAGATAGCGCCTTTGATTTTAGTAGATGTTGTAGTGCATAGTATATCTTATTTCCAGAGTTGATTCTAGTTTGTATTTCTTCCCTTATGATGTTGGAGCAGTTGAAGATTGTACCCAGGTATTTGTATGTTTCCGTTCTTTTAATGGTCATATTATCTATTTGTATGTGGCCAGAGTTTCTAGCCATTCCGTCTCTTGAAATTACCATATATTCTGTCTTATCTTGGTTGATAACCAGCCCCATCTGTTGGGCTTTTCCCTTTAAGTGAGTCAATATTTCCAATGTCTTTTGTTCACTTTGCCCTATAATATCTATATCATCTGCATAACCAAGCAGCTTGGATGTTCCTCCAATATCACATTCCTCCTTTACCTTCCTTACAACTTTCTCTAGAGCCAGATTGAAGAGTAGCGGCGATAGTGCATCACCCTGTTTCAAGCCAGATGTTATTTGGAAGGGGTCTGATTTCCTGCCTTTATATGTTACTATATTATAAGTATCTTCCATGCATAGTCTGGTCATGTTGATTAACTTCCTTGGTATTCCAAATTCCTGCATAGCATTCCATAGACTATTCCTATGGACACTATCATAAGCCTTTTTAAAATCCACAAAAATGTTATGGAGATCTCTTTTATATTCCCAATGTTTCTCGGCTATTTGTCGTAAGATAAATATCTGATCTATTGTTGATCTGTTTTGTCTAAAACCCGCCTGGTAGTCACCTAATATGTCTTCTGAATATGGTTTTAGTCTATTTAGTAATACTGCGGATAGTATCTTATAGCTTGTGGACAGTAGTGATATTCCTCTATAATTTCCACATTGAGACTTGTCTCCTTTCTTAAAGATAGGTATCAATAATGACTGAAAATTGAATGAAAATTGGCTGTCCTTCATTATTAAATCTAATATCATACTGTTCATCTCTGTTATCATCATAAAGGTGTTTCACATAATCTGTCCATACATGTAGAATCTGGACTTTTTCTATTATGATTTTGCCATCTTTAGTTTTTAGACACCCTGTTGATGTACTTGTTCTTTTATTAGTAAGTTCCTGAATTCTTTTGTGCACTAATTTGGTATTTTGACTGTTGTGTTGGTTTTCAATTTCTAAGCACTTTTCCTCAAGCCATGATTCTTTTGCCTCCTTACATAATATTCTGACTTGACTGTGAATTTCTTCATATTTGACAGAATTATTTTTGGTGAGTCTTCTTGTTTCCATGAGGTGTAAAATTTCTTCAGTCATCCATTTCTTACGACCCACCTTCTTTAATTTTGGAATAGTTGTTTCTGCAGCCATATTGATTGAATTCTTCAACGTTTCCCATTGATCATCCACATCCTGGAATAATATCTCTAGATCAGACAATATTTCAAATCTGTTCTGTACTTCTATGTTGAATTTGTTTTGAATTTCCTTGTCATTACTCAATGTACACAAATCATATTTAGTGTTTCCTGTTATATACTTGACTTTCTTCAACTTTATCCTCAATGTTCCTGTGAGTAATATGTGGTCACTGTAACAATCAGCACTGGGAACTGTTTTTGCTACTGTTAGCGCGTTTCTAAATCTTCTGCTAATGAGAATGTAGTCAACCTGGTTTCTAATCCTGCTATCAGGACTCCTCCATGTCCATAATCTTCTAGGGTGTTGCTTAAACCAGGTGTTTCCTACAATCATTTCCTGTTCTTTTGCCCACTCCACGAGTCTGTATCCTCTTTCATTTCTCTCTCCTAAACCATAGTTTCCTACTGTGTATCTATCCCCTTGATTTCCTACTTTTGCATTGAAGTCCCCTATTATGATGTTTATTTCTGAATTTTTACATTTCTTTAAGGCAGCCTCTATGTCATTATAAAATTCTTCTACACTATCTTCACTGGATTCTCCTGTTGGTGCATATACTTGAATAATATTTATGCTAAAAGGTCTGCCACTTAATTTAACTAGTAGAACTCTGTCCGTCACGGCCCAATATCCTTGAACAGATGTTGATGTTTTCCGGTCCAAAATAATTGCCACTCCCCTATGACGATCTTCATCTCCAGAATAAATAATCTTGAAATCGTCATCTATCTTGATGCCTGATCCTGTCCATCTCGTTTCGCACATACCTAAAATATTAATTTTTTCCCTTTCAATTTCTTGTTTTATGTTCTCTAATGTTCCGTAGTTGTTTAACGTCCTAACGTTCCAAGTTGCTAATTTTAACGTCTCTGTCCTTGTCTTGCGATGATCAGTCTTTAAGCGAATCATGATATACTAGGCACTTTTAAAGAGGTAGTTTGCCGTTGCTTTCCTCTATGGCAGTGACCGTACTGGTCGGAGACCGCAGCCATTGACTCAAGAAGAGCTCTTCTGCCTGCCGTCGTGAATTTGAGACCATGACCAACGAATATCTGTCGGCTGCCCTCAAATTTCATCCACCACCTGCCTTCCGTGGCTTCTTTTGAAAACTTCCAATAAAAGAGCACAAAATAACATCACATAATCCACAGGAAAACACTATTCGCTGCAAATCTATAGGAAATGACACGAAATCCAAAGGAAAACACTAAATAGCGTCCCCCGAAAAGTACGCGTCATCCTGCAGCCATTGTACCGGATTACTGTATACAATATCGTATTGCACTTAGCTCCTCACGGCACATGTGTTTATGAAGTTGATGTGGCTTATATTATGGACAGATTACTGTATTGCACTTAGCACCACACGGCACATTTGATTAAGTTGATGTGGCTTATATTATGGACAGATTACTGTATTGCACTTAGCACCACACGGCATACTTTATTTACTAACTTTTAGATACATTTTCGGCTCCGTGGCGAAGGTATTACAAACACAAGTCGCAATCTCGCATACCACTTTTGAAACACAGCTGCGGGCGATTTTGGAACAGATCGCCTTGTGCTGGTTTTCATTTAATGGCATGAGTGATGGTCATTTAGAAAACAATGGCAAACTACTGAAAGTAAAATTGCAAGGAAATCCCAAACAGACCCCCCCCCCCCCCAAAAAAAAAAAAAAAAAAAAAATAAATACCGGGTGTGACTGCATCGTACTGTACAAGATATGAAACTAAAGGTTTTTTAGAGCACTTCTTGTTGCACTTCATGTAGCACTTCATGTAGCACTTCATATAGCACTTGAACACTCTTTTTCTAGTTGCAATTGACATCTTTTTATTGGTCAGAAAATACCATTTTGAAAAACAAAATACTGCTTGAATTATAATTCTTCCAATTGTTATTAAAATGAGATCATACTCACACATTTTAGTCTGTATGTTCTTCTTGCTTCTGCTTCTGTTGTAATATGGATTCTCGACTAAGGGAACACTGGTTAAAGGCAAATTGACTTGGAAACTCTGGCTTTTCTTATTCACAGTTCGACTACTGCACATTCTATTACTACGGTTGTGGGAGCGAAGTTTCAACCTCCGACGGATGCACACCAACAATACAGTTATCAGGACTGTGATCAATATTCCTGAAGTGACTGCAAGGGAGACCTGTAACTGAGTACATTTGAATATATATATATATATATATATATATATATATATATATATATATATATATATATATATATATATATATATATATATATATATATATATACACACAGAATAATAAGGTGACAACAAATAATGAACTACGAAGTGAACAATTATGTTTAAAATCACAATCATCATGTAGGATGTTTATTTGTAAAATAATCTGTTTTAAATAGAAAGAATTAACGTAAGGTTATTGCATTATCATCACTGTTTTTCAGATACTTATAAGTCAACGAAAAAAAAAATAACAATAGATAATATAAACAAACAAACAAACAAAAACAAAAAACAAAAACAAAAAAACCATGACTTCGTAAGAAAATGAAGAAGAAATTAACGTGGTTCAAGCTGAATTTAGACAAGGAAGAGGAACAAGAGATCACATTCTCAACATGCGTTTAATAATAAAGAAGTGCAGAGAATCTAATGTAAACCTATTCTCATGTTTGTGGATTATTCAAAGGCATTTGACTGTGTACAACATCAGAAACTTGCAAATCATGAGGAATATGAGCTTTCCATCATATGTAATACAACTCATAAGAATGCTCTATCCCAGTGGTTCTCAACCGGTGGGGAATTCCCCCCCCCCCCCCCCCCCCGGGGGGGAATTTCATGGTTTCCAGGGGGGAATGAAGACCATTTCAAGATCGTGTTAATACAAGAACCGATTACTTGACATAGTTTTTCCCTTCATACTTTACAGTTATGTATGTCTCGTCCTTCTAAAATTCATTTTATAAAGTAAGTAGACCCACAAATCATGTTGTATGTGGATGTCTAGACTTGTTTTAGTATATGCTATTACATTTGCCTTCCACTTTTACGTATACTGTGTAGGGGTGGGGGGATTTTTAGATAGGAAATATGAAAGGGGGGGGGGGGGGATGACGTTCTGAAAATACGGTGAAGGGCGGAACGGGCCAAATATTTGATAGGAAGGGGGGGGGGGGGAATGGCGTTCTGAAAATATGGTGAAGGGGGGAATGGGCCAAAAAAGGTTGAGAACCACTGCTCTATCCAGACCAACAAATAGCGGTTAGAATAGATGGCGAGACATCAGATTGGTTTGACATCAAGCAAGGAGTCCGTCAGGGATGTGTGCTGTCCCCCTTTTTGTTTAACCTGTACGCCGAAAATATAATGAGAAATGTAAGAGATGATATAACCAGGGAGCAATATGATGCCCTAAATATCGGTGGTCATGACATACCAGAGATTCGATATGCTGATGATATAGTATTGCTATCCACATCACTGAATGGTATAGAACACCTAATAACCTCAACCCAACTGAATAGTGAAAATCCCAACTTATATCTTAACATAGGAAAAACAAAGATAATGCATACTGATAAAACTACTATGGAGAAAGAAATATATGTTAACGAGGAAAAATTGGAGGTGGTGGAAAATTTTGAATATCTTGGGTCATTGATTACCACACAATGAAAGAAATTAAACAACGACTATCAATTGCTCTTCAAAGACTAAAACAACTCAATAAATTATGGAGTGGGACAGACAAAACTACAAAACTTAAATTTTTAAGAGCATGCATCTTTCTCATTGCAACATACGCCTATGAGACATGGCCACTTACTAAACAAGTTGAACAGCGCATAAATGCCTTTGAATATAAATGTTATAGACGAGTTCTAAGAATATCTTGGGTAAAGAAAAGAACAAATGCATCCATACTTCAGGGGCTGAATATTGAAGAAGGCTGGCTATTAAAGACAATAAAACAAAGAAAATTTGAATATTTTGGTCACTTGAAACGTCACGAAAGTTTGGAGAGAACAATAATGGAGGGGTATATGCCTGGGAGGAGAGGAAGAGGAAGGCCAAAGAGAAGATGGGTGCAGGATTTGTCAGATGATCTCCAGATGGGTGTATCGGACGCGGGACATCTTGCTTATGATCGAGAGGTCTTCCGGAAGGTAGTTACGTGAGCGAGGTTCTGCAAAGGACATGCTACTGAATGAATGAATGAATGAATGAATGAATGAATGAATGAATGAATGAATAACACAAATACCAAAGTTAGATGTTTTGTGGTCCTGTAAGAAAAGAGTTAATTGCATATTCTTTACAGTATGTGGCAATCAACCTCCGCGTGTTTGGGCTGTGTATGATTTGTTGGCAAGTTTACGTTCAGTAGTTTGCCATTGCTTTTTGAATGACCGGCACTCATACCTTTGTATAGGAAACAAAGCAAGGCGGTCTGCTTCCAAATCTCCCGCAGCTGTTTCTCGAACGCGTTATGCGGGATTATGAAATGCATTCGTATCTTTTTCACCACATAAGCTGGTTCCTCTAAGAAACAAAGTTTAAATAGATCTTTATTTTCTGCTGAATTATCTATCAATCTGTTCTGACGTCTCTGTTTTTACTTTTGTTTTTCATTCACTCGCTTTGAACACAAGCTTCTAGTGCACGGGACTGATTTTTGCGTGTGGATTAGCTTTCTCTTTTACTAGTGTCCCTCGCCATCATGTGAACCCACTTCGACTTCAGAGGTACTTGTAATTTATGTCTCCAAGTCAAGGACGAGAAGTCAACATTTTAGTCAAACTGGTCGCTTTAGAGGTTGAATCCTCCACCTCGGCATCAGGATACCGGATGTTTAAGAACAAGCGTTCTTATCCATTTGGCCATGCTGATCTCCGCCTCTGTTTCAAATCTGTAATATCGTAAATTTTGTTACCTCAAAAACTGTTGCGGTTCCCCAAAAGAAATGCGCTCTGGGTGGTGTGTTGGGTGGAGTGGTTACTGAGTCTGGTGATCCTTCTGGAAGGTCGGCAGCTAGGATTGGTGCAAGGGCCATGTCTGCTGGCACTGCAAAAGTAAACATAGGTAAATAAGTGAATTTACTCATATCATAACTCCAGCCACCCCTCCCCTTTATTTCTCCAAATGAAATGAAATTATGGGACGCAGAGGTGTTTCCAAGGCACCAGGGCCGGGTTATATACTGGCCAAGACCTATTGGCGCGTCCTGGGCAACAGGTCCCTTCGGGGTCCTGGCTAAAGTTAGTAGGATCGCCGATTCATCCTAAGTCGGAGAGTGTCTGCCTGTACGGCGAGGAACCACCAGTCTGCACACCAATAAGCCAGACATGGGACAACGGATACTCACGCAAACCTCAGGTCCTGTATGACATCACACTGATGTTGGACAACAGGATGCCTTCATCCGACATACAGGACTTCGCGTTGGAGCTCAAGCCAACGAACACAAGCAAACAAGCAAGCAAGCAAGTAAATGAAATTATAATTGACGCTGCAGAAATAGGTGTAACGAGGTCGAATTTTAATATCTTTTTCCTACGTAAATATTGGATTAGATTTACTCAGGAAACTAAGCCTTTCAGAAGTGAACTTAAAATTATAAAATTAAAACAATACAGTGATCATTTGTTTTTGGTGGGGGGAGGGGGGGGGAGGGTGTAGTTCGCTCGCTTTAAACTGAAGTCTAGTCCATCACCGTGCTACTACTTCTAGTGCACTGGATCGATATTTGAGTGTGGATCAACTTTCTCTCTTACCAGTGTGTCTCGTCATCAGGCAAACCTACTCCGACCTCAGAGGTCAATACAACATTAAAACGAGTTTACGACATATCAACATATCGCAGAAATCTCTCTGGTGAAGGCATTGGGACGCAATTCGTAATCCAGCATACCGCGTTCGTAACACATCTGCGGTCGATTTGACAGCAGACTGCCTTGCGTTGTTATTTTCATACAATGGTATGAGTGTCGGTCTTTTCAGAAAGCAATGACACACTACTGAACAACTTGCCAAGAAATCATAAACAACCAAAACATGATGGGGTTGACTGCAACGTCCTGTAAAGGAAATGCAACTAACTTTAACCTAGAAATCAAGGAACTAAGGAACAATTTATGGTTACAATCTCTAACGAGTCCTAGTTCCCGCAACAGTCAGAAGACGAGGTGGATACTGAAAATTGTTGGCAGACTAAAAGCATTTGGAAAGAATCATGCATCAAGGATCTTTGGAAAATGGAACTCAAATATTAAACATGAATAACGCCTGAAACCATTATAACTAGAATAAAAAAACAATTTATAACAAAACAGTGCCGATAATGGCGGAGCACATGAACGATACACTGAAGTTACTAAAGAAGAGGGGAATAATGTTAAGGGTCGATAACTGACAATATTTAGAAGACCTAGCAGGAGAGGCAGAAATGGCAGCAGCGAAAGAAAACCAACACAAGGAAAATATCAAATATTATGTATAGCCAACTAAGAATAGTAATTAGAAAGTTCTCACAAACATTGAAGATCGAAAGAACAGATATGTCGAATAATTTATAAAACGCCTGAACAGAACAGTCTAACCACTAACAGTCTATCCTCCAGATATCCAGCCTGCAGAAGAGGAGCGGAGATCAATTGTGAGAAACCATCTAAACAAACACAAATATAAAAGCCATCAAACCCCTGATGGGTGAGTATATGGTGTTAGAGCCATAGTTTTATAGACCTTCGGCACTGGATGTGTCATGTTGTCAATGTCACAGCGGCTGCCTTTATTTCCGTTAACTTGTCCTGGTACTCTAATTATGCTGGGAGTAACTGGAAGCCCAGGTCTACTAAACATTAAATACCTCTCTGGATGGGGATTCGAACACACGCCTGTCGGGTTGGCTCCCATTTAGTTAAATTATGAGAATATACTTCGCGAACACAGCAGTTATTTACTTATTTTGTGCAGCTTGGGCTCATTTACAATGTACAACAAAGTGCAGGTACGGTATCATAGAACACACCTGTAATATAATGCGTCACTATCATACACCCAACACAACAGCAATAAAGTACACACCTGTGATATTAATTGTTCTGTTTGCGGCACCCTCCCTGTTGGTTGCAATCAGGGTGTACAGACCATCCGTGTTTGGTCCGATGGGATTGAAAACACGAGAACCCGTAAAGACACCAAAATTGTTTAGGATCATTTCAGTGTCCACAACGAATAGGCTGCTGGGCAGAGATATGCCGTGTTTCAGCCACTGTAATGTAGGAGGTGGCCATGCAGTTATGCTGTAGTTTATGATCAACATTGGGCTACTAAAATCAAAGTCCAGGTCACTAATTGTGGGCGAAGCTGCAAATTAACACAAAATAATGTGGTATAAACAACGCTGCATTGACATGTGCATAATAAACATAATTGGCAATGTACAAATTTAGCTGATATAAAATAAACATGCCCTAAAATCCATGACCACCAGTACCTTCTCGGGATTCATAAACAAAGCAAAATTATTGTATGTATCATCACCCAGTTGGCGTTTTTTTCTTCAGAACTGTTCAACCATAACAGTCTTTCGAAATCTCTTTCTATCACGAGCCAGATATCGCGCCCCTGTGACTGTCATTTGTGTGTGTGTGTGAGTGAGTGTGAGTGTGTGTGTGAGTGAGTGTGTGTGTGTGTGTGTGTTTGATTGTTTGTTAGCTAGCTTTAAACTCAGGTGTAGTTCACACACTGCTACAACTTCTAGTAGTTGCTGGGAAGTGAACGGGACTGGTTTTGCGTCTTGATTAGCTTTCCCGATTACCAGTGTCCCTCGCCATCAGGCGAATTAACTCTGACTTCTGAGGTATCTGTCATGTGTAATTTAACTGTCACATCTGGAAGCCATCTAGGCTGTGGTCTTCCTCTTCTTCGCTTCCCTGGGACACCTTCTTCCACAGCTGTCTTCTCCATACATCCTTGCAATGTTAATCATTAAATAGTTACAGCCCTAGGTGTCACTCGTGTTAGATGTAGAGGCAACACTGCTAGTGGTATCCCAGCACTTGCAAGGATATTCTTGTGGTTTATGTAGACATTTTCTCTCTATGGAATCTGTTGCGTGTGAAATTCTGAAGGTAAAATATTTCCAGATGTTTCTAGATTGACGGTGATGCTGCACATGGTTTAAAAATGGTAGTAAGAAAAAAAAAAAAAAGCAAAGACAATTCTCGACTACAGTTAATGATAGAAACACTTGGACATTTCTTCCTAAATACTTGTTAAGAGATAAGTCAAGAGTTAAATGAGATTTCCAGTTCTCCGATAATTTAAAAATCCAATTCTGAAATATATTTAACATATAATATATAATATGAGGAAACATTGGAGGGGGTTGACAGTTTCGAATATCTTGGGTTATTGATTACCAACAATTATGTAACAATAAAAGAAGTTAAAAGACAAATATATATTGCTCTTCAAAGACTAAAACAACTGAATGCATTTTGGAGAGGGACAAGATAGAACTACAAAAAATAAGTTTTTAAGAGTATGCATCTTTCCCATTGCAACATATGCCTGTGAGACCTGGACACTTACTAAACAAGCTGAGCAGTGAATTGCAAACAAAAGATTCATAATTATGTATACATACACATACACACCTTCCATTGCTATAGCTTTTTGTTTCTAACTTAGCGCTGAAATAATGACGCAAAACTTGCATAAATCACACAGAGAAGAGAATTAGAGACAAGAGGTTGGGACATAAGGAGGAATGTAACAAGCCTATGCAGAAAGCAAAAGCTGATACTGCGTGGTGTGAGTTTATGGGGGGTATATGTTCAAAACGCAAGCGATTTGGAATCAGACCGCTTTGTGCCGATTTCATTGGTATGAGGTGTCGACCGTTCAGGAATCAATGGCAAACTACTGAACTAAATTTGCCTAGTAAATTACAGACAGTCAATAACTGTTAGGGTTTATTGCAACGTTCTGTGGAAGGGCGTGCGGAAAACTTTTAATTATGCTCAAATAAAGGATCAAGGAAAGCAGCAGAAGAGGAATGACACAAGCAAATAAGTTAGATCCTTATACTGTATATGTATAGTCGTAGAGAAAAACGACACATCTCACGATTACAGAAAACATGAAAACTGCTCGGTGTCCGCCATAGACTCACAAGTTACAGAGACTGACACCCCAGGATAGGAGTGGGCCTCTCTACAACAAGCACTGGTTTCTAATTATGCCACATGGCTCCCTGATCTCTTGGGTGGTGAGATCGAATACTTAGTTTCCTCTGACATGGGTGAAAAACAGGAAGTCACATGTGCATTTTATACACGTTGAAAACTCTACGGTATATTATAAAGAGTATACCACATGACCGCTGCTATAGGAACATGTTTAGGAAAAAACATACACACGGGAAGATGGATCCCTCTTCCTTGGAAGGAATCTTTCTACAGAAAGTAAGTTTGCATATCCTTTACACGACGTCGCAGTGAACTCCATCATTGTTTTGGATGCTCGTGATTTCTTCTTAGAAAGTTTACGTTCAGTAGTTTGACATTGCTTTCTGAACGACCAGCACTCATACCTTTGTATGAGGAAATCAACGCATGGCAGTCTGCTTCCAAATCGCCCGCAGCTGTGTTTCAAACCGGGTTTGCGGGATCACCAATTACATTCTAACTCCTTCGTCAGAGAGCCACAGTATGTCAACCTTATACAAATGCTGAATCCGAGACACAATGACCTTTGAGGTACATAAGTTTGCGTGATATCCTCCCCTAGAGAGAAGAACGAGGAATAACACTTACAGTTACAAACAAACCAGTTGCTCCACACTGAGCTCTGAGCTGGACATTCAATGTATGCCAACAAAAGACACGGTGGTGCAGCAGCTAGCACGCTGGCCTGCCGGCCTGGTGGTGGTGTGGTCGAATCCACCTTGAGGCGAAAATTGTTTTTATTGCCTGGAGCTTCCAGGCTGATTCCATCTAAAGTGTGTACCAAATATGTCTCAGGAGGTAAAGGCGACATACACTATATAGACCACATCACCCATCGGGTGCCGATTGATCTATAAATACATGGGGCTAACAATGTATTCACAGTCCGCCTGAAGACTTGAGAAGAGTTCAGTTCCTATTTTTGTCTTTAACATTGCAAAGGGAGTCACCGTGGCGAAGTGGTCAAGCCGTCTGTCTCACGCACCGAAGGTTGTGGGTTCGGTTCCGGGCTACGTCTTTCGGTTCAAGGGTACATTTTTCTCGGAGGCTGGAGCTACGGAGTTTGTGCTTTGTGTTACGATTTCGGCTCTGTGGAAAGAGACTGAGCCATATGGGATTAAACCCGGTGCAATGAAGTCGATCATCTCGACTTTTAAGACTTTTTTAAAGACATTGCAATATATAATTGTCTTAAACTGATTCAGTGCGAACCTAAAAGTAGGTTTGGACCAAACATGATGGGTGGACAATCAAATTAACAAGTACTACAATGTAAATTTCGGTTCATTGACCTTTACAATCGTGGAGGATACCATGAAAAGAAACAAATAACACAATGACTCTTAAATGGTGATATGTCGTATTTCTTTCCAAACGGGAAATCACATCTGGAGATATAATATCCTTCGGCAGTGAATGAGTTAACAAAGATATTTTGCAAATTAAATAAGTCGTAGGGACATTCAGTTAATGTTGTCTGAAGTCTTACGAACATTCAGTGGATGCTGTCTGAAGTCTTACGAACATTCAGTGGATGCTGTCTGAAGTCTTACGAACATTCAGTGGATGCTGTCTGAAGTCTTACTTGGAATCACAATTCTGGCGCTACTGGTGCTAGAACCATCAGAGTTGTTCCCCACACACGTCACCTGTCTGAAATTATCTCTCAGGCTGACGTTTTGTAACTGCATCACACGTCCACCTGCCAGCAGCATGTCTGTCCAGTCTGAGTGGAGATCTGCCACCTGCCACACGATGTCTGTCTGTAGCTGGCTGTTACACGTCCTGCAGGTAACACTGACGTCGTTGCCTTCTGCCACCTGAATGAGGTCGGTGTCGATGTGCAGACAGGGTGGTTCTGAATGTACAAACAGCATAATACACAACAATGTCAGATGTTGGACAACCCTTCAGTCTGTTGAACTACCATCGGAAATACATTATATATACGTTAGTTTCATGTCCTTTTCATGACGTTGCAATCAACCCCACCATTTATTGGCTGTTTTACGTTCAGTAGTTAGCTATTACTTTCTGAACGGCTGACGCCCCATACCATCGAAGTTAACGTTCTACTTCCAAATCGCAAACCCCCGACTCGGTATGTCGGGGAATTGTGAAACAGTGCTTCCCTATCCCCTAAGCCACAGATGTACATTTGACAGTCTCTGATATGGGTGCCACAAGTCGCGATTGAATTGTGGTTAGTGCGCCTTCTTACAAAAACAATGACCTAGGTTCACTCCCCAGAAGTGGCAGAATTCATGTTTCAAGTCAATGGGTCTGGTGTCCGTCCAATCTCACAAATCACTGGGTCTTGTGTCCGTCCAATCTCACAAGACAGTGGGTCTGGTGTCCGTCCAATCTCACAAGACAGTGGGTCTGGTGTCCGTCCAATCTCACAAGACAGTGGGTCTGGTGTCCGTCCAATCTCACAAGACAGTGGGTCTGGTGTCCGTCCAATCTCACAAGACAGTGGGTCTGGTGTCCGTCCAATCTCACAAGACAGTGGGTCTGGTGTCCGTCCAATCTTACAAGACAGTGGGTCTGGTGTCCGTCCAATCTCACAAGACAGTGGGTCTGGTGTCCGTCCAATCTCACAAGACAGTGGGTCTGGTGTCCGTCCAATCTCACAAGAATCGTTACTGAATAATTTTCTGAGAACTTTCGGCCAATCACATTCATGTTGTAGACTAGAATACCACTGAACACTCCCTACACAGTTATCAGCCACGGGACGGCCTTTACCATTGATGATACCAACGATGAGTTGTCAGAAAGTATGAATGTGTCATCAATCAGTCTACAGTCAGTATTGTCTACTGATCGAATATAAAGTCATTATTATTTGTATCACTATTTACTGAGTCGCTGCGGAAGTCTGTTGTTCATAAAGTCACCTTCATCTTCGTCCCGGGACATGCGGGAGTCGAGGGAAATGAACGAGCTGATAAACTGGCTGGCACTGCACCCCCTGTAGATGGCCAGCCCATGGATCGTGCCGATGTTATTAACGTCCTCAAAGATATGGCGATAACAGAGGACTTTGACGTCAGTGATTCCACTTCGCTGTCCAGGATAAAAGACTTGGGAGTAAGAATCGGCACAGCCAGACACGAGAGGTACATTGGGAAAACAAAGCGCTTCGTCAACCAACACAGAACTGGCACTATTAGCCACCGGACGCTGACGCATATGCTGGGGGGAGGATCTGAGCACCTATGGACATGTCCGGAGGGCAATGAAGATACCCCAACTGATAACTGATAACTGTATCACTATTTATATTGCCAGCAGAAGTCAATTAATGAGTGCGTACAACAGTTTTCGTGATTAATGAATCTTTTCCAACCCTGTGTTTGCACTTCCATGTCTGATCATTCAGAATTTGTGGATCGGTTGAACTGAAAAGTAGCCACCGTTATCATTGTTAATTAATTGGTGCCTGCACACAATACTGGGACTATAATGGTTTGACAAAATCACCAATGTCCAGCTCAGGGAGAGAACCTAATAAATTTCATTGAATCAAGAGGTTGGGTAAAGACTCTGACGCCGGATAGTACACATTTAGAAATCCTTGGGAAAGTAGGGAAAGACCATTGCCGTGTCTGGAACTCAAAGGGTGAACGAAAATGTGGGAGACCTAAAAACACTCGAAAAAAAAGAATTAAAGCTAGAGGAGAACAGTGTGTGGGAGAACAAGGACAAAGCTGCGGGAGACAGTAAAAGATAGGACAGCTTGGCGGGAGTAGGTTGAGCGTCTATACCCCAGGCCATGCCACAATGGGGGATAAATGACAGAGGGGAAGCTATTCATTGTAAATCTATACCATCGCTTTTTTTTTTTTTTTTTTTTTTGCATATCCTTTACAGGACATCGCTGTCAACAGCAGCATCTTTCAGCTGTCTGTTGATTTCTTGGCAAGATTACGCTCAGTAGTTTGCCATTGCTTTCTGAGCGGCCGGCTCAGTATCCCGCAAGTCACCAGCGTGGGTCGAACCGCTCCCAGTTCTCTCCCGCTACGAGACTCTGCGTGATAAACGGGATTACGGAGAAAGTGTTGTAACCCCTCGGCCAGAGAGACCGGCATACCATCGCTAGTTTTCGTTATTTCATAGCCTGTTTCCGTCTAATGTTGCGTGTGGGGATATCTTGTGGTCTTCTGTTTATGATGGCATAAATGCTCTCTAGAGGGATAGTCACTTAGTGGTTATAAACGCCAGCCTCTCCCCCGTACAGGCCTGGTTCCATTCACAGTCTGGACTGAATAATTATAACATTCATGATTATAAAAGAGAGAAATATTATGAAGTATGGCAGTGAATCACTGAACGTAAACGAACAGATTAAGAGGAACTTAGGCAACAGATATGTGGTTTCTGAGACCTAGGTTGCGAATACTTTGGAGTAAATAGCCACGAGTGTTTTGACGTGGCTAGTAAAAGTAGAGCATTATATGTAAATATACACATGATCAAAGAATGTTCTGTGGTCAGGCAATGAGAAGACAGACATTGACATAATTGATTCTTGACGGACTGGGACGGTGGCTTGGAGGAATATCATCAACATAATAGACCCAGAACACCAGGGATCGTGATCTGAGGAGATGCGTAAACGTCTACTCCAGTTGGCAGGGCGCATGATGATGATGCTGATTATTGTGTATACCATACCTAAACCCATACCTAAACCCATACCTATACCCATACCTAAACCCATTCCTAAAAGAAATGGAATAAAGACAAAGGAGAAAATTATTGCAGATAAGTCACACACCGAGCGTGTGAGACGTAAGATGGTGCATGATGGTGGAAATGACCACGTGTTCACATGCACCTACTGTGAACGGACATTTACACCGCGAATTGGCCTTATCAGTCACATTCGCTACCGCCATAGGTAAAAGTTATTATGTCTTTTTAAAGCACAAACTATCGTCTGTCAAGACGGCAAGGTGCCAATGATGATGATGATGATACATAAACCCTAAAGCAATGTCTACCTGTGGATTACCTTTATTTTGTTAATGACACACATAAGTCGTTGACTGACTGACCAAGAATTCGGAGACGCCGCAAGCTTAGAGCCCCACCAAACGAGGTTTAAAGTGAATATACTACTGTGCAATCATGGATGCATGCAATCACTAATTCTCATTTTTTTTTAAATTCGCATATCCTTTTACAGGACATCGCTGTCAACAGCAGCATCTTTCATCTGTCTGACTGTCTGTTGATTTCGTGGCAAGATTACGCTCAGTAGTTTGCCATTGCTTTCTGAGCGGCCGGCTCAGTTATCCCGCAAGTCACCAGCGGGGGACGAACCGCTCCCAGTTCTCGCCCGCTACAAGACTCTGCGTGATAAACGGGATTACGGAGAAAGTGGTGTAACCCCTCGGCCAGTACTAATTCTCATACTCTTCGTT
Organism: Cepaea hortensis; assembly: GCA_963921405.1. Classification (NCBI taxonomy): domain Eukaryota; kingdom Metazoa; phylum Mollusca; class Gastropoda; order Stylommatophora; family Helicidae; genus Cepaea; species Cepaea hortensis. Next base: position 44,091,516 of record OY992877.1, read on the forward strand.
AATAGATATAGCCTTACATTGCACAAAATAATCCATACCGCATGGAAACAATTTCTGTACAGTGATTAACTGTTCTCCTTGGACAGGTCTGAGGGTAGTAACTTCAACGAGCTTATCATTGTTTATTTCTGCATGTTTATTGAGATGACACACACTGTCTGCTTCAGTAGTAGTACGGACGCATGTTACTTCAATAACATCTATGACTTGTGAAGAGTTCCGTACCCAGGCATTAGAACAGTTGCATCTCAACGGATTCCCTTGAAGATACCTGAGGAAAAGACGTTACACAATTAGATGGTTTATGTAAAGATAAAATCACGCTAACAGGACATGGTGTGTGAAAGAAACAGTTTTGATGCTGGAAGCGTGTACTTGTAGTAGAACATACTCTAAGTATAATCTCCGGAATGTAGGAGCGCTGATGTCATATCCAGTATGTAGAGGTGTTGATGTCACATGATCAGGAACCATATTAACATCACAGAAGTATACCAATCTGGCTAACAAAAAGGGAATCGATCATGACCTCCGATTTAAACCTATCTAGGAATAAATACTTGGCCTAATGTGAGATTGGGGCCGCAGTAGCGCAGTGCCTAAATGTCCCCTGTCTGTCCGGTGGTCACAGATTCCAATCTGTATCGAAACGGATTATTAAAATTGACTTGCTCTCCCAGTCCGACTCCTTCTAAACTGGGCACCAGAAAATATCTTGGGGAATTGGCGGGCGGTGTTATATGGACCATATCGCAGCTCGAATGCCGATTGGTCTATACAATTATGGATCCAACACCATAAGCCTATGGCGCCTCAAAGCGACTAATATTGTCCTTGACCCGCTGTGAGATGGCGAGAGAAGGACAAACGTTCCTCGGGATGACGGTAGTCAACCCGCACCCATGTCTTCCACAATCCACGATGAGCGTTCACGCCCATAATCAGATTGTCTTGTTCGTCTGCTAGCATGGAAGTCAGGCATCAACCGTCCCCAATTCCATCACTTCGTACAACAGTGAATACCTCCACGTGGCCGGTTTTCAACAACAGCAAGGACATCATCATCATCATCATCATCATCATCATCATCATCATCATCATCATCATCATCATCATCATCATCATCATCATCATCATCATCATCATCATCATCATCATCATCATCATCATCATCATCATCAACAGCAACATTTAATTCCATAACAGTCTGCCCTTTGTCTTTCTCTCTAATTCTATGTAAGTGTGAATTGATAAATATATGCATGTTTATTTTATGAATTTTGTCCTTGACCTACTATTTCCTCTTCTCCCCAGTATCGAGCCCTCTAATACACAACAGTAGGTATAATACCCACACAGAGACTGCTGATCTACCAACGAGACAGCTGCAAGTAGTAAAGATAAACAAGACAGCAAGTCATCAATCGCTCTAACAATCAGCCACGCTGAACACACCACTAGACTATAGCCACCATCACCGCACTGGAACAACATATGAAATGGTGGTGGAGATAGACAGGCGGTTGCCAATGATATGCAGGGCGAACTAGATCGAATTTCCTCATGGTGTGCTGATGCCGTTGCCCTTGTCAACCCTGCAAAGGCAACGGTTACATGGTTCTCACTAAACAACCATATTGTGAAAACAGACCTGCCGGCAGTAAGAATGGATGGGAGCAGTTTGAGTAGAACCCAGTCAATGACATATCTTGGCGTGAGGCTTTATCGTAGCCTGTCCTTCAGAGATCATGTCGACTATGTCATAACGAAGGCTCGAAAAGGTTTGTCAGCAATGAGAGTCATGGAGACTGCCAATATCGAGCAAAGACTGCTAATACTTCTGTTCCAAGGACTTGTGCTTTCACGCATCGAGTATGCCCTGGCCATCCTCACTGTCAGCCCTACACAGATTGGAAGACTTGAAAAGGTACAAAACGAAGCCATGCGCATCCTTTTGGGCTGCACGAGAGACACCAGCTGTGTAGCAATGAGATACCTCCTTGACTTCCCGACAATGGAACACAGGATCAAGATCTGGAGAGCTCGTGCACACTTAAAAATAAGTGCAGATGAGCAGCACCCTCTGCATGACGCTATATTCAGAGAAAAGGGTGACAGGCTAAAGAGGGGCAAATCATGGATGGGTCGGGCGGAAGATGTCGTCAGACAGGTCTGCAGTCTTACCAGTATCAACCCCGGCAAGGAATGGGTGCCGGTGCCTCCAGCTTTTAAGTGCACTTTCTCCTGCATTATCACACTCGACAGACGGTGCAGAGAGCAGAACCCTGCCGCTGTCAATGCAGAGGTTAACGCGCTCATCTATGAACACTCAGATAGCCCCGAAGTGCTCATCTATACAGATGGATCTGTTGTAAAGCAGCAGAGAAGTGCGTGGGCATTTACAGCCCGTTCAGCGGGCCGAACCGTTCAAGAATCCAGTGGTGCCCACTCTATGACCACGAGCAGCATGACGATGGAGGTGATGGCAGTTACACAGGCTTTCATATGGCTGGAATCACAGTATTATACCAACGTGTGTGTACTAAGTGATTCAATGAGCATGATTCAGAAGGTCGAAGCTGGATCTGTACGTAGACAGTGGACTGAATCGCTGCGGAAGTCTATTGTCCGTAAAGTCACCTTCATCTTCGTCCCGGGACATGCGGGAGTCGAGGGAAATGAACGAGCTGACAAACTGGCTGGCTCTGCACCCCCTGTAGATAGCCAGCCCATGGATCGTGCCGATGTTATTAACGTCCTTAAAGATATGGCGAGAACAGAGGACTTTGACGTCAGTGATTCCACATCGCTGTCCAGGATGAAAGACCTGGGGGTAAGAATCGGCACAGCCAGACGCGAGAGGTACATCGGGAAAACAAAGCGCCTCGTCAACCAACACAGAACTGGCACTATTAGCCACCGGACGCTGATGAATATGCTGGGGGGAGGATCTGAGCACCTATGGACATGTCCGGAGTGCAACGAAGATACTCCAACTGATAACTGATAACTGAACTGATAACTGACTGATGAAATGGTGATAATGGCGTATATCTGAAGCTGATCAAATGCGTAACTATTATTCATATTTCAGACTAATTTCATCTCATCTCATCATGTTCCTCTTGTACCTTGTGGTGTCGATGTGAAGTATAAACATCGTGAGAGTGCCCGATTATGGGCTTTATGTATCGATATTCCCATGGACTCTCCTATTCCCTCCGTCCAATGTTTACGTGGTCGGCCCCTTCCTCTGTTTCCATCTGGTCTGTACATCATTGCTTTTTGTATGGCCAAACCATTTGACTTGCTGCTTTCTAATAAAATCTAGTGCTGCTATAACCCCCACTTTAGTCCTGATTTTTTCATTTCTGATCTTATCTCTTCTTGATACGTTGAGTATTCTTCTCAGGAATCTCATTTCTGTTGTTGTGATTTTTCTTTTCTCTTTTTCTGTCATTGTCCAGGTTTGGCATTGGTAGCATAGAGTTGGTAGGAAGTTTGTATTGTAAAGTGCTTTCTTAGTAGTTATTGATACATGTTTGTTCTTTAGTATTGGTGCCATTTGTCCAGTGAGTTGGTTTACCTTAATGCATCTATTTTCGATCTCGTCTTCTGATTTGCGATATGATGATATTATGCTTCCTATAATTTATTCTTTCAGTATGTCTGGTTCTAGTTCTTCGGTAACATCTGTGTAGGTTTCTTGAAGTCCAGTGACATCTGATGGGGTGTTGAGAAGTTGTTCGAAATACTGCTTCCATCTTATTAGGATTTGTTTTTGTTCATTTATTGGTTCTCCATTTTCGCTGTTAATTATTTCAGTTGGGTCGAAGGGTTCTCCTCTGGTTTGCATTGCACTTATCCTTTTGCAGAAGTTTATAATTGCCTCCTTGTAGTTTTTATTTAGGGTTTCTCCATACTCTTCCCAGTCTTTTTGTTTTTACCTCTTTACTATTCACATGTCTTCTGGCTATTCTCATCATTGGCACCTTGCCGTCTTGACAGACGATAGTTTGTGCTCTAAAAAGGCATAATAACTTTTAACTATGGCGGTAGCGAGTGTGACTGATAAGGCCAATTTGCGCTGTAAATGTCCGTTCACAGTGGGTGCATGTGAACACGTGGTCATTTCCACCATCATGCACCATCTTACGTCTCAAACGCTTGGTGTGTGACTTTTCTGCAATAATTTTCTCCTTTGACTTTATTCCATTTCTGATGTTTGCCCTCCATGCAACACGTTCAGCGGCGACTTGCTCCCAATGTGCATTATCAATGCCTGTATCAATCATGTCCCGCTTACACACGTCTTTGTATCGTAGTAGAGGCCGACCCTGAGATCTCTTACCCATCTGTAGTTCACCAAAAAAGATATCCTTTGGTATTCTACCATCATCCATCCTCCTAAGATGTCCTATCCATCTAAATCTACGAAGACTGAGCATGGAATAAACTGTCACACAACCTGATCTTTCCAATACTTCAGTATTTGTGATTTTGTCTTGCCACTTAATACCAAGAATTCTTCGCAGACATCGCATATGAAAGCTGTTTAAATTGTTCTCTTGGTGTGAGTAAGTTGTCCAGGTTTCACTGCCACAGAGAAGAGTACTAAGGACACAGGCTTGATAGACAAGGACTTTTGTTTTGGCAGTAAGCTTCCTGTTCTCCCAGACTCTTTTTCTTAACCTGTTCATTGTTGTTGCTGCCTTACCAATCCGGATGTTGATTTCCTGATCTAGGGATAATTTGCTATTTACCACTGATCCTAGATATGTAAAATGGTCTACTATCTCTAGTTCGGCGTCGTCAATAAAGATTGATGGTACCCCATGTGCACCTTGTGACATAATCTGTGTCTTCTTTTTGCTAATTGTTAAACCAAATTCAGAACAAGCATTGGAGAATGCAGATAGTAGACATTGCAATTCTTCCTCAGAGTGGGTCGTAACTGCAGCATCATCTGCAAAAAGCAACTCTCTGATCAGTACCCTCCTAATTTTGGTCTTAGCCTTCAATCTCTGAGCATTGTAGAGGCCGCCATCTGAGCGTGAGTGAATGTATATACCACCATCCTGATCACGAAATGCATATTTCAGTAGAAGTGAAAAGTATATTCCAAAGAGGGTGGGAGCTAGTACACAACCTTGCTTAACTCCACTCTTGATTTCAAATTCTTCAGAAGTTGCACCATCAAACTTGATTATACCCTTCATGCCTGTGTGGAACGATTCCACAATGGACAGAAGAGTTGGTGGGCAGCCAATCTTCTTTAGTGCCTTGAACAGACCCTCACGACTGACCAAATCAAATGCCTTTGTGAGGTCGATGAAGGCAATAAACAGTGGTTGATTCTGTTCACGGCATTTTTCTTGCATTTGTCGCAATGAGAATATCATATCAGTGGTAGACCGGTTCTGTCGAAAGCCACACTGTGATTCGGGGTAGACTTGATCTCCTAGGACTTGAAGTCTGCGCAGAACAATTCTGGCAAATACTTTTCCAACAATACACAGAAGTGAGATACCCCTATAGTTGTTGCAGTCGCTCCGATCGCCCTTGTTCTTGTACAGTGTTATGATGCTTGAATCTTTGAAATCCTGTGGGACTTGTCCTTCACGCCAGCATAGCTCTATTAGCTGGTGAATCTGTATAGTGAGTGTGTCTTGCCCACTCCTGATAACCTCTATTGGAATCCCATCCTTACCTGGAGCCTTGCCAGATGCAAGTTCATTTATAGCACACTTAACTTCTGTTATGGTGGGAAGTGTGTCCAGGTGGTCAAGAGTTGGTAGAGCCTCTATGGCGTTAAGGGCATCATCCGCTAGTTTGGTCTCACTTGAGTAAAGCTCCAAATAGTGCTCTACCCATCTGTCCATCTGCTGTTTCTTATCAGTGATGACTTCTCCAGTCAAGGTTTTCAATGGTGCACTTCTTTTGATCACTGGACCACAGGCTTTCTTTATTCCTTCATACATGCTTCTTATGTCTCCCTTATCACTTGCGATTTGAATGGACTCACATAACTTGATCCAATAATCATTTGCACACTGCCTGGCAGCCTTTTGCACATCCTTCCTAGCTTGCCTTAGCTCACTCAGAGTGTTACGCGTTGGTCTTTCCTTGTTTCTTAAGAGAGCTTTCTTCTTCTTATCAATCAAGGGCTGCAGAGTCTCGCTGTTGGCCGCAAACCAGTCCTGCCTCTTATGATCCACAGTGCCGTAAACCCCTACGGCAGTTTTATAAAGAGTTTCCTTAATTTGACCCCACTTTTTTCATTTACTGTACAATTTTCTGGTGTATCAGTGAAAGCGTCTTCAAGTTGCTGTTGAAACTGAAAGCACTTTTCAGGATCATGAGTGTTAATAATATTAATCCTGGGGCTAGATTTGTGTTTAGCTGTGTAGATTCTCTTTGGTCTCAGTCTAACTCTTGCAACAACCAAAGAATGATCTGTATCACAGTCAGCACTGTGGTAACTACGAGTCAATGATATATGGTTCAGATGTTGTCTCCGTGTGATGATGAAGTCCAGCTGGTGCCAATGGCCGGATCTTGGATGTTTCCATGTGACCTTATGCATCTCTTTTGTTTTAAAAAAAGAGTTTGTAATACATAGGTCATTACTGGTGCAATGCTCCAGCAGCCTTTGCCCATTTTCATTCATGCGACCGATGTTGTATTTTCCAAGGGACACTGGCCATGAACTCGAGTCCTTGCCCACACGAGCATTGAAATCACCGAGCATATAAATGTAGTCAGATTTTGGAACTGCCTTGATCACGGAGTCTAACTCCTCATAGAACAAATCCTTCACATCATCAGAGGAATCGAGTGTCGGTGCATATGCAGTAATAATGGTGGCAAACCCACAAGAGGTTGCCAAGCGCAGGGATAATAGTCTTTCATTTCCTCCTGCTGGAATTTCAATCATTCCCAGTAGCGAATTCTTCACTGCAAAGCCCACACCGTGTTGCCTTTTTTCTGCCTGCCCTCTACCCTTCCAGAAAAAGGTGTAGTTGTTTTCCCTGAGTGTCCCTTCCTCAGCGAGGCGAGTCTCCTGCAGGCCAGCAATATCAATGTTAAGACGATTGAGTTCGGCATCAATCACAGCCGTTTTTCTCACATCGTCAATATTGGTCAAGTCAGTGGAAAATCCTGGACTCATGGTTCTCACGTTCCAGGTTGCAAGCCGTAGCTTGAGGTTTCTATTTTTATTTTTGTTTGTACCTGGTGCATTGGTTTTACAGCCTGCGATTCAGATTTTGTCCTAGCCCCAAGCACCCATTGAAGCAGGCAGGCTGTGGCGGATCAGCACCCAATTGGCTGGGGGCTGCCCAGCTTGAGGCGGGCGGTAGCTGATCAGTGACACCTATAGGTGTCTCCCACCGTCAGAGGCAACGCGTGGCGCCCCATGTCTACGCCAACTGACAAGGACTTATAACCCGTAACAGTTGCCTCTCGCTTGGATTCCGAGACCAGTTAAGACCAGGGATGGAGTTATTGCCTCTCCATAGCATAAAGCCTGGGCTAAAATATAGAGATCATGTGTTGCCCATGCAGCATGATCCCTCTCTCGGCCTGTCTAGTTCACTCCAGAGGAAAGGTAACACCCCTACATCTGGAACAAGACAAGCTGCAGAAGCTGCCGGATCAGCAAAGCAATGCTCTAACTGTCCGCCCGTCGGAGCATCGATCCTAGACCAGTCGCCAACCAAGGCTTAGGGCCTGGTCTGCCCTGCCATGACAATTTTGTCTTTAGCTTGCATTTCCTCGCACCAGGGTAAGGCTTGTACCCTCCCAATTGCGCTCTTCCGCCCGAAGCCGTTGGCACAATGTGGGGTGTCGGGTTTGGTAAGCGCCGCCCAACGTTCGGCGCTAACAGAAACCAGGTAGTACCGTCTACTGTTATACGGTAGCTCAGTCATATCTGACTAAGACCTGACCAGATAACACTAGTCTCATGCAATATGGCTGGGTGACACTGTATAATTGAAACATATCCCCGCTAACAGGGCACTGAACCTGGGCTGTTGTGTTGGTCAGGTGGTGCTCTGTTAACTACACTCCTAAATCTTTTAACATAACAGTACAACTAGAGGACCTTCACTCCAAGTCTTCAGGTGCATTGGGTATATGGTTAAAAACACATCAACGGACCAAGTTACACACCTTAGGTGTAACGGTGTAACGGTGCCAGGCCCGTGTTGTTACAGACATGTGGCCACTCTGTGGGAGATGTGGTCAGTCTCAGGTCAGCAGTCTTTGCTTCTCAGGACATTTCCGGATGCCCATTTTAGGCTCGCCCAACCTGTGAGTCTAAATATCAGCCCCTATGCGGAATCAAAGCCATGACCATCCGGGCGGATCGATCGCATGACCACCCGGTCGACAGGCGAGTGTCTAGTTACTACCGTGGCTACTAACTGGTTTATAGATAAAGGATTTATACCCATGGGGAAGGGCCTGTTTATAGCTTTCTTTATCATCCCTGTTATTCAAAGAGTTATGTGGACACGATATGAAACACAATGTATTAAACTACAATGGCATCAACTATTCATGTTCATAATACAACATGCTCATTGTATAATGGATAAAAGATAAGTCTAGTGCTTTCTGTATTTGCAACTGCAGAAAATGAGAGAACCTAGTGGTAGGACATCCTTACAATTCCCGCACATCCAGGTGCTGCACTATCCGCACTGGGAAGTTCTGTATGCAGTTCTGACGCAGAAACCTGGGTGAGAGGAAGACATTCATGATTTCACTGCTTTTATTGTCAGTCAGAAGACGTGAATAAATGATGCAGGGCACGCGCGCGCGCACGCACGCACGTACGCACGCACACACACACACACACACGCACACACACACACACACACACACACACACACATATATATATATATATATATTTCTAATATATATATATATATATATATATTTCTATATATATATATATTCTATATATTCTATATATATATATTTCTAAGCCGTGTCCCTTGGGTGTCAGGGTCTGGCCATAACTCGCCACCGGCTCGTGGTGGTGAGGTCTCGGTGGATTGACGCTGAGCCGCCAGCGTCTGCAGCCTACCTTGTGCCAGACGTATTGGTTACCCATTCCTCTGGAATACACAAGACTAGGCCGAGAGAGGGGTCATGTCGTTTGGGCATCACATGATCTCTGAAGCTCTGCCCAGACATTGTGATGGAATAGTGGCCACATTCCACTCACATACTTTAGTCTGTCAAGACTGAAAGGTGTCTACTACTATATATGGACTTAAGAAAATTACTTCCCTGTCTGGTTATTTACTTAATCATTTAACTCTTTGCTCATCATAATTTGCCTGAAGTGGTGCGTGGTTCACTTGGAAAATGCTATAATACATTTTAGAAACATCATCATCATCATCATCATCATCATCATCATCATCACCATCATCATCATCATGCAGTGATTTGCCTGCCGGCGTGGGCGATCATGCTTCACCACAAATTGCGATCTCCGACAGCATGGAATTATTCGTGTGTCGACTCCATTCCGTGCCATGACACAAGACTGTCAATAATTTTTTCACGCTGTCTTCCTTCACCTCTCTTTCAGCAAATCTTTCCGGTTGTTACAACATGTTCCATCTTGTGTCTTCTCAAAATGTGGCCAAATAATGATGACTGCCTCTTTGTGATGTTTGTGATAAGTTGTCTTTGCTACTTAGATTCTCTCAAACTGTCCAGGTTGCTTGTTTTGGCTGTCCAGAAATCTAACGCATGTTAATCCTCTGCGGTTAACAATTACACATAACAGTTTATATAAAATCCCTGGGAATCGTGCAGTTTACAAACTCAAAATATGCCCCTAGCAGCATATCCACAATTTGCTTCAGTTACGTGCAACTTGTAGTTTTGTGGACATATTGTACATACCAAGAAACACACCACACATTGATTCGTTACTCTATAAATGGTGCATTTTTTAAACAATGCCCATCGCAAGGGGGTGGGGGGGGGGGGAGGGTTTCGAAGACATGACCGCCGTGTCTACAGGCAAGTGTGCTAACCATTGCACCACAGTGGCTCCCAGGTGCTAACTAACTAAAATATGCGATTATCTGATTTGTATGATTTTTCAAATGTATTTTATCTATTTGTCTTAAATTCATGATATCCGTCTGCCTGTGCTTCTATATAATATGTCATCCATCCGCCCGCCCGCTTGTTTAACATATTCTGTCTTTCTGCATTTATATCATTGCTGGGTATCTAGGAAGAAATGTATAATGGCTATAGACTGCACTTCGCTTGCCCTAGAATAGCCGCTTGACAGTGTACATGGTAAGTTTGGTATGTCACCTTCAGAAACAAATTCTTTATTTTCAGCGACCAAAACCATGTAATAAGCATAATGAATGTTTACATTGTACCGAGCAACTGGTTTTCATGGCATGTCTTGTATTGATCTCACTATTATTTCTCTGTACAAATTGAACAGATCGGGTGAAAGTACACAATTCTGTCTAATGTTTAATGTGTTGAAAAGTTTCTAATTGTTTGTTATTTCTTATAGTTTATCTTTGTTGCCAGTACATATTCTTTATTATTCTCGGAACTTCACCATCAATGTTTAACATTTCCAACATTGTAATAATTTCTTCGCGTTTCTCATCTCATCTCATTTCATCAGGTTCCTCTTGTTCCTTGTGGTGTCGAGGTGAAGTATACACATCGGGAAAGTGCCCGCTTATGGGCTGCATGTATCGATATTCTCATGGACTCGGCTATTCCCTGCGTCCATCGTTTACGTGGCCGGCCTCTTCCTCTGTTTCCATGTGGTCTGTACATCACTGCTTGTTGTGGTATACTGTTAGTTGATAACCTCCTTGCTGCCTTCTAATAAAATCTAGCGCAGCTATATCCCCCACTTTAGTCCTGATTTCTTCATTTCTGATCTTATCTCTTCTTGATACAGGGTTAAGATCGGCTAGCCTCCCACAGGAGGGGTGAAAAGTGAAAATTAGTAGCCTGCCGATGACCCGCAGACTGCACAAGTCAACCCCACCTCCGAACAGTGTAGGCCGGGAAACCATGACCGCTAGGTCATGGGCTAACGGGGCTATGGCTCGCCATGGGGTACGGACTCCCTATGGTCAGATTTTTGTCCTAAACCTGCGACTGGCCTAGCAAGCCGGCTGAGGATCTTCATACTGATGGTGGAAAAACTAAGAAGTTCTTCGTGTTTAACCTTAGCAGATGCATTTGTGTAGTCAATATAGCACAAATATAAGATCTCTTAATTTCAATCCTTCTTTATGTTCATGTTCGCAAGATGTATATGGCATTGTTTGCGACTTTACCTTCCACAAATCTCCAATTTCTGGTTTTATTTTATTTCTTATTATTTTCTTAGTTTTATCTAGACTCAATCTTCTCCACGGTTCATGATTGTTAACAGTTAACAGTTGTTAACAATTTGGTCAAAATATCCAACAGCCAAGGATTATTGAATAATCTCATATACACCCCAGCGGGGGTGTTGATGTAGTGGTCAGGACGTTAAGCTGACAATGACACGTGCGTAGTAGGACAAGGGTTGGATGTCACTTCTCATGGTCTGCTGCGGGAGTGAAAGACAGGCTACCAATTTATCCGTACACTCGGGGCTTCAAAATTGTAATGATCCTACTTCTTCATATACCCACGGCAGTTTCCCACTGTGCCACTAGATTATTTTGTTGTTGTGAATAGACTCCGCAATCAGCAAAGCGAACTTTTATAATCAACTAATAACAAGCAGCTTCTGGGTTTGTAAGCTTAGAATTACACCCATTGTCACTGAAAAATCTTGTAGAAACTGAAGAAAGCAAAGTATAGTAACGCTGTAAACTACCAGATAACAAACACTTATAAAGCTTGGGGGGATATTGGCTGCCAAATTCCGTTAAAATAACGCAAGCTGCAAACTTGAAACAATCATGAACAAGTCTATAAGAGGGTTTACGTGAGTCAGTTGAAGGCCTGTACTCCATTGGGAGGTGAAAGATAGAAGCAGAAGAAGTTTGCAGTAAAGTAATTAGCTTCGAATCAATAATTTATTGTTCGTGATTTTGGTTTACTTTCAACACTACTACCTCTAGTGCAATGGACTGATTTATTTTGAACTGATTAGCTTTCCCTATAACCAGCGTCCCTAGCCGTTAGACGAACCCATTCCGACTTCTGGGGTACTTGTGATTACGTCCCATTTCAAGGGTTCGTAGAAGGAAAAGAAAAGTACTCATTAACATGTACCTATGCTTAAAGTGTAAAGACATAACACATTACTCTTACAAGAATTGCAGCTCTGGCAAACCTTCAAAGACCTCATCTGTCAGGTACTTCAGCCCAGACGATTCAATCTCCCTGTTGAAAGAAATAATGGTTAAGAACGCATTTCAAACGTTTATAGGTCGCTATAGACACAATGTGGCAAGTAAGCCGTACAATATTGAGAATTGAATCGTTGTGGAGGGAGCATCAAATTTCACTGTAAGAAAGAAAATGCTGACGGTATTATCTAGAACCTGTTTTGCTGTATGGCAGCGAATCATGGAACGTTAATGAACAAATTAGGAAGAGATTATGTTCAACGGTGATGTGATTGTGAGGCGAATATTACGAACACCTAGGACTGCCAGAGTACCTAACAATGATTGTTTGGAAGAGGCTAATGGAACTGGGACATTATATACAATTCTGCTCTAACAGAAATAGTGCACAAGTAATTTAGTAATTTCCTCTTCAAGCTGCTAGGGTTATATATATATATATATATATATATATATATATATATATATATATATATATATATATATATATATATATATATATATATATATATATAACCCTAACAGCTTGAAGTGCTTATATATATATATATCGTAATTATAACCCTAACAGCTTATTTATTTATTTATAGTTAGTTAGTTAGTTAGTTAGTTAGTTAGTCGCTGTTGTAACTTCACGCCAAGGGTTGTCCCATCATGCTTCATTCCTGTGGCAGTGAATATCACACGAAATGCTCATCACTGCCCCATGTGAAAAGTGGAACAGACAGGAGTCTCGACAAACCAGCAACCCGCAATGGTATACGATGCAGCCACACATTACTGCATAAGGCAAACCCAGTTAATTCAACAACCAGTGGCCAACATTTTCCCGAACAACCGCGGACATATATAAAAGCACTCAACATAAAATCAACAGCTCACAGTGTCTTTCAACGCACTTAACTAAGTAGCAGGGCGACGGAACCATGCACTACCAGTCCAACAAGAGGAAAATACGTAATCGAAGCCACAAGCATAAACACTCCAGAGGCCTTGACAGTACACCGCTTAACCTCCACGTCGAACCGGAACTTTCACACACACACACACACACACACACACACACACACACACACACACACACACACACACACACACACACACACACACACCCACCCACCCACCCACCCACACACACACACACACACACCCACCCACACACACACACACACACCCACCTACCCACCCACACACCCACACACACCCACACACACACACACACACACACACACACCCACCTACACACCCACACACCCACACACACCCACACACACACACACACACACACACCCACCTACCCACCCACACACCCACACACACACACACACACACCTACCCCCCCCCCCCCCCCCCTCACACACACACACACACACACACACACACACACACACATTTTTTTTCTGTCGGGCGCAAAAAGAAAATCCTAACCTGCACAATTCGCGGCGACTGCACTAGCCAGGCGGCCTTAATTCCTCAGGCTCAAAGACCCCTCTGCCATACACCGCAAGGTACTATATTTTAGCAGTAAATGACAGTGACAGTTTTGACAGTTATTTTACAAGCACTATAGGCATCGGTTAGAATGATCTAAGGCAAGGAAATGATGTATGGGCAAAATGCCGTAACTTTTTTTTTCCTCGGCATTACCAGATATTTTGGGTTATGAATAATTACAAGCACGAAAAACAGTCGTTAGGATGATCTAGGAAAATGCTGCAAGGACAAATGCCTTAATTTTTCTTCTCGGCATGACCAGAAATTTTGGGTTGTGAATGAAACATTCAGAGGAAAGCTTTAGATTGACAATAAACCCTCTGAATGTAATCATTTTTGTCATTAAAAGATTAAGGTGTATCTTAATGAATAACTGGGGCTGCGTGGTCTCGAGGTATGGTGTCCGCCGCGAATGCTGGAGGTCCCGGGTTCAAGCCCCGGTGATTACCGGGATTTTTTTTTTATCGTGGACTTCTAGTAATAACATTTCCCCTGGTCTCTGGGTAGTGAGATCTGACACCCGTGTGTATTGCTGCGCACGTAAACAAATCCCTTGGCAGTTGGAAATCGAAGAAGAATAGCCTAAAGGCGCTGCCCGGGCAAAATTTCGAGTTAAAAATCTACCCAAAGTATTTCAGGATCCTCGCTGGTGCTACGGAGTTTGTGAACTGAGCTGAGTTTCTCCAGACTCAGGTTTGAGTTAGGAGCAGAACGGAGCACTTATGGGTTGCACCCGTGTGCCATGATGTTGATCCATCGACTAAACTAAACTTAATGAATAAAGTTTGCGGCTGCCCGTGTGAGTTAGCAGAAATCTAGATGTTTTAAACATTTAGATTATCGTCGTTAATGTTACATGTCATTGTTCGTTGTTCACGTGAACGTGAATGATGCTTTATTTGTTAGCAGAACTGGAGCTATTGCATTTCGGGAAAATTTGGTGTTCAGTAACGCTCGATGTATCTAATTGAATCATCATCATCATCATCATCATCTTCCACTTCTGCCGTCAAGCGGCGTGGGGAGGAATAATTTGCGTTCCAGCGCCCGGTGGGCGGCACTGGATAGTGTCATTCCGTGTGGTTGTACGTCTCTGATGTCGTCAATCCATTTTCTTCTTGGACGTCCTCGTGGTCTAGTCGCAGATGATCTTTGATGTAAGGCCAGTGATGGTAGTTGTTGATGTTGCATTCTAACGACATGGCCAAACCACTTGATCTTCTGTCTTTCAATGCTGTGATGTCGGTTCCTAAATCAATCAATCAATCAATCAATCAATCAATCAATCAATCAATATTTCAATAAATGTGGCACAAGGTGTTGATCCCACAGTCTGTCTGATAATAGCATTTCTTACTCAGTTTCGGATTTTTAAGTTGGCAGCTCTCCTCAGGCATCTTATTTCGCAGGTGTTGATTTTGCGAAGGTGAAATTTTGATAAAGTCCAGGTTTGAGATTGGTAGCATAGGGTTGGTGTGAATATGCTGTTTATAATCTGTCGTTTTGCAGACATGGGTATGTTTGGATGTTTCAGTAAGGGTGATAGTTGATATGTAAGTGCACTAGCTATTTGACATCTGATTTTAATTTCTCTGTCAAATCTGCCATCTTCTGTGATCATACTTCCAAGGTATTTGAATTGTTTAACTTGTTTCAGAGTTGTGTTATTTATCTGTATACTTAGTGGGTCTGGCGATCTGCTAACTTGCATTACTTCAGTTTTGGCTATGTTTATACGCATATTGTATCTGCTGCAGGTTGAACTCAGATTAGTAATATGATTTTGTAGTCTGCCCTAATCGCTGTAAAACAGGCACTGATCGTCTGCAAATAGAAGTTCATTTATTCCCTGTGGGTCAGTTGTTTCATCTGGAGTAAATAGTTCTAAATTTTCTGAATCTGTTCTGTCGAGACTTGCTTCTTTGGAAATTCTGTCCATGTAGATATTAAATAGCAGGGGAGAGAGCACACATCGCTGTCTCACTCCTGCATTGACTGTGAACATATCTGGCATACCTTCTTGTGTTCTTACTGCACTTCGGCTTGAGTGGTACATGGCTATGATGATTTCTAGCAGTTGCCCTTGTATCCCGTAGTCTTCAAGGATGGTCCATAATTTGTATCTGTCTACTCTATCGAAAGCCTTTTCCTGATCTATAAACACAATATTCTGCTGGTCACTATATTCGATAGTTTTTTCACATATTTGTCTAAGTGTAAATAATGCATTAGTGCAACTTTTACCTTTCCGAAAACCGAATTGTGCTTTGCTTAACTGTTGTTCAACTATTGGTCTAGCTCTTTGTTCCAATAGTTTTGCATACATTTTCCCTATATGGCTCAGGAGTGATATACCTCTGTATGTTTCGCACTCTCTCATATTGCCTTTCTTTTTCCATATTGGTACTACTATTGCCTGTTGCTAATCATCTGGGACTTTTCTTTCTTCCCATGCTATATTAAAAAGTCTTGTTAGCTATTTAACTCCTGTTTCCCCACAGGCCTGAATAGCTTCTGTGGTTATTCCATCTGAACCAGGTGGTTTGTTTTTAGGACTTTTCTGTATAACTGCTTTGACTTCTGCAGGTATGAAATTTGGATCTTGCTGTCCCTGGCATTTAGGCACAAAAGTGATGTTTTCTATGTTATGTGTGAGGTTAAGTAGTTCTTGAAAGTATTCTGCCCATCTTGCTAGTCGTTGTTGTGGATTAAATATTGGTATACCTCTTTTGCTGTTTATGATGGTGGTTGGGTTTTAGCATGCATCTCTGTTTCTCATTGTGGTGACACGTTTATAAAATTCTCTTGGGCAGTCTTTGCTAAGTGTCGCCATCTGTTCACCGTATATTCTCCAGGATTCATCTTTAGATGCTCTAATTGTTCGTTTGGCATTACGTCGTGCTATTCTATAAGTAGTATAGTCCTGTTTAGATTTAGTTGTGATCCACTTTTTGAATGCTACCTTCTTTTTGGATATGCTATCTTTAACTTCGTTGTTCCACCAGGTTGTTTTTAATCTTTTGTGCTGCCCTACTTTCTTTGTTCCACATTTATTTTCCAGTGTGTCGAGCATGGCAGCCTTGAAACATGTCCATTCCTTATCTACGCTTGAGTGGTCATCAGGGATGTTCTTATGTAGGTTTTTTATTTCTTGATTGAATTCGTCGTTAACCGTATTTTCCTGCAGACTGCTATAATTGATGACATGTATTGTTACCTTTTTGTTTCTCATTTTCCTGTGTGGGGAAATCTTTTTTTATTATGATTGGTTTGTGATCAGTATCAACATCTGTATTTGGGAGTGCTCTTGAATCTAATAGTAGTCTTCTGTCTGATTTCCTAATTAGAATAAAGTCAATTTGAGATGCTTGATCTATGTCATTCCTTTGATACCAGGTTTTGGTGTGGCTACGACGATGTTGAAAAAAAAACTATTTTCTATTATTAGTCCATGTTTGGAGCATATGTTGAGTAGATGTTGACCTTTGCTGTTACAATCAGTCTCTTTGTCGCAGAATGGCCCCATGAAATCATCCCATGGTGTTCTTCATGTGCCTATTCGTCCGTTAAAATCACCTATCACAACTAGTTCATCTGTCTCTTTGACATTATTTAACGTGTCTGCAAGTTTATCAAAATATTCGTCTTTGTCTTCGTCGTTGTAAGTGTCATTACATGGGGCGTATGTTTGTATAAAAGTTGTTGTTCTATTTCCTTCTTTGATCTGTACTAGTATTATCCTTTCCGATATAAATTTAGTGTTGATAATTGGCTTTCGCTTTGTCTGGATGTAGCAAAACTCCCACTCCATGTTTAGCTGGTCGACGCCACGCTGGTCGACGCCACTCCATATAAGAACGTAACCTTCATGTGTTCGTTTCGTGTTCTGCCCCTTTTTCCTAGTGTCTCGAGTCCTAATATTTGAATATTTGATTTTTTCATAAACTCTACGAGAGCTGGTTCCTTATAGCCTAGACCAGTAACATTCCTAGTCGCGAAAATCTCTTTTCTATTTGAAGTATTTCGAAGTTTAGCATTTGTTGTCGTTAGTCGCTTGTTGTTGTTCGGCTTCGGTGTGTTGTTTCCGGCGTGAACGCTGATAGAGTTGCGTTTTTCTTTCAATTTCCTCCATAATTCTCGAGCAGTAATTCTTGAACAAATAAATTCCCTACCGGTTTGTTGGACCTGTCGTAGGTTCATCCTTATTTGAACAAATTGATATTAAGAAACACGCACAGAGCACATAATTAATCTCTGAATCGAGCGTCGCGGTTTACACCGCCATCTTGAAAAAAAAAAAACATCTAAGTGAATATGCAGGTTAATTATTTCCATTGTTCACGTGAATGATGTTTTATTTGTTAACAGAACTGGAGTTATTGCAATTCGGGAAAATTTGGTGTCCAGTAACGCTCGGTGTATCTAATTGAATATGTAGGTTAATTATCTGCATTGTTTACCGAATGAAACATTCTTTCCCTATCTGTCATATATTATTTATGACAACAATCAGGTGGGGTGGCAAATGGAAGCAGTCAATGATAAGATGTTGTCAGTGTTGATTAGTGGTTTTTTTTTTTTTTTATAGTAGACAGTTTTTCCACTTTTTCCATATTTTGTGTGGCAACAATAGGTGTCTTCTACACCACTATAAACACGTCCTATCAGAAGCAGATGATATTCCCCATTGTCGCGGAATTCTTGGAGTTGTCGATCGATGAAAGACTGTCGCGCCATTCGTCTACAGGCAGCCGCCATTCTTTGATGTTGGGGACAGACTGTCCTGATGAGAGTCGGCAAGATCTTTTGTTGTGGGGGAAAGATTTCTCCAGATCACAGGCCGGCAAGACTTTTTGGAGTATCGGGAACAATTCCCCAGATCAAAGCGGGACAGCCGGCCGGTTGTTTACATCGAGTCGGAAAAGGAGAGAAAAAAAATAGTTTCTTGACGCCTAGTGTCTAGTCAGATTTGTGACGTCATTCAGACACAGTTTTAAAACATTCTGGAGAAACACCTTTGACGGGAGTCGACCAAATGTTGTGAGGCAACAAGGACGTGTTTGATGTTCCTGTTCTGATTATGGAAAGAGACCACGATGTCTTTTGTTGATTTACATCGGCGGACATTTGTACATTGTGTGATTTAGTGGTCTCGATTTCAGACGGGAATAAATATGTGGTATTTAATTAAATAGACCCAAATTAGATGATTCTTAGGAGTCGAGCGTAGTAATGTGCGTTGTGAGAACTTATTATAGGAGCGTCGGCAGCAGTAGGCTATCGCGTTGCTTAAACTAGCTAGTGTGAGATATCAATTAACTCAGTGAGTTAAGAACAAGGTAGAAGGATGATATTCGGGGAGATTGGGGTTGGTTAGGGGGGGGGGAATAGAGGAAATGTCAAATGGTAGGATCTTCCAGTAGGGTATCTACTGGGTATCTGCGCTTTTTCTTTAGTCTTTCCTTGTCTTACTATGACTCAGACCGATGTGATGAGCTCCTCTGCCTTATTCCAGAGTTTAGTTCTCTGTTAAATATCTGAGTGCGGCCGGCGGCCTACACTCACCCAATGAAGGTCGGAATCGGGTTGCTCTCACCGGGTGTTCTCTCTTCAACGGGTTCCACTATGTTTCCAAAAAAAAGCTAGCAGACAAGTCATAGAAGAAGATTATGGCTCGATCATTGAAGGCAGTTTTTACTCAGCGGTCTTTGCACTGGGCCCATAACTCAGAGGGTCAGCAAGAACCTGACCTCTGCTGAGCAGGAACCGACGATCATCTAAGAGTGATTCCTCCGTGGTAGTTCTCATCATATTAGAGTGAAGATACTTACAATACCACCAGTAACAGGGACAATAGTATTTATATAGATAAATTAACAATTAACATTGCGTTTTCCAAATGGTGAATTCCTGTGAGAAATTAACAATAACAATAGATTGCACGATTTATTGTGGCATATTTCGCTGCATCTCGTCAGGTACATACTGCAGAAATCACACAACTTACGTGAAATTAACTAGATAAATCCTTCAAGTTGAAATATACACAATTTCGCACAGTAATGTCACTTATCTACCACGGTAATTTTAAGCTGACTAACATGTCTTTCTGTTTACACTCAAACGTCGCCTCCCATTACCAACTGTGAAGCGATTAGATGGATTACTCAAGCTGAAGTGTAAAATATCGCTACAGGATTGTCGATTGAGATTTCTCGAGGATGATCTATCAACGCAAGCCAGAATTGTGTAAACAGAAAGACATGTTCCCCCCCCCCCCCCCCCGCGTTTCCATCCTGTTTCAGGATATTGCGGTCAACACCAGCATCTTTCAGCTGTATGTTAATTCCTAGGCTAGATTACGCTCATCAACACGCCACGACTTTCTGAACGACCGGCTCCATACTCTCATAAGTCACTTTTGCGATTCGAAACTCTGCTAATTCTCGTCGCGTCACGTGACGAGAGTATTCGGAGTTAGCGGAGAAAGCTGCTAACTCCTCGGCCACGGAGCCGGTAGAAAGACATGTTAGTCAGCTTAAAATTACCGTGGTAGATAAGTGACATTACTGTGCGAAATTGTGTATATTTCAACTTGAAGGATTTATCTAGTTAATTTCACGTAAGTTGTGTGATTTCTGCAGTATGTACCTGACGAGATGCAGCGAAATATGCCAGGCAATAAATCGTGCAATCTATTGTTTGTGTCTTCGTTATTCAAATTAACATTGTGTTTTCCAAAATGGTGAATTCCTGTGAGAAATTAACAATTAACATTTTGTTTCAAAGTGACAGTAAACATTTATTTTACTGTACAAGGGTTATAAGACCACAGAACTTTTAGTGACATATTAGTTACACTGTGTGTGTCAGATTCATGGTCAGTATTGGAATACATCCACTATTGTTGACCAGGCATCCGGACTATCCAAGAGCCACTGTAGGAAGTCGACACCTGGCAGGAGAGATGCATCATTTGGTGAGGTCCTTCTGTACTTGATCATGGTGCTGTTGTGTGGCCGGTACTGTGATGAAAGCAGACTTTGATCCTGAGCTGTTCGGTCTTATTCTGCATACACCCTAGAGTATACGACAGACATTCTACACACACACTTTGCACATACCTGACACTTTTCTTTATTAAATTAATTTGTCATTTTGTTGGAAGCTAGAGTTGTATAGTATGTTTTGGAAAAGAATGAGATGGTCCAGGGGTAAGAAGAAGAAGAAGAAGAAGAAGAAGAAGAAGAAGAAGAAGAAGAAGAAGAAGAAGAAGAAGAAGAAGAAGAAGAAGAAGAAGAAGAAGAAGAAGAAGAAGGAGAGAGAGAGAGAGAGAGAGAGAGAGAGAGAGAGAGAGAGAGAGAGAGAGAGAGAGAGAGAGAGAGAGATCCAAAGACTGATGGGGTTTTGTGGACAGAGATCCAGGAGATCCTCAAGATAATGATATGGAGTTAAAAGAATGTGGGTGCTGATTACCCTCACCCCAGGGACGATACTTATTACGACACCCATGACAAAAAGTGTTTTCGTCTATGGAAATTCTCCCGGTGTAGAGACATTTCAACACGTAAATTGATTAGAGAAATTAGACGTAGATAGTCACACATTTTTGGGGACGTTTGGAAAGAAACGAACTAGAGAACTTGGTGACAACTGGCAAGGATGAGGGGAAAAGAAACACGGAAAGGCAAAGAAGTAAATATCTAGTCTACGTGGCATGGTCGATACGTGAATGCGGAGCTGATCCACGACTCTGGTGATCGTGCGAGATGGCGAAACTTGACCGGCATGGCACATGATGGTGATGATGATTGACATGCACACATATATGCATGAGCATAATTATTCAGGTAATCATTTACACGCACACATTTATCAAAATATAGCTCGCAAATCAACTTTGTTTTCGATGAAGACGACATCTAAATAGCGTTAAGAACCACAATCAATACAAATGTGATATTCTTAAAACCTCCCATATTCTCTGCACTCCCTGATACGTCTAATTTAATGCAAATAAGAGTGTTCCGTTAAATCCTTATTTACATGTGGCAATGCTTCATTATGTTTATTGCTCATAAGACTGTTTATAATGTGGAGACTATCATCTTTCTGTTACGCGTGTGAGAAGTTCTTTGCTAGGTGAATAACCATTTGCCAGATCGTTATCTGCTCATGCTTTTAAATTAAATATTCTGTTCTCGGGTTCATGATATGAAGAAATGAGAGCACGAGAGTTTTTATATAGTGATAGGAAACGGGAGTCACATTGGCACCTTGCCGTCTTGACAGACGATAGTTTGTGCTTTAAAAAGGCATAATAACTTTTAACTATGGCGGTAGCGAGTGTGACTGATAAGGCCAATTTGCGCTGTAAATGTCCGTTCACAGTGGGTGCATGTGAACACGTGGTCATTTCCACCATCATGCACCATCTTACGTCTCAAACGCTTGGTGTGTGACTTTTCTGCAATAATTTTCTCCTTTGACTTTATTCCATTTCTGATATTTGCCCTCCATGCAACACGTTCAGCGGCGACTTGCTCCCAATGTGCATTATCAATGCCTGTATCAATCATGTCCCGCTTACACACATCTTTGTATCGTAGTAGAGGCTGACCCTGAGATCTCTTACCCATCTGTAATTCACCAAAAAAGATATCCTTTGGTATTCTACCATCATCCATCCTCCTAAGATGTCCTATCCATCTAAGTCTACGAAGACTGAGCATGGAATAAACTGTCACACAACCTGATCTTTCCAATACTTCAGTATTTGTGATTTTGTCTTGCCACTTAATACCAAGAATTCTTCCCAGACACCGCATATGAAAGCTGTTTAAATTGTTCTCTTGGTGTGAGTAAGTTGTCTAGGTTTCACTGCCATAGAGAAGAGTACTAAGGACACAGGCTTGATAGACAAGGACTTTTGTTTTGGCAGTAAGCTTCCTGTTCTCCCAGACTCTTTTTCTTAACCTGTTCATTGTTGTTGCTGCCTTACCAATCCGGATGTTGATTTCCTGATCTAGGGATAATTTGCTATTTACCACTGATCCTAGATATGTAAAATGGTCTACTATCTCTAGTTCGGCGTCATCAATAAAGATTGATGGTACCCCATGTGCACCTTGAGACATAATCTGTGTCTTCTTTTTGCTAATTGTTAAACCAAATTCAGAACAAGCATTGGCGAATGCAGATAGTAGACATTGCAATTTTTCCTCAGAGTGGGTCGTAACTGCAGCATCATCTGCAAAAAGCAACTCTCTGATCAGTACCCTCCTAATTTTGGTCTTGGCCTTCAATCTCTGAGCATTGTAGAGGCCGCCATCTGAGCGTGAGTGAATGTATATACCACCATCCTGATCACGAAATGCATATTTCAGTAGAAGTGAAAAGTATATTCCAAAGAGGGTGGGAGCTAGTACACAACCTTGCTTAACTCCACTCTTGATTTCAAATTCTTCAGAAGTTGCACCATCAAACTTGATTATACCCTTCATGCCTGTGTGGAACGATTCCACAATGGACAGAAGAGTTGGTGGGCAGCCAATCTTCTTTAGTGCCTTGAACAGACCCTCACGACTGACCAAATCAAATGCCTTTGTGAGGTCGATGAAGGCAATAAACAGTGGTTGATTCTGTTCACGGCATTTTTCTTGCATTTGTCGCAATGAGAATATCATATCAGTGGTAGACCGGTTCTGTCGAAAGCCACACTGTGATTCGGGGTAGACTTGATCTCCTAGGACTTGAAGTCTGCGCAGAACAATTCTGGCAAATACTTTTCCAACAATACACAGAAGTGAGATACCCCTATAGTTGTTGCAGTCGCTCCGATCGCCCTTGTTCTTGTACAGTGTTATGATGCTTGAATCTTTGAAATCCTGTGGGACTTGTCCTTCACGCCAGCATAGCTCTATTAGCTGGTGGATCTGTATAGTGAGTGTGTCTTGCCCACTCCTGATAACCTCTATTGGAATCCCATCCTTACCTGGAGCCTTGCCAGATGCAAGTTCATTTATAGCACACTTAACTTCTGTTATGGTGGGAAGTGTGTCCAGGTGGTCAAGAGTTGGTAGATCCTCTATGGCGTTGAGGGCATTATCCGCTAGTTTGGTCTCACTTGAGTAAAGCTCCAAATAGTGCTCTACCCATCTGTCCATCTGCTGTTTCTTATCAGTGATGACTTCTCCAGTCAAGGTTTTCAATGGTGCACTTCTTTTGATCACTGGACCACATGCTTTCTTTATTCCTTCATACATGCTTCTTATGTCTCCCTTATCACTTGCGATTTGGATGGACTCACATAACTTGATCCAATAATCATTTGCACACTGCCTGGCAGCCTTTTGCACATCCTTCCTAGCTTGCCTAAGCTCACTCAGAGTGTTACGCGTTGGTTACGGGAGTCATGGCCAGGTATAATTGCTCAATTTCAGCTGGCGTGGCACATGATAAAGGTAAAGATAATGGGTATGATCATATCTTAATACTTTAGCTACAGTTGTATTGCTTTTATCCATAGTTTTCTTCTGTTGCTTCTTCTTCATTGATCAACGTCTACTATACTTCTATTCCGGTTAGCCCGAGGTCGTTACAGGCGCCTAGACTTTGTCCCAATGGTTCGCTCCTATGGGCCAGGTGTCTTCTCTCTGGCGAAGTCTTGTTGGGCATATTATGAGATTTATTGTGGTGCTCAACAATTGCACGTGGTAGAGTCAATGATACCCATTCGGTACAGGTGTGCTCTGAGTCTACAGTGGCCTGTTCTAAGTGTAAAAATGCTCTGGTGTGCGAGTTTCTACCAAACTATTTTAAGCTGTCTTGTTTTGGTCTACATTTTTAGTTTACCCTCTCCAACGCGTCGTCATAGACTGCTTTAGCAGTGTTTTTGTTTCCTTAACGCCATGGGATGGATAGTGTTCTTCGAAGTTTTCACCGGCCTTTGCTAGCTCGTCTGCCTGTTCATGTCCAGGGATGTCACACTGAGCTGGTATACGCTGCAGGTTTGAAACTTTTTGTTTCAAGTATGTGCGCGCGCGCAAACACACACACACACACACACACACACACACACACACATATATCTTCTTATATATAAAAGGCAATCTCCGTCTGTATGTCCGTATGTCCTTTATGCGTTCGCGAACGGCCCATCCGATTGATATGAAATTTTCTACACGTCTTCCTTTCATTCCAGCGCAGCCAACTGTGATATTTTTTTTAGTGTGAAATCGGATGCTTACCCAATATTATTTAATTTTCAATTTTTCATTATAATTTCTATACAGCGAGGGGACTTAACTCTGTAAAAGTTATTTCAAGGGGCATAACTTTTAATAACTTTTCTGTATAACTTATAGTCATATTGTTGCATCGTTTTCAAAGATTTATAAACTCTGTGTCTATAGTTATATACCGGCATATGAGTTATAATAAATAATGATACAATCTTTAAGGCATTTTCAAAGTTTTCATAAAAATAATGCACAATGCATAACATTGTAACTCATCTTTTTATGCTTAAGAAGTTACTGTAGTCATGCAGGTGATTAGAAAGAGTTTTCATTAAAAATAATGGATGGTGTGTGGAAGGACATTCTTTTAAGTTACTTTTTTTGTTGTATGAATTTAATGAGACGCTACCCTCCAGGAGCTGGGCAAAGCCACGCCGGGTCAGATAGATAGACAGACCCACCTTTTCGCTGCAGTTGTCTACAGGCATATGCGTTAAAATCCTCCTCCTCCTCCTCCTACCCTCTTCATCTTCCTCTCCCCTCCTCCCTCTCCCTCCTCCTCCTCCATCTTTCTCCTCCTCCTTCCTCCTCCTCCTCCCTCCTCCTCCCTCTTCCTCCTACCTCCTCCCTCCTCTTAATCACTCCTCTTCCTTCCTCCTCCCTTCTCCTCCTCTCTCCTCCCACTCCCTCCACCTCCCCCTCCTTCTAATTCTACGTCCTCCCCCTCATCCCTCCTCCTCCCTCCTCCCCCTTCTCTTCCCTCTTCCTCCCTCCTCCTCCTACCTCCTCCCCTCCTCCTCCCTCCTCCTGCCTCCTCCTCCCTCTCCTCCTCCATCCTCCTCATCCCTCCTCCTCCCTTCTCCTCCTCCCTCCTCATCCTCTCTCCTCTTCCCTCCTCCTACCTCTACCTCCTCCCTCCTCCTCCCTCCACATCCCTCCTCCTCCCTCTTCCTCCTCCTCCCTCCTCCTCCTCCCCCTCCTCCTTCTCCTCCCTCTCCTCCCTCCTCCCTCTTCCTCTTCCCTCCTCCTCTTCCCTCCTCCTCCCTCCTCCCTCCTCCTAATCACCCCTCTTCCTTCCTCCTCCCTTCTCCTCTCTCTCCTTCTTCTATCTCCTCCTCCCTCCTCCTCCTCCCTCCTCCTCCTCCTACGTCCTTCCCCTCATCCCTCCTCCTCCTACCTCCTCCCCCTCCTCCTCTCTCCACCTCCCTCCTCCTCCTCCCTCCTCCTCCTCCCTCTTCCTCCTCCTCCCTCCTCATCCTCCCCTCGTTCTCCTCCCTCATCCTTCTCCCTCTTCCTCCTCCCTCCTCCTCCCTCCACCTCCTCCCTCCGCCTCCTCCCTCCTCCTCCTCTCTCCTCCTCCTCCCTCCTCCTCCATCTCCCTTCTCCTCCCTTCTCCTCCCCCCTGCGTTCTTTTTCTCCCTCCTCCTCCTTCTCCTTCCTCCTCCCTCTTCCTCCTCCCTCCTCCTCCCCCTCCCTCTTCATCCTCCTACCCTCCTCCTCCTCCTCCTCGCTCCTCCTGCCTCCTCCTCCTGCCTCCTCATCCTTCCTCCTCCTTCCTCCTCCCTTCTCCTACCTCCTCTCTCCTCCTCCTAATCCCTCCTCCTCCCTCCTATTCCTCCCTACTCCTCCTCCTCCTCCCTCCTCCCTCCTCTTCCCTCCTCCTCCTTTCTCGGCCTATCTCTTCCTCCCTCCTACTCCTCCCTCCTACTCCTCCCTCCTCCACCTCCCTCTTCCTCCTCCCAGCTCCTACTCCTCCTTTTCCTTCTTATGCTGATGCTGCTGCCGCCGCTCCATTTACCCAAGTTAATTGTTGGGGAAGATGTAAAGACCTTTCAAGTGCTCTTTCTAATGCTTTTTGTAAGTTGGTCTTCGTTTATTTAAGGTTGTTCTAACTGCAACCAATAAATGATTAGACAGACAGGCAGACAGACAGACAGACAGAGAGGGAGGGACGGACAGACAGACAGACAGACAGACAGACAGACAGACAGACAGACAGACAGACAGACAGACAGTCGGGAACGGGAACTTATATGACTACTTATATGAATTAAATGAGATGCTCGCCATCAGGGGCTGGGCGAAGCCGGGCCGGATCAGACAGACAGACAGACAGACAGACATATAGACAGACAGACAGACAGATAGATAGTCGGGAACGGGAACGGGAGCTTATATGACTACTTATGTGAATTAAATGAGATGCTCCACACCAGGGGTTGGGCGATGCCGGGCCGGGTCAGACAGACAGATAGAAAGACAGACAGACAGACAGACAGACAGACAGACAGACAGACAGACAGACAGACAGACAGGCAGTCGGTAACGGGAACGAGAACTTATATGACTACTTATATGAATTAAATGAGATGCTCCCCACCAGAGACTGGGCGAAGCCGGGCCGGGTCAGCTAGTCTTATATATAAAAGGCAATCTCCGTCTGTATGTCCGTATGTCCTTTATGCGTTCGCGAACGGCCCATCCGATTGAGATGAAATTTTCTACACGTCTTCCTTTCATTCCAGCGTAGCCCACTGTGATATTTTTTTACTGTGAAATCGGCTGCTTACCCAATATTATTTAATTTTCCATTTTTCATTGTAATTTCTATACAGCGAGGGGACTTAACTCTGTAAAAGTTATTTCAAGGGGCATAACTTTTCTGTATAACTTATAGTCATATTGTTGCATCGTTTTCAAAGATTTATAAACTCTTTGTCTATAGTTATATACCGGCATATGAGTTATAATAAATAGTGATACAATCTTTAAGGCATTTTCAAAGTTTTCATAAAAATAATGCATAATGCATAACATTGTAACTCATCTTTTTATGCTTAAAGAATAAATAAATAATAGTTACCTTATCTCTATCAAGTTTGAAGATTTTATATTTCTTTACACTGTCGCCAACTCTAAGAAGACATGGAACAACTTCAGCCATTATTAAATCTACAGG